>OZ024740.1:398525777-398528277 GCA_964016885.1 Eledone cirrhosa | reverse complement strand
AAGCCCGGTCTGAGAATCGAACTCACAACCTCACTATTGTATGCTCGACGCTCTTACCACTAAGCCGAGTGCCTTCACACACACATACACACGCGTGTGTATGTGTGTATTTTTGTAAAATTATAGGGATTCTTTTCCCGACGGCTAAGCTTACCGTATTTCCCGGTGCCGAAGACGCTTCATCCTCGAGGACGCACCCTAATTTTGACAACCAAAAAAAACAAAAAACAAAAAAAAAAAAAACAACCTTTGGCCTCCAGGACGCATGGCAGGGACTTATTTTAGGAAAGAAAGTAGCATCTTCGACGCTGGAAATACGGTATATCATATCGAAATGGTATAAGCTTAGCTACCCCTTTAATAATGATATCTACATTACACTTTAGAGTAGTAAATTCTCCTTTATCTATCCTGTTCTCACACACGCACACGCACACACACACACACACAGTTAACTTTCTTTGATATTTCTGCTATTTCTCACACGAATGTTTACTAACAGGTGAATAATCTGGCAGTGATACCAAAGTCGTTACTGCAACACTAACTTAATAATATTGTATTTTATAATCAGTGAGGGTACCTTTCTGCAGTTATTCAATCTCCTCCATATAACATTGGTTTAAAGTCAATCGCAGCCACACTCCAACCCACAGACGTGCTGTATCTTCTCCCAACCTTAATTACTGCTACTACATTGGCCTCTGCTCCTTGGAACTGGCTGCTCTCGTACTCGGTTCACTCATCATTCCTCCCCTCACCACACAATTTGTGTCCAACCCCTCAGAAACTTCATTATTTTATTAATGGCTACCAGAAGATTAATGACACTTTGATAACAATCCGTTTGAAACCGGCTCATTTTTCTTTTTGTTTGATTTTTTTCACACAACTGCTATATTTAAGTGATGATGTCCCATCTTAATTTTTTACAGCAACCTGTTGTTGGGTTATGTTCCAAACACTAACTGAATATACCAATAAATGAAAAAGGTTAGGGTTTTCTTTTTTATTAGCTAGGCTTGTGAGGTAAGCCTATGACCCTTACAGACCCTCCGAAACAGGCGAGCGTGATGCTGACGAGGGGAAGAAGATATGTGCAGAGAAAAATATCCAGAAAGATGACTTTTTGAGGAGGAAGGACTAGTGAAGTTTCTGAAGGGTTAGACACAAATTGTGTGGTGAGGGGAGAAGTGATGAGTGAATCGAGAGTGCTTGAGTACGAGATCAGGCAGTTTCGAGAAGCAGAGGCCAATATAGTAGCAGTAATTAAGGCTGGGAGAAGATACAGTACTTCTGTAATGTGAGGGAGGAAGACATCAACTAGATAAACATCTAAACACTAATTATAGCAGCAACAACAATTCGTTTTGTTTGAGTAAAGTGAAAAAAATGTATATTTTTTCAGACTAACACGAGGCCACAAATCTGTTAGCAAGTTGTGTATAATCGATAACTAACACAGATCACAAGTTTAGGAAAAATAAAATCCACCTTTATGGGCGTTGAAATTGCTATGTAATAAAAGAAAAAAAAAAAAAAAAGAGTGCAACCTGCTTTGTCGTTAGTTTTCAACATTTTCGATTAATTGATTTTATTAGAGTTAACTGTCCTTTTTGTTGCTCTTAGATTTTAAACAGCCCCCTCCCCTACTAGAATATTTGTGTTCTAGCTACATGGGTAATTTTCAGTTAAAGTTTTTTCACTTCACAATATTCCATATGAGAGATTTTGCCGTATATTTAGTATGCAGAACACTCCCCTGAATTATTTCCCTTTCAGTCGTATTGTTGATCCACTCCAATCTGCATCATCTTTATTTCTTAAAATTTTGAATTGGCTGATTTTATTGGAGATGTCACTTTTATTTCATGTTTTGAGATTTCAAAAACCATTACAGGAAGTTTTTGTCTGATAATTGAATCGATAATCTAAATCAGGAGTGTGCAACATATTCCATTGGCGGGACACTTTTGAACATTGGAACAACTATTAGGGCTATTAATATTTATTAAGTACTATTCCAAAGATTCACCACAACTTTCCATAACATGGAACTGGGGAATTATAACATACATAACCCTATCAGTGAAGCCCTTTAGTATAGGTCAACTAATAGAAAATTGTATTACGGTTACAAAAAAAATTCTAAATAACGCTACAAGCTAAATATAAAAAACGGTCATCGCGGGCCACTGACTGGTCTGGCGGGCCGGATTGTGGCCCGCGGGCCGCCTGTTGCACGTCCCTAATCTAAATGAATCGAAGTTTTCAAGTCCTGCCGTTTGAGCAATTAGTAAGCAGAACTAAAATATCCTGAGGTATATACGAAATAAACAATCATTTCTTATATTTTAAACAGAAGAATATAATAGATTCATCCCTAGAATATTACTGGTACTTGTTTTTATCAATAATGGATATTAAAACCAATAGCAAAAATAGGTTAGCAGTGAACATTGCTATAGTGTATTTGCATTTTCGATGAAGGACACTAACC
>OZ024740.1:398495777-398523277 GCA_964016885.1 Eledone cirrhosa | reverse complement strand
CGACCACGGTATTTCTGTGACGCACACGATCTCCCACCCTCTTTTCTTTATATATTTATATATATATATATAAACACATACACACTCAAATGACAAGTGTATTTGTCTATCTGTCTGTATGTGTATGTACGTGTGTATGTATATAGATGTATGCGTGTAAACATGTGTATATAAAAGGAATTTCAATGTTTAATATCTTTTTCTACCTTCACCCTCCTCTCTCTCTCTCTCTCTCTACACACACACACACACACGCACGCATGCACGCACGCACGCACGCACACACACACACACACGCAGACGCACACACACACACACACACACGTTTGCTACCTGCTTGAATATTGATATAGCAGAAAAAATAAACCAGAGGTTTATATAGATGACAAAACCAAGCTGATCCAGGTTTTTTTAAACATTATATGAATTTCTTGATGTTCTATATCTTTATAAGAAAGTTTTAAATATATTCATGAACTACCTTCTTTTTGTATGATATACACCCAAAACATTTGGTGTACATTTTATCCCAAATATTACTTTAGAATTATACATATACTTAAATATACATTTTGGGATATCTATATCATCTACAAATATTTATATTAGGATAATATATATACAAAAACCCTAACGCTAACCCTTTTTCGTTCACGATTTTGAATCCTAAAGTTAGACATTTTAGAATTATATATGAAATAAGTTTTTTTTTAAAGGGCCGTTATATTTATAGAAGGGTGTCTTTATAAACTCCAAAATTTATTCCATTTAAAATAAAATAAAATTTGTATTTATCGTACCACACATTTTAAAGGAGAAAATATAGTTGATTAAATCTATTCTAATATTTTTGACTGGTATTTTTATCGTCTGGTCGAGTAGACGGCGATGTTTTAAAATGCAGCTTGAGATACACTAAGCTAGGATGGTCATGGCTGGAATGCTTTTCTGTGATCAGTGGTCTGCTCGATCAAGGCTGATCAGGAACTATAAATAACAACAGCAATAACAACAGTAACAAGAGCATCAACTACGTAGTGAATGGTAAAACGTGATGTACCTACCTTGATTAAATTACGTTATATGATTACATTACACGTTAATTACATAAGAATGCAGTTGATCAAACAACAGAATGCTCATCGCCCAAACCGACGGAGAATCCACCATAGTATATATTCCATGAAAAAAGATCTCGATTAAACAACACACGATCATATGATAAATACAAGTAAATCTTTACAATGTATGCTGGCACCGATCTATCCAACCAGATATATTTACCGACTTATTCGTACCACATACATTTGATTGTGTGTTTCTTTCTATTCCCCTTCCACTACCTCACACTATCTTAGAGGGACTCTTCATTCATTATTACTGCCTCCCACTCTTTCTGCTCCTCTCTCTATCTGACCGTCTGTCTTTCTCTCTCCTCTCTTTGTCCATATATCTATTTGGTGTTTACTCATCCCGCCCCACCACGTCTCGCCACGCCCCCGCCAAATATGATCTCTCTAATTCACAATTTCGATTGATTATCAAGGCAACACTGAATAGTATATAAATATAGTTAATAAATGAAACAAAACACAGGAGGCAATTTTTACACAGTTATATTAGGTTCACGCTAGGTATATATATATATATATATATATATATATATATATATATATATATATATATATATATATATATATATATATAACGAAGGAAGTCTGGTAAGGACCATAACGCACCAGAGTACTCAATACTTAGGGTAGTAGAGTGGGTAATAGGAAATAGCCGTCGAAACGGCCTGAGCTCTGCCGTTGGGGTCTTGAACATTTTCCTATATATATATATATATATATATATATATATATATATATATTTATTAAAATAACAGATTAAAGTTTAAGCAAGGAATCGCTGCTTTCACCCTTAACGGGATCTTCTGAAACTAACAAAGTCAATCTGTAAACGCAGAAGTGGATATTTAAAAAAACGTTGCAACCGGAGGAAGACAAGGAAGACGATACTTTTAATAAATATTTGCTCTACGGTTTTTATATATTTGATATATATTTATCCTCATCGAGCCCTCTTTGGATTTTAGTCTTCAAATTTATTATTATTACTATTATTACTATATATATATATATATATCAGAATGGAGGCGGTAAAAACCAGTTTGTCCATTACTCACCAGAGTACTCGATACTTGGGGTAGTAGAGTGAGTAATAAGAAAAATTCGGGACCCCGACGGCTGAGCTCCGGCCGTTTCAACAGCTAGTGTTCGGATCTAGCTGTTGAAACGACCGGAGCTGAGCCGTCGGGTGAGAAAAACCACAAACCCTCCATCTCAATTCTACTTTTGAAAAGCACAAGAACTGCGAAACCGGTAAAGAAACCAAATAAATATTTTAAAAAAGACTCCAGTTTCATTTTCCTCTTTTCTCGCTATATATATTCTAGGCCCCTAGAAAGTTTCCCTCCAAAGCGCAAGCCTAGGCAAGGTGTGTTTTGTGGAAGACCTGTAGTCGCCCATGCATACCGCTCTATCTTCTCCACCGATGTTGTCCAAGGCATTAGCCGATACAGCTTGGCACCAGTGACGTCGCAACTTATTTCTACAGCTGAGTGAACTGGAGCAACGTGAAATAAAGGGTCAAGGACACAACGTATCACCCAGTCCGAAAATCGAACTCACAACCTTTTAATTGCAAACCATGTGCCTTACTAATATATATATATGCATACACATATACATACAGTCGCACACACACACACATATATATATACATACATATATATATAAATACATACATACACAGTCACACACACATGCATATATATATATATACACACAGATACACAGTCACACACATATATGCATATATATATATATATATATACACATACAGTCACACATGCGCATATATATACATATATATATATATATATATATATATATATATATATATATATATATATAGATATATACTGGTATTTGACATTGAAATAGATGCAGGGTAATATATATATATATATATATATATATATATATATATATATATATATATATACTTGAGTGTTAGTCGTCAAATGACATGTAAATTTGTAAGAATATGTTTCCCAATGTGGATAACAATAAATAAATAAATAAAAATAAATAAACGAACTCACTACGCCGTGTCGGTGTAATGCTTATGTCCCTCTTTAATTTGGGAGGGAGGGTGAAAGGTATTTTCAAACAGGGACCTGGTTCGAATGTTTGCCGACGTCCACCAAGAGCTTGGTGGTAATGTTAAACTGGGCAACAGACATGCACACAGACAGACGCGCACACACACACACATTCTACCCTCCCCCCATATATATATATATATATATATATATATATATATATATATATACTATTTACATATATATATATATTTACATATATATATATAATTACATATATATACTATTTACATATATATATAATTACATATATATACTATTTACATATATATAATTACATATATATACTATTTACATGCATATATTTACATTTATCCAGATATATGTATTTCGAAATAGTACGTGTGTTGAAATTAAAACAAATACAGTCTGAAAAAATCATTTTATTTATTTAAAATCACACAAAAATATGTCATATATTTCCTAGTGCAAAACCTTTGGCCAGACTGCGACATGGTCACTGATGCAGTTCCAATGTAAATGACTTGAAGTTTTTACACACACGAACACATATGTACTTGTGTACGCACATACACATGCATACCCCCATACACATTAAAATAAAATATAAGGATCAGGAAAATATAAAGATTATGAAGATAATGAAATATGGAGTTATGGAATATAGTATATGACATAGAAGAGTTGTGAAATATATGAAACAAATTGTTTTGATGTTGGGTCACCGGCAGTCAGCAAAACCTAGCGGGTGGAAGTGATTGCCGAGATATAGATTCTATGGTGGGGGGTGGGGTCTGCCGACATTTGTACAATCCGGTACACATCGTTATCCGCTAGGTAATCCGTGGGGCACTGGGTTTTCCGGTATGCAGGTTGGTGTTATCCAAAGAGTGGATATGTTCGAAGTGATCTAGGCTGAATTTTCTTGTATGTAGGCAGGAGGTCAGTGGTTCCTACCTTGAGTTCAAGATGTTGGTTGATGAAGCTACGATATATAGCTTTTCAGCTTTGCATAAGCAGCCTCTCGTACCTCGTCCGGTATAGGCTTTCGCCTTTTCCACAATGTTCCTTTTGATGGTAAGGTTTAAAATTACGCCGCCTTTCAATTGTCAAATATATTTTGACACACACACATAGAGAGAGAGAGAGGCAGACCAGGTCACACACAACTTCTTTGCTGTCGTATGACCCATTCGTTGTCATGAGGTTTAAAGTAAAGGTTGTGGGTTATTTCCTCTAGGTTAAACCTTATTAAAGGGCATTCATTTCTAAAACACCGCAAATGTTCACCTATCTATTATTATTATTAGGGCGGTGAATTGGCAGTATCGGTAGAGGATCGGACGCCATGCTTTGACGCATAGAGTTACGGCCCTTGTCATTTTGAGTTCAAATCCCGCCGAGGTTAACTTTGCCTTTCATCCTTACGGGGTGGATAAAATAAAGTACCAGTAATGTACTGGGATAATTGCTGGCCTTGTGCCAAAAGTAGAAACAATAATTATTAGAGTCCCCCATAATGCCGCCGAGGTTAGCTTTGCCTTTCATTCTTACGAGGTCGATAAAATAAAGTACCAGTCACGCACTTTCCTTTCTCCCAAAATTTTCTGGCCTTGTGCCTAAATCAGAAACCATTATTAGAGTCGCCCATGGAATAGATAAATTAATCGTAGTAGTAGTAGTGGTAGTATTGTTAGCACTTATACAAACACAAATATGTACGCAAGCACCATAATTAACTAAGTGATGAATTTAAAAAAGTATACATAAATATTAGTTACCATATTATTCTATTGATAATTAAGCTTTAAATTAATCGAAAGTTCTAATAGTCTGGAGTGGCTATTTTTGTTTAATTTAGGTAGTTAATACCTTGAAATGAAGTTTAACTTCTGTGAGCAACTCCTCGGAGCGAAACGTTATGATCATTTTTTAAAGATAAATTATGTGAAATAAATATCAACAACACTGTCAATGATGAAACTAAGACCATTGCAAAATTATAAAATATCAATAAGACAGTTGAGTTCTTAACTATATCGGAGGCATATATAATACAGAAGGTTCACAAGACTGACCTCACCAATAAACGAAGCTGAAGATTGCTAAAGACCGTTAGAACTGAGTTACAACTAGCCAGTAAGATAGTATTAAGAGAACACGTACATTAGTAAGAATACTAAACTACAACAATAGAAAAAGAAGAACAGTACTTCAGTCATAATCTGGTTCAGAGATATTCTTTATATACCTACAGCTACATCCACCCAGTTTGATATTATGGACATTTACTCCAAGTTATCTAAAGCGAGCACTCCTAGTTATGGCTATATATTTGACACGTATGTCTACCTGCATCAATATATTTGAGCCTGCTCTAAGTATGTATTTTCGCAAGACTCAATTCTTCAATAGCGGGTCAGTCCACTTAGGTGAAAAACCAGAGGATCTATTTGACGTCTCGAAGGGGTCATACGACAGAACAAATGTGTTTCATTCTATTATCATGGGTTTCCTTTCATTTTAATTGTCTGCCATTTTATATAACTAAAGCAAAATGTCTCCAGTCACTAATTGTATGAGGTTCATATATTTCTCAAGCGCAGTATACATTAAGGTAAACCACTTTAAATGAAATAGTTGATTTTGTTTGTGTATATATGAGGGTAACTCAAAAATTATCCACACTTACCCCATGACATATCTGTAGGTTTATCACACTGACAGCTCTGATGCCGTACACAAACACAGATGAACATATCTCGATGCTAGAGTCGAGCTGATTGTAACCGTTTAACCCTTCCATGACTGCATTTCTAATGAAATACACCCTATTTAATTAATTAATAAAGAATTTTGAGAGATTTACTAAAGTTAATAATTATTTCATTACTAAGATAGTAACTTAATGTAAAGGTCTTATATAAAAGTTTGTTGAAAGATTTTAATTCAAATTAGAAACCTTTTAAATGGATGGTTTTATTTTCATAGAAGCAGAGCCGGTTTTGGCCGGGTTAAAAGTTAAATTGTTAAAGTTCAGACCTGCTCATTGGGGAGACACCTGGAACGTTTGATTATGAATATAATATGCTGAACTGGAACTTCGATCTCGCTCTCTCTCTTTTATATATATATATATAGAGAAGGATGAGGAGGAGGACTACTGTAGAAGGAGGGCTGTAGAGGGAGGAGGACTACTGTAGAAGGCGGACTGTAAAGGGAGGAGGACTACTGTAGAGGGAGGTAGACTACTGCATATATATATATATATACTTAGGTTTCTAATTACCTCATGTACCTTCTCCTCCGCTATATGTATGTATGTATGTATGTATGTATGTATGTATGTATGTATGTATGTATGTATGTATGTATATATGTATTCTACGCCCTTTGTGTTTGTGTAGCCTCTGCGCACCCTCTGCACCATACTATCGACGCCACCCCATCTATGGTTCAGCTAACCACCCGACTCCCGGGAATGAATATGACCGCAGCTAGTAAACAAGGACCCACACCCCACCCCCCCGCACCAAAATTAGACTTATCGTCCCCTACTTTTGCTCTTTACTCTCTTTACTCTTTGTTCTTGAGTGTTTGGTTGGTAGAGTCCATAACACCAATCAAACCCCTTTTATAGCTCTGACGAATCCTACGATTACACGTAAGGAAGAAACATTGTTAGCCAATAAAAATCTTTTGGTGTTGTAGACGCTCTTGTGTTCTTTTTCATATATATATATATATATATATATATATATATATATATATATATGTATATGTATATGTATATATATATATATATATATATATATATATATATATATATAGATATGTATATATATATGTATATATATATATATATATATATATATATATATATATATATATATATAGATATATATATATATATAGATATGTATATATATATATATATATATAGATATATATATATATATAGATATGTATGTATATATGTATATATATAGATATATATATATATATATATATAGATATGTATATATATATGTATATATATATATATATATATATATATATAGATATGTATATATATATGTATATGTATATATATGTATATATATATGTATATATATATATATATATATGTATATATGGAAAGTTATATTTAAATTGTTGGGTTACAACGAGTAAATATTTATAACTGATATAAAAGCACTCAACAAGTATTTGGAGTATATTTACGATATTAAATAAATGGAAATTATATTTATAAAACCATATTTATTTCATTATATATATTTCAGGGATATCATATTAAAAATATGTTATGCCTTCTTCAGACAAAATACAATATAAACAGTCTTATAAATAGATATATTCGACATACCCTTTCAACATCGACTTGCATTTGAAAAGTTGATTTGGTAGTACAAATATTATGGACAGTTGTAAAAAGAAAGAAAGAAAGAAAGAAAGAAAAACGAAGAAAAAGAAGAAATGCATGCAACTAAATAGAGAGAGATAGAAAGATAGATAGAGAAAAGAAATTCATGTAAAGAAACAGAGAGAGATATATATAGAGAGGAAAAAAATATAGGGAGATAGATAGAGAGAGAGAGAGAGAGAGAGAAGAGAGAGATAGAGAGAGAAAATATAGAGAGATAGATATAGATAGAGATAGAGAGAAAGAAACTAGGTAGTTGAGCACCAGTTGAATGACGTATCAATGATACATTTATTTATTTATTTATTTATTTATTTAGCTCTAGTATTAATGTAGAGAGAGATATATGTGGTTAGGAGAGTAAACAGCCGTTATATAGAGAGAAAAAAGAAAAATAACCAGACATAAACGAGGCAGATTTAAAACACTATGTTTCATCGTATAAAACAGGCATTATAATGTAAATATCAGTATTCATGAATGAGACACGTATCTATAATGTGTGAAAAATAATGATCATATGTCTAGTTTAAAAATCCATAGGTCCACACCAGAGCCGAGATAAAATAGAAGGTTATCCCATATTCAATACTATAAACATGTGAATTTACGTGATCAGCTCTGCAAATTCCTATTTCACACGAAAACATTCTCATTGTGCTATAAAAATTCTAGTATACATATATGTGTACACACACATATATATATAGAGTCTATATTAATTTTAACAATACTATTCTTGTCTTTACTCTACATGACCATCGTTCAAGCAGAAATAGAGAACAGACACCAATACATTAATGAAATAATAAAATAATAAAAAAATATCAGAAACAAAACATAAATAGACAGAAAACTAAAAAATTAAGAATAAAAATATTAAAAATGTTAAAAAATATTAAAAAATATTAAAAAATATTAAAAAATAAAACATAGTATGCCCCGCAAATCCACCACAGAGATCAGCCCTTTAAAGTTAATCGACAATATATTGTCAAGTTCATTATAAGCATCAGAGTCAAAAGCAAACAAAACCAAAATTATTTACCAAATCCTGTCTAGCAGAAAACATTCCAAAAGTTTACAATACCCATTTGGTCTACAGATGTTCTTATATTTAATATAGAAGTTTATCTAGTGTAAAATTTATTCGATATATTTGGAGCGTCAGCTTTTAGGGTAGTTAATTATTCATGAAGAATGTTTAAAATAAAAAAGAAGAAATCGAAAGATTTATCTGCGAGTTTCATAAATAATTACAAATCAAACTAAATAAACTACATTTTAAATTTAAATTTATATTTAAAAGTTGAGTTCAATCTATGTCTGCAACAACTGAATAAATTTGTCCGTAAATTAAGGGAATTTTTAGATTTTAGTATAAAGAATATCTCCTCCGCGCAGAGGTCACATGTCTCAGAGGATGAATTAAAAGGAATCCCTCTTGAGACTATATTCCAAGCCGTCGAATATCTAACGTTATCATGTCTAAGTTGCCAGAGTAACCCTGATAGTGCTGTTGAAGATTTTTTGCTTGGATCTGTGAAAGAATTCTTGTGGTTATTATAGCGAAGTTTAAATTCCGTCGATGTGGAACCAACGTAGTTAAAAGAATTAAGGTCCGTTTTAACATTACAGTTGTATATTATATTTTTAACTAAGCAATTGTTATTTAACGGATATTTAGATCTATCTCTACAGTTACATTTGTTAACTTGGATATTATTTATGCTATTATCGGTATTTTGGCTAGGTTTTAAGTTCCTATTATTTATTCTATTAATATTTTGTGCTAAATTTTTGGTGGATGAGTTGGTTAATTTTATAGTATGTCTATTGAAAATTGAGTGATACCTATGTGTTCCAGGGAAGCGATTATCAAGAGCTTTAAAAAATAGTTTAGTGATTTGGGTTTTAATGTTTAGTGAGAAAGGGGGGGGGGCAAACCATATTATATTCCTAGTTCTATTTCTTTTTTGGCTTTTGGAATTATTGTGATGCTTTCTATTATAGTTGTTAAAGTTGTGGCCGTAATTAAAATAGTTGTTATTTTGTTTAGTTTGTCTATCATTATCTATGTACATAATTTTATCACTATATCCTGCTCTAGCTAACGCTTCATTGTAATACTGGGCTTTTTCGTCGAAAATCTTTTTATTAGATGAGATTCTAGAGATACGTTTTTGAACAGAGTTTACTATAGTATTTTTAACAGATCTGGGGTGGTTAGAGTTAAAGCTGACATAGTTTAAGTTTTCATTCAACTTGTGAAATGGATAGTGAAGACATGTGTTGAGATTTAATGTTACATCTAGGAAATTGACTATTCTATGGTTATTCTCAATTTCTATTTTTAGATTAAAGTAATTAAAAAATTGTGTAATTTGTTTTCTTTTTCTATTTAGTTCAGAGTTATTATTTTCAATAAGTAAAAGCATGTCATCTCTATATAAACCTCAGGTAGCACCGGGTATTTTTCTATGCAGCGAATTGATTAAAAATAGGCCCACAAGGTCAGTTACCTGAGCTGAGTCGGATGATCCCATAGTAATGTCAAAATTGTTATCTCTATCTGCTCTGGTCCATAGTTGGTCATTAAATTCTATCAATGTTTTCCTAGCCGATAATATAATGTGCATTTCATTGCTAGTTAGGTCTGTATGTTTGAATGCGTAATTTAGTGCCTTATTTAGTAGATTAGGGGTAATAGAAGAATAATAGTTAGCAATATCTAGTTGAATTATATTTAATTTCTTTAAACCACTCAACAACCTCTCCAGTTCCCTTCCACAAACTCAAGTTAGGCAAACAATTCAAGTTTTTAATTTGCTGTATCACCCTGTCAAGAATGTTTTTGTTTAGTTTACCCAGGTCCGATTTTGATGGTGCAATCAATCTGACTGGCAAGTCATTTTCAAAATTTCTTTTGTGATCTTTCATATTGATCTTCGGTTTCCTGGGCACGAAAGGTTGTGTTCTGTTCTCAATTTCCAACTCATGCATTATACAAGATGCCTCAACATTCATTTTCTCAAGCTCGGCCTTATCTGCTACCTTGTACTTTTTCCTCAGTTCTTTCAGTATGAGGCCATTATACATGTCTTTTTGCACTCCATAGAGGTTGTTGGTCTTGTCAGATTTCACCAAGATCTTCTCAGTTTTCTCTAAGTTCTCAATATTATCCTTAATGCCTTTCAGATATTCCTGGCCTTCGAAGTTTCTCTTGAATTTGACTCCTTGTATGATAGAAATTATATCGTTTTCAAAGTCAAATAAAAGTTTGTTGGGGGGTGGATTTCTTTTAGATTTGAAAACTTTGTCTAAGTCCGAGACATTTTCATTTATATTAGATTTATCAAAGTGGAATGCTCGGCACCTGATTCTCCTTATAAAAGAGTCAGATTTATCTATTAATTGTTTAATAAAGTCTTTGTTTCTAGGTAGAGGTATGTCTTTTAAAGAGGAAGTAATCTTAAAGAATTCCATTTTTTCAGTTATAATATAAAGCGCTCAACAGTATTGGAGCAAGATACATGGAAAGTTATATTTAAATTGTTGGGTTACAACGAGTAAATATTTATAACTGATATAAAAGCACTCAACAAGTATTTGGAGTATATTTACGATATTAAATAAATGGAAATTATATTTATAAAACCATATTTATTTCATTATATATATTTCAGGGATATCATATTAAAAATATGTTATGCCTTCTTCAGACAAAATACAATATAAACAGTCTTATAAATAGATAGATTCGACATACCCTTTCAACATCGACTTGCATTTGAAAAGTTGATTTGGTAGTACAAATATTATGGACAGTTGTAAAAAGAAAGAAAGAAAGAAAGAAAGAAAGAAAGAAAGAAAGAAAAACGAAGAAAAAGAAGAAATGCATACAACTTTCTTTTTACAACTGTCCATAATATTTGTACTACCAAATCAACTTTTCAAATGCAAGTCGATGTTGAAAGGGTATGTCGAATCTATCTATTTATAAGACTGTCTATATTGTATTTTGTCTGAAGAAGGCATAACATATTTTTAATATGATATCCCTGAAATATATATAATGAAATAAATATGGTTTTATAAATATAATTTCCATTTATTTAATATCGTATATATGTATATATATATTTATATATATATATATATATATATGTGTGTGTGTACAATATATACAGTACAAAAACTTTAGATAGGATTATGTAAGTCGATAATACTACAATCCTGCGCTACACATACGATACCATATCAAAATTGGTAGAATGCACATGACATCGAGTACTCTTTCCTTATTACTTCATGAATTTCCTGACTGGGGCGACACAATCACAGCCCCCGAATACCAAATAGGAAACACCCTATAACACAAATACACACACACACACATATATATATACACACATAGATACTTCCTATTTTGACTTTCAACTCTACCAGTATTTTTATTCTTCACTCCTTTATATATATATATATATATATATATATATATATATATATATATATATATATATATATATAAATAAATGGAAAGGAATGAAATTTCATTTCTCACTCTTAGTACGGCAGATACATACTTACATTTATATATATATATATATACATATATTGTTTTTACAAAAAACGATATTTTTTAATATATATATATATATATATATATATATATATATATATATATATATATATATATATATATATTATTCAAAATATTAATAAATGGATACATTCACATAATCAAAATAAAATGTTTTATTATATATATTTCGGAGGTAATACAGTACCTCCGAAATATATATAATAAAAAAAATATTTTGATTATGTGAATGTATCCATTTATTAATATTTTGAATAATATTAATAACTCCAGAAAACTTCATTGTTAAGTGCTTTTAATCTATTGTAAAACTATATTCATTGAATAATCAATGAAATTTGTTTAACATTTGGTTATATGTATATATACATATATTGTTTTTACAAAAGACGATATTTTTTCATATATATATATATATATATATATATATATATATAAATATATCATAATCTATAAAGCTCAGTGTGTGGTCATGCTCCTTCGTTATAGAAATCTACGATATAGAATTTCTTCAATTGAAATTTACAATTCAGTATTCGAAATAGTTTTGATTGTGTCTTGACGCAGATAATTCTTTCAATTTCACCCACAATTACGCAAAAAATAGATAAAACTCAATATTTTACGATTTTTCTCTTTCATTTAAACTGCTGAACTCTTTCTACTACCATTCAAAATCTATACAACTTCATACTTTCTGCTACTTTCTCTTTCCAAGCTTGATGGTGATACTGTCCGTTGACACCCCTCCCTACTGTCTTAAATTTAGAAAACACATATCCTCTATGAGGTTACTAAACCTGCTAGAAACAGCAGCTAACTCTCCCCCATATCACACCCCTCCCCACACCACTCCCTACTGTCTTAAATTTAGAAAACACATATCCTCTATGAGGTTACTAAACCTGCTAGAAACAGCAGCTAACTCTCCCCCATACACACCCCTCCCTACTGTCTTAAATTTAGAAAACATATCTTCTATGAGGTCACTAAACCTGCTAGAATCAGCAGCTAACTCTCCCCCATATCACACCATTCCCTACTGTCTTAAATTTAGAAAACACATATCCTCTATGAGGTCACTAAACCTGCTAGAAACAACAGCTAACTCTCCCTCATATCACAACCCTCCCTACTGTCTTAAATTTAGAAAACACACAGAAAACCATGCAGAACAACTCCATCGCAGCTCTGTTGTTCGGCTGGCATCGTCTACGCGCGTGTTGCGCAAGTACTGTGAAACAATAAATTTCAACACTTTTTTGCACAGAGATAATATCCATAGGCGAAACTACAATTGTCACTGCTGGCGCAGCTCATGCTTCCAGGTCTGCAATTCATTCACCCAGTGCCTGGCAGACAAAAAAGTGCTGCCATAAAATGGGTGGTGCAACCTAACTTTGGTAACTTAATGACCCCGAGTAACGCCGAGCTTTAATGCTAGTGGCTGTTAAATGGGCCGCAAACGCATTGATTCATTGTAAAGGCTACCAATGGAAGCAACCGTAATACCCTCCAAATGTCAGAGAACGCAGTGAAAGTCACTATTAAGAGAATGTTCACATGGCCCTTTTTAGGGCCACCACTTGAAATTGTTGATGGTTACCCGTAGTTACTGGAGTGTCAGTGAACGGCTTACAAGTCCATTATTAGGGCCGTTGAAATAACTGATGGCGACTCTTTCGTTTCGGGCGGCCAGTGAACACGCACACGCCTCGGGGCCCATTTTATTGCACCATTCCTCTGTAAAATTGTTAAATTATACCCACAGTTTGGTAAACGTTTGTCCAGTTGCGTTTACTTACTAAGGTGCGGTGGACTCGTTCGAGAAGGCTCCACATGCTGTCCGATTGCACATCATGCCTTGCTCAAGCATTGCAGACTTCCCTCTGATATAAGTGGTGACATCTGTCTGCTGACTCATGCCACTTTATTAAAGTACAAAAGCACCAAGCCGATTTTCTCCACGTGGAAGGAAAAGCATACCTAATACTAATTGCATCAGAGCATTCGGTTTATTTTCTTTACATATTGTCCAGGCATGCAGTTTTTCCACGATTGTCTGTTGGCGGCCCGCGTTATGTTTCAGGGAGTGTTATGCACATAAAAAATTCAACTTTTTGATCCCCTAGGGCCCGCATTAGGTGAAAAGCTGCATTTTTCCTACTTCATCGAGGAAAATCTTAAAGATTATCGAGCCATCAGAGTATTCAGTTTATTTTCTTTACATATTGTCCAGGCATGCATTTTTTCCACGATTAGGTCAAAATACCTTATCCCGTGCAACGCCGGGTACCACTGCTAGTATATAATAAAGGAGTGAAGAACAAAAATACTGGTAGAGTTGAAAGTCAAAATAGGAAGTATCTAGTGAGGACACAAAGTAACTGGACAGTAAAGTGGGATAAGGTGAAACAAAAAGATAAAAAAATAATGACAATTGGCATGGGAGGTGTTTTGAAAAATAGATGCTTAACGGGTAGAGGTGCAGATTGTGGGCGACAGTGGCTATAATGGATGATTGATGCTATATGTAAGGGAAAGGGAGTTGAAGGGGTGTGTCTTTAAAGAAGGAATACTTAATCACTGAGGGAGTGTCAGCTACTCTTGCGTCCGATTGGTCAGGAGTTTATTATTTTGCATTCTATTGGTTGATGATGTAACCTTTGAATTGTTGTAGAAAGTTTGCGTTCGTAAGGTGATTAACCGTTAACGATGATAAGGAGATGTTATAGTGGTTCGGTGGAGCCAATTTTGCAGATGCCGTAAGTCCGGGGAGTTGTGTTGTTTATATGGATAGTGAGGTTGCTTTGTGCCTACAGAAGATTGTTCCGATTTTTCTATTTAGTAACGTCGTATTATATTGCAGATTATGGAGTAATTCCATATTGCATTATCCGCATTGGGACATCCCATTCGTGTAGGTTCTGGCATTCGATAGTTTCGACCAGCTTATTACATATCCTTGATTACTATTTTATTGGCCAGCATTGTTGAGTTACTGAGACTCCGGTTCTTTATGGAGTGCCGATGCACATACCATCGTTTTTTTGAAGTCACTAGCTGTGAAACACACCTGATCGCCAGACTTAATAGTGCACAGGTATAACATACTGGACTCCGGGCATCTTCCTATGTGCTGGCTCTTTGTATATATATATATTTATATATATATATATATATATATATATATATATATATATATATATATATATATATATATATATATATATTTAAGGGTAAAAGCCCATTTCTGTCACAAATGACCATGGGTTTTGAACCTAGAAAGTTTCCCTCAGAGGCACAAGACCGGGCAATGTATTTTATGGAAGACCAGCAGTCGTCCATGCATGCCAGTCACCCCTTTACATGCAACTGATGTCGTTCAAAGGAAAGGCAAAGGCCGTAACAGCTTGGCACCATTAACTTCTAAATTCATTCCTACAGCTGAGTGAACTAGAGTAACGTGAAATAAAATGTCTTGTTCAAGACCACAACGCACTGCCCGGTCAAAGAATCGAACTCACAACCTCACGTTTGTGCACCCAACGCTCTGATCCTATACACATACACATATATGTCTGTGTATGTATATACATACAAACATATATATATATATTATTTACATATACATACACACACACATACAGACAGGCACACATATATATACATATGCTGGCTGCCCCCTCATTATTGAGTATGGCCATTGCACGATATACCATTATTAATAATTATCAATTAATGCTATCGTGCAATGCCTGTGCGTGAAGATTTTTTTTAAAGTGAGTTAAGACTGTGCACTGAGCCAATCCCACTCTCAGAGTGACAGTAGCTATAACCCGAAAAGAAGAAAAGATCAACACCATCAGTAACTACTGAGCCGCAGGTTTTATGTCGGAGTTATCCCAGTTTCCTGAGTTTCCTTCTCCTAGAAGAATGCCCTGACAAAGGCTAGGGGTCTTTCACTCCCAGTGGTCTGACCGCGCGATCGGGTATCTAGCCCAATTATTTTTATATCCCCCGCGCATATACATAAACATACATACATGTATATACATATATACATGTATATACATATATATGTACATGTGTATATACATATTTACACAATTTTAGCTGGCCGTTGACTGTTATGAGTTCTTCCGCCCTTTGTCAGGTTTTGTTTTTTATCCTGCAGGGTGTCCAAAATCACCAAGTAAACTTGATAGGGTTTATCATAAAAAAAAAAATTTGATTTGATAATTCCTTACTTACAACATTCTATGTAACTATGTTTGAATCCTCGAGATTTCTTGAATCTTCTTGGTCGCCGTATTTCATTCCACACCCAATACAATTATTTTCTTTCATATGTTTAGTCATTCTCCAGAAAATTACGACGACTTTGTTATGCCTATCTATCTACCTGTCTCCGGACAACAACTCATCCCCTTTTTCAAATTCCATTTTAAAAGGAAGGTGGAGAGAGAGGTGTTGCATCCCAAGAAAACAAGAGAGAAGACTGGAGCACTTACAAAACATGCTCTCGGTATTGAGGGTTGTTCTATCTATCGGGTGTAAAACAACCCCGCAGTGACGTTCCCTCCTATTGAGGGTTTCGATTGTTTATTAATAATTGTTAAGGTGGTGGATTGGCAGTATCGGTAGAGAGTCAGACGCCGTGCTTTGCAGCATAGAGTTACGTCCCTTTACGGTCTGAGTTCAAATCCTGCCGGGGTTAACTTTGCCTTTCATCCTTACGGGGTCGATAAAATAAAGTACCAGTTATGTACTGGGGCCGATTTAATCGACATTCCCCTCCCCCCCGAGTTACTGGCCTTGTGCCTATACTAGAAATTATTGTTTATTAATAATTGTTGAATTTATTTATACGTTTCCATGTAAAACCCACGCCGTCCCATGTCTTGTAATGTCCCATTTCTTGTGCGCCCTTGTGGCAGATAAAGAAATCTATCTATATTCGGATTCCTATTGGGATCCGTTCTTTGCTGTTGTTATTGTTTTTCCTGTCTAAAAATATATATAAATTAATAAATACCTAGCTATAGATAGACAGGTAAATAGGTAGATAGATAGGTAGTTAGCTACGTAGATAGATATCTTTCTTTATTTGCCACAGGGGCGTACAAAAACGGGACATTACAAGACGTGACGGCGGGGGTTTTACATAAAAAACATATAACTTTAACATTAATAAATAAGAATAGACTATATATAATAAAGTAACAATTGAAATCCCCAATAGAGGGGGAACGTTACTGCAGGGTTGTTTTACACCCCGTGGATAGAACAACCCTCAACACCAGGAACACGTTTTGTAGGTGTTCCCGTCTTCCCTCTGTTTATCTTCCTCAACCTACAGGTTTATATACAGAGAAGTCCCATTCACTCGGGCCATTTTCGCCACATTCACCCACCTTTCAGCGAATTTACTGGGGTGTAGCACCTCTCTCTCCACCTTCTGAAGTGATACTTAAGTAGGGGATAAGTTGTTGTCCGGAGAGAAAGGTGTTTGCCCTCAGCCCTTTTAACCTCGTCCACCATATTACCTCTTTCGCCATAGCCACCAGACAGAGGAAAACCACCTCTCCTTCATTCTTAAATGAAGGCGGCGGGTTGATCCTCACGATGGACTCAGTAGCTGTTCGACATAATTCCACAGGTCGGTCACCCCTGGGCACTGAACAATTGCGTACAGAACAGTTTCGATGTCCTGCTCGCATCTCGAACAGGTCCTTTTGGCAGGATCTCTGCCAGGGCGTCCGTGCCTGTAGATTTTGTCTCGAATTGGTAGAGCGCCTCGGTAGCACTGCCAGGCCAGATAAACATGCAGATAGATAAGTAGGTAATTAGATAGACAGTTAGTTAGTTAGATAGATAGATAGATAGGTTGGTAGATCGATATATATATAGATCGATATATCAATAAATAAATAAATAGACCGACAGACAGATAGATAAATGTATTGATAGATAGCTAACTAGCTAGATATATTGATAGATATATAGGTAGATAGATAGATAGAGGGACAGACAGACAGAGAGATGGACAGACGTTGTTTTTATTATCCGAAGTTAAATATCTAGATAAGTATAGTTAGTAGTGGTTTTACTAGCAACGTGCTATACTCTCACGACTTGAATAATCGTCCCCACCCCCGCTTATCAATTTGTCAGATTTTTTCACGTTGCCTCTTCTACCTGGAGTTGCAACCGATAGATAGTATTAGCAATTGGAAAGACCAACGGAAACATTGTTTCCTCGGTCCAATTTGACGAAAGTCGATCGATATATATAGATATATTGATATATATGACAAAAAAAAAGAAAATTATAAGACCTCCCATATTTACGAATGTACTCTATACAATTACCGACCCTCCTCCCTCGTTTATTCCCCCCTCTTATAAGAATTTAAGCAAATGTTCAATCGTCCCTATTATTTGGGACCCGAGAGTATATAAAGATTTTTAACATTGGAGGGAGGGGAACAGATGTCTATATCGATCCCAGCAATCGGCTGATAATATTGTATTGACTCCCAGTAAAAATATGAAAGATAAACTGCATTTCGTTTACATTCGAACCCAGAAAGCAACTGAATACTGCAAGGTATACCTCCCGACTTTCTAGTGATTCTATTAATCTAACGGCCGTACATTTACATATTCATGCACGCGTGTATGCAAGTATTTAGATATATATATATAAAGTTACATATATATATATATATATATATATATATGGTCTGGATAACCAAAATGTGGGTTCGACTCCCATGTACGTCAATACTCATCTTTTTCCATTTATCTGAGGGTTCTAAACCCCATTATCAGGCTAAAATTTCTTTAGTCAAAAATACGGTGAAAGCTATTCTATTTTCTAATTTCAAACCTGCTCACTGTTTCAAAACATTCTTATTTGCCATATATATATATATATATAATATATATATATATATATATATATATATATATATATATATATATATATATATACATATACATATATATATATATATATATATATATATATACATATACATATATATATATATATATATATATATATATATATAAAGTTATATATATATATATATATATATATATACATATATATATATATATATATATATATAAAGTTATATATATATATATAAAGTTATATATATATAGATAAAGTTATATATATATATATAAAGTTATATATATATATATAAATTTATATATATATATATATATATATATATATATATATATATATATATAGTGAGTTAGAAACTCAGAGTAGTCTCTTACAATTAAATAGCTCTAAGAAAAAAGTTTTTCCGAGCCGTACAATATAATTGAATAAACAAGAGAGATGAACACTAATATAAACATACATGTGTTCGAATCGTAAGGACCAAGTTTGCTAGGGTGAAAAAATAGTTGCTGTAGTTAGTATTTTTTCACTCTACCAAACTTGGTCCTTACGATTCGAACACATGTATGTTTATATTAGTGTTCATCTCTCTTGTTTATTCAATATATATATATATATATATATATATATATATATATATATATATATATATATATATATATATATATATATATATATATATATATATATATATATATATATATATATAAATAAAATATAGAGTTAATAACTTATACTGAAACCCTGTAATTAACAAGCTGAAAGTATAAATACTGAGCATTATGGTTTGGCAGTATCAGTAGAGAGTCGGACGCCATGCTTTCCAGCATAGTTACGTCCCTTTACGATCTGAGTTCAAATCCCGCCGAGGTTGACTTTGCCTTTCATCCTTACGGGGTCGATAAAATAAAGTACCAGTAATGCACTGGATAATTGCTGGCCTTGTGCCTAAAGTAGAAACAATTATAATATTAATATATGTAGAAATAAACACAGTAAATTCTGCGTCTAAAATTACGAGGGTAGATTATACCACAAATGTTTTATATATTTAAACTGAAGTATACAGTAAGATACAAGATTTCCTATACATACCGTATCAATAACGATTTCATCTCTCGGACAGACTAAAGATTTAATCTGTTTCGCCCTGAAAATTGTGTTTGTAACAGATAATCCTTAGGCATTTCATCAGCGAGAGATTAGATTAAATGAAACAAAACACATCTAACAAGAAACTCACGGAAGTAAATAATGTACCTCGTGGGTTGAAAGCTATACGTGGTGTGAGTGGTTATGCTAGGAATAATAGCCTAATTACACTCATCTTATAAGCTCACCTAGATAGGGAGCCGAAATACAAATAAAATATAGAGTTATTAACTCATATTGATACCCTGCAATTAACAAGCTCAAAGTATAAATACTGAGCATTATAATATTAATATATGTTATTTCTAGCATAACCACTCACACCACGTATAGCTTTCAACCCACGAGGTACATTATTTACTTCCGTGAGTTTCTTGTTAGATGTGTTTTGTTTCATTTAATCTAATCTCTCGCTGATGAAATGCCTAAGGATTATCTGTTACAAACACAATTTTTAGGGCGAAACAGATTAAATCTTTAGTCTGTCCGAGAGATGAAATCGTTATTGATACGGTATGTATAGGAAATCTTGTATCTTACTGTATGCTTCAGTTTAAATATATAAAACATTTGTGGTATAATCTACTCTCGTAATTTTAGACGCAGAATTTACTGTGTTTATTTCTACATATATTAATATATATATATATAAAGTTATATTTATATATATATAAAGTTAAAGTTATATATATACAAAGTTATATATATATATATAAAGTTATATATATAATATATAAAGTTATATATATAATGTATATATATATATATATAAATATAAGAATGTATACGTTTCATTTTTTCCATATATATATAGTGGTAGAACACTGGAAGGTAATATCCGTAGTGGTAGAGCACTAAGTCCATGGGACGAGTTAGGTAGAAGTGGTTACACAACAGTTAGTTCACCATACCGAGAACAATTGTTTCACCTTAGCGGATCCTCACCGGTCCATTACGAGCTGAGGATCCGCTAAGGTAAAACAATTGTTCTTGGTATGGTGAAGTAACTGTTGTGTAACCACTTCTATATATATATATATATATATATATATTGGAAAAGTAAATAACAACAATAAGGAGTACAGATATTAGGTTCTCGCTTGAGAGTGGGGTTGGAGGGCGACGTTTCGGACATAAGCCCTTCACCAGAAGACTGGTGGGAAGGAGAGTTGTTCCGAGAGGGTGTCAGGGGGGAGTGGTGGAAAAACATTAAAATAAAGGGAAAAAAATTACACGAGTGGGACAATAAGTTGAAAACAAGTGGTGAAAGGGTGTGAGGCGTGTGGAGGTGGTGGTGGGTGGATGGATGGAGGGAGAGGGGAGACGGAAATTGGGTCCGAACGGGGAGGGCGGAAGGTGGTGTGTGTGTTAGTGTACGTGTGTGTGTATGCGTGGATGTGAGTGTGAGAGTTTGGGGGAGAACGGGGTTCCATGTTCGGGTTATAGGAAAGCCAGTGTGTACATGGGGTGGGGTGTAAGTCTGTGTGTGTGTGTGTGTGTGGTTGGAGAGGGGGTCGGAAGGGGTGGGGAGAAGGAGCGTGCGGAGTCCGGAGGCAGAGTGGGTGTATATGAGGATACGCACGCGCGTGTGTGTGTTTTTGTGTGGTGTGGATACGTGGGAATGTATGGTTGTGCGTGTGCGAAAATGGTGTCAGTGTTTGTGTGTTCCTGAATGGTTTCTCGGTGAATGTGTGGACGGATGGTGAAAATCCGGATATTATCTCGTGACCAGCGGTGTAGGATCCGTGGAATTGGTGAGAAAGAAGTAGAAAGTTGTGGGGCGCGCACAACAGGAAGTGGTCAAGAAGGTCAAGGCAGGCGGTGGAGAAGGCAGGGCGAAGTGTGCGAGGGAGGAAGAAGGGAGAAGAGGAGTCAAAGGGTATGCGGAGGTGCGGTGGATGGGAGAGGAGGTGGGTCAGTGTGAAAAGTTGAAGGAGAGGGTGGCGGTGTGCGTAGGGGGGTTGTTATTATATTAGTTATATTAGTGGAGGTGTTAGTAGGATGTGTGTGTGTGTGTGTGGGGGGGGGTTAGTAATACGGGGGAAGAGAAGGTGGTGGGTACTGTATGAGTGAGTGTAATATACTGGTGTGTGTTTGTGTGTGCGTTGTGAGGCGGAAGGTTGGTTGGGGGGGGGGGGGTTAGTATTATTAGTGGTGGGGTAGTAGAATGTGGATGTGTGGGTGGGTTTTTTTTATCTTTGATAGGTTTCGGCCAGTATTGGCCCAGGCCATGTCTAACTTTATAGCACCACCAGGCGAAGTCTTTCAAATCAGGATTTGGGCACCATGGCCCACTCAAGTAGAGGGTTATTGTTTACGAAGGTATGAGGTTTATTCAGGATATCTTGAGGGAATTTGTCGAAAGTCTTCTTGAATTTTATGGGGTCTGTTACGGTTTTAATGTGTTTGCCATAGCCTAAAACTGTACCAAACTCTATAATCTGACAATTGCGATTGGAATAATCTTAGCAGAATTTGCAGCCATCATGTATATATATATATATATATATATATATATATATATATATATATATATATATAAGTATGTATACGTATGTAGAATTACAAACACACCGAGCATTATAATAAATGTTCGGTGAATCCATACGTATATATATATATGTGTGCATGTATGTATATATATATACATACTACTGTACGTCTGTATACATATATGTATGTACGTATACATACTTATATTTAAGTAACAGCCGTACTAAGAGTGAGAAATGAAATTTCGTTTCATTTTTTCCGTTTATATATATATATATATATATATATATATATATATATATATATATATATATATATATATATGTACTCACTATATATATATGTATATAGTTCAATTAACACTTAACATTTAATATTCTACCATACTATTTCATTATAATATCATTATAATTTTAAAGGATTGTAAATAAAACGAGTAAATCAGACAAAGTTGGAATTCCTTTTATTAATATATATATATATATATATATATATATATATATATATATATATATGTATGTATGTATGTATGTATGTATGTATGTATGTATGTATGTATGTATGTATGTATATGTGTATGTGTGTATGTAAGTATATATGTATGTATCTATGTGTGTATATATATATGTATATGTACATATATATATATATATATATATATATTTATTAAAATAACAGATTAAAGTTTAAGCAAAGAATCGCTGCTTTCACCCTTAACGGGATCTTCTGAAACTAGCAAAGTCAATCTGTAAACGCAGAACTGGATATTTCAAAAAACGTTGCAACCGGAGGAAGACAGGAAGACGATACTTTGGTTCGTGGTAACGTTCGCTGGCAAAGAACGGGAAAAAACGAATTATATGTCATTAATAGGAGCGGCGAAAAACAATTACGCGCAAAGACAAAACCACGTTTATGGTATAAAAGAGGTCGTAGACTAATGTTCTCTTAGGTGGTGCATAGAGACGTTCTCTGGCAATGAACGAAAAAACGAAGATAATAAGTCATATGTGGAGCGTGGAGAACAATAGCACGCAAAGACAAAACCACGTAAATGGTATAACAGAAATCGTAGACTAAAATTCTAACTAGGAGACCAAATGAATCTCCGCTACAGAGTTAAGAACAAAGTAAATAAATACAATACAGAAGTAATAGGAACAAATAAATACATACACGCAAACAGATACGTACATACACAAGCATACGCAAAACCTTACCAAGGGTATACAAAACCACGCACATATAAAAATGTGTGTGTGTGTATGCTTGTGTACAAATAAATAAATAATTATATAAACGTATATAAGTAAATAAATACGTATATAACAAGCGCACACGCATACCTACATATAAATACACGAATGTTCGGAGACGTAAGTCAACTAGAACAAGAAGTACACATATACACACACCCACCATACGTACGAACCGGCACACTCACGCGGACGCAAAACTCCCGTATACACATAGCCAAACCCTAAATACCAGAATATGTAAAAATTAACACAGTTACAAAATATAAATAAATAAAAAAAAAAAATTAAAAAAAAAATTAAAATTAAAAAAAAAATTAATAAAATAAAAAAATTAATAAAAAAAATAAAAAATATAAAATAATAAAAATAAAAACATAAATTATATAATAATATATAAATAAAAATTAAAAAATAAAAATAAAAATATTAAATAAATATAAACAAATAATAAAATAAAATAATTAAAAAAATATAAATAAAATTAAAAAAATTAAAATAAAATTAAAATAAAAAAATTAATAAAATAATTAATAATATTAAATTTATTAAAAATAAAAATTAAATCTAAATTATTAAAATAAAAATTACCCAGTGTAACTTATATTGGGTGTGGTTGTCTTTTAGACTCCAGATATAAGCTGAAAGTGACGTCATATTCCTTCTTAGAGGGTAACCTCCTATTACTTCTGTATTGTATTTATTTACTTTATTCTTAACTCTGTAGCGGAGATTCATTTGGTCTCCTAGTTAGAATTTTAGTCTACGATTTCTGCTATACCATTTACGTGGTTTTGTCTTTGCGTGCTATTGTTCTCCACGCTCCACATATGACTTATTATCTTCGTTTTTTCGTTCATTGCCAGAGAACGTCTCTATGCACCACCTAAGAGAACATTAGTCTACGACCTCTTTTATACCATAAACGTGGTTTTGTCTTTGCGCGTAATTGTTTTTCACCGCTCCTATTAATGACGTATAATTCGTTTTTTCCCGTTCTTTGCCAGCGAACATTACCACGAACCAAAGTATCGTCCTCCTGTCTTCCTCCGGTTGCAACGTTTTTTGAAATATCCAGTTCTGCGTTTACAGATTGACTTTGTTAGTTTCAGAAGATCCCGTTAAGGGTGAAAGCAGCGATTCTTTGCTTAAACTTTAATCTGTTATTTTAATAAATATTTGCTCTACGGTTCTTATATATTTGATATATATTTTCCTTATCGAGCCCTCTTTGGATTTTAGTCTTCAATTTTATTATTATTACTATATATATGTATATGTATATATATATATACGTATATATATATATATATAAAATGGAACGATCGACTTTGTTGTCAAATCGGACCGAGGGAACAATGTTTCCGTTGGTCTTTCCAATTGCTAATACTATCTATCGGTCGCAACTCCAGGTAGAAGGAGCAACGTGAAATAAAGTGTCTTGCTCAAGGACATAACGCATCGCCTGGTCCAGGAATCGAACTCACAACCTTACGATTGCGAATACAATTCTCTAACCACTCAGCCACACGCCTTCATATATATATATGTATATGTATATAAACAAGGTTTAGTAAATAATGAAAAAGTTTCAAAATAAATTTTAAAAAATTGACTTTACCTACTATAGTTACCTTTACCGATCGGTTTCGAATCCCAAAAATAAAACGGAGACCATACGGCCTTCGTTGCAAAGAGAGATTCTCGTCAGAAGGTTCTTTTCATTCAAAGAATATAAAATTCCTGAATTTAAATCACAAACTAGCGCTATATATATGTATATGTATATATATATATATGTATATATACATATATGTATATATATATATATGTATATATATATATATATATATATATATATATATATATATATATGTATATATACATATATATATGTATATATATATATGTGTATATGTATATATATATGTATATATATATTTTTTTTTTAATCTCGTGCAATGGCCATACTCAATAACGAGGGGGCAGCCATCATATATATATATATATATGTATGTGTATGTATGTATGTATATGTATATGTATGTGTATGTATGTATATATATATGTATGTGTATGTATATATATATGTATGTGTATGTATGTATGTATATAAGTATGTGTATATATGTATGTACATGCATGTATATATATATATATATATATATATATATATATATATTAAGGAAAACGACCGCCACATAAACCAAAAAAGAGGTATAAGGATTCCTTGAAAGCCTCTTTGAAAGACGCTAACATCTCTGCTGATACATGGGAAAATATTGCTGCTGATCGTAATAAATGGAGAAAGACTGTATATGAGGGAAAAGTTGCCTTTGAGGCATCTCGAATCGCATACGAAAAAGTAAAGCGGGATGTGAGGAAGGGCATTGCTGTTGCACTTCCAGACGGCGAGGGTCCTCCCATGGTGCTGACATGCAGCGTCTGTGCGAGACTCTGCCTAAGCAAAGCTCGACTCGAAAGTCATCTTCGCAGTCATAAAGTAAGACCAGTGGTTGACTACCAGGCTGCTGTTGGAGATGCTACTCATCATGCTTGCCAAACATGTGGTAGAGAATGTAAATCAGCAGGAGGGCTCAAGCGACATGCAAAAGTACATGAACTCCAACCACAGCCGGCTATTCCCAGTGAATGTTTTGGTTGCCGACTCTGTGCAAGACATTTTAGATCATTGGCTGGGCTAAAAAGCCACATTCGATCGCAGCGCTGTTAATTGCTATCGTGTATGTGTGTATAGATATGTTTATGTGCGTGCGTCTGTGTGTGTGTATATATATATGTATATTATTATTGTTGTTGTTGTCGTTATTATTATTATTATTGTTATTATGTTTTGTTTTTTTCTCGTGCAATGGCCATACTCAATAATGAGGGGGCAGCCATTATATATGTATGTATGCATATATATATATATATATATATATATATATATATATATATATATATATATATATATATATATATATATATATATGTATGTATGTATGAATGTATGTATGTATGTATGTATGTATGTATGTATAAAAGCTTCACGGCACAGGCACTGCTTTATACCTGGAGACCTCTCTGCACTTGTCGTCACATGGTACCATGGGCCCAGCACTATGTGTCAATAATTGTCACAAGTGTAGTGTTTGTACCAGAGTTTTCAAGTCGCTGGCTGGACTAAAAAGTCACACTCGTTCAGCGCATCGGTAGGGGTTCTCCTACATGGATATAAAGTAATGGCCGTACTCGAAAACGAGTTGGCAGCGACCATGTATATGTATGTATGTATGTATGTATGTATGTATGTATGTATGTATGTATGTATGTATGTATGTATGTACGTATGTATATATGTATCTATGTATGTATGGCCATTCAAAATCACCGGGAGAGATGACCCCTTAGCCTTTGTCAAGGCAGAATTCTAGGAGAAGGAAAACTCTGAT
>OZ024740.1:398375777-398468277 GCA_964016885.1 Eledone cirrhosa | reverse complement strand
GAAAACGCAAATGTTATTGCATGATGATATTTGTTTTTGAAATGCGCATAATAAAATACATGGAACTCTTTTAACCATCTTTTGATCTTATATATTATATATATATATATATAATATATATATATATATATATATATAAATATATAATATATATATATATATAAATATATATATATATAATATATATATATATATATATATATTTTATATATATATCTGTGACTTTGTGTATATGTAAATCTTTATATTTAATAATCTCCCATTCGGTTGAGATGCAATTTGGGCGATATTGGGCTGCACTTTCTAGCAACTAGCCTACTCGCCGTAAGCAACTAATTACATTCTTTCTAACTTGACCACTGTCACGTCACGATTCTTAGCCATTTTTTTAAATCTATTTCTGGCGGGGATCGCTTTGGAGAATTAACTGTCCTATTGAGTTTGTCTCCTGACGAGTTCGATACTCGAGATTTATCCTTAATAGGATATCTCAAAATACGAACGAAACCATGGTAGGGACGTAATCACGGTAAGCATGTACGCATTTCTTCTAACTTTAAATTTATACCTAATTGAGTATGGTTGACGGTATATTTAGTCAATTTCTACATGCTGTTGAAATGTTGGGTAAATATTCGATTGCGGTCAGCCGCGAAGTGGCCGCTTTGTTTATTAATCAAATATTTCTTCATAGGAGCCTTTATTCTTATAGCCTGGTCTAATTGATTTTTTATGTGGTTAATTATGCTAATTGGGAGAGGAAATAGTGTATATATTTTATCAAATGATTCTTTGGACATAATTTATTATATATATATATATATATATATATATATATATATATATATATATATATATATATATATATATATATATATAACAACTAGAAATTGATTAACATATAAATAAACATATGAAACAATCACAGGGGATAATTTTTACAAGTGTGTAAGCACACATAGTTAGGTAGGTAACTAAATAAAGTTAACTAGAACTTCAAAAATAGATACCTTATAATATGATTAATCTTCCTTGTATATATTCCATTATTTCAGGGATACCAAATTAAATTATGGTATGCCTTCATCAGACAAAATACAATATATAACAGTTTTACAAATAAGCTTTGACGTACCCTATTAAAATGCAACCATTATTTTTGGAAGCCATCCGGATAGTGAGTTGTTTATAATATTTTAATAAGTCATAGTGTTAAGGACAATTAGAAAAAGACGGAGAGAAAGAAAAAGACGGAGAGAGAGAAAGAAAAACGTGGAGAAATATCGGAGAGAGAGAAATGAATGGAGAAAAAAGAAAGAGATAAATAAAGACAGGAGGAAAGAAAGAAAAAAAGGAAGACATAAGAAAAACAGAGGAAAGCAACAGAGAGATATTAAGTCATCAGACAGCTAGAAAAACTCAAGAGAGAGAAATATTCTATAGAGAGGGGGGGGGGGAGATAATGAAAACTTTACGTCATGTTAAGTTGAGTTAACAATTTATATGAAATGAATAATAAAAATATAAATATTAATATTCATGAATGGGACATAAATATATAATATGAGAAATTAAACATTGTTTAATAATGACTATATGTTTAGTTTAAAACTTGAGATCAATATACCAAAATTTGGGTTTAATCATCCAAAATGTACACATTGCTAGAGAATTCAGTATCTTAGGCAAAGACACACAAATATATATATATATATGCACGTCCTGAAAATAGAAATTATATTTACTCAAGTCAACAATATAGACATACAAACACAAATGATTTCTTTTAATCACTGCTATACATTCCTTGTGTTATAAAAAGTTCACAGTATATATACATAAATATATCCGATTAATATTCATGTCTTCATATATACGATTACTATTCATGCATTTAACATTCTGTTAAAATTATGCATATCTGCAATCAAAACTGCGTGGTTAGGCAACATATCTCTTACCCACACACATACATATACATATATATATATATACACATATATATGTATAAATAAATATTTGCGTGCGTCTTCCCGCATCGCTCATGTATACATACAGACATATATACAATCACAAAAAACCTATAACACTTTTATATGCATGTTAATACACACATACACATTTGTATAGAGATAATCAAATATCAATATATTACTAAGGATTATACTTTGGAAATATAATTATAACAATATAAATTTAAAATACTAAAGGATTATATTTTGGAAATACAATTATATTAGTATAGTCAAAAGGACAAACGAATTATAGAAATATCAAAGCATTAAATATCTTTAAAACACTTGTAAACTGTTATATATTGTATTTTGTCTGATGAAGGCATACCATAATTTAATTTGGTATCCCTGAAATATGTATAATGAAATAAATATGGTTTTATAAATATAGTTTCCATTTATTAATATCGTATATCTACTCCAAAAACTTGTCGAGTGCTTTATATCAGTTATAAAAATATTTACTTGTTGTATCCCAACAATTTTAAATAGAACTTTTGCATATATATATATATATATATATATATATATATATATATATATATATATATACACATGTACACACATATACACAAGATGACATGGACTTCCTCTGATGGCAACACCAGGAATGAGATTGATTATATCTGCATTGGCACGAGGTGGCGTTCCTCTCTCTTGGATGTTCGCACCTACCGAGGGGCAGACGTCGGATCTGACCATCATCTTGTGGTTGGAAAAATCCGCTTGAGGTTGAAGAAGAACAAAGCAAATAAGACCGTGAGGCCATATGCTGTCGCAAGCCTGGAAGAACAAGGCACGTCAGAGGGATTCTACCTGGAGATCAGGAATAAGTTCCAAGAACTACAGCACGCACAGAACCGTGAAGACCAGTGGCAGATGTTTGCTCAGGCGGTCAGGGCGAGTGCTGATGTAGTTATTGGTAGAAGAAGGGGGACCAACCGGGAACAGTGGATCAGCAGTACTTCATGGAATCTCATTGACGAGAGGAAGGATGTTAAGAACAAAAGATATCAAACCAAAACTCGACAGCAATGGAAGGAAGTGGACAGAGAGTACAGACGTCTTGACAGGGAAGTAAAGAAGAGCTGTCGAAAAGACAAGCGCCAGTGGTTAGAAGATCGGGCTGCAGAGGCACAGGTGGCAGCAGATCGAAATGATTCCAAGACGCTGTACCGTCTCGTCAGAGAGCTAACTGGAGACGAAGTGGAAGCAGTTTGCCAATCAAGAGCAAAGATGGTCGGATGCTTGCAGCCAGTGAATAGCAGGCCTAGAGGTGGAACGAACACTTTCGTGAGGTCCTCAATCAGCCATCCCCCAACACAGTATTCAAGCTTGACTGGGAGGAAGCGAGCTACCGGCTGGATGTACGACTAGACGACATCACAAGAGCTGAGGTGGCCAAGGCCATCCGCTGCCAAAAGAATAACAAAGCGGCAGGGCTGGATGAGATTCCTGCAGAGCTTCTGAAGCACGGCAACGATGTAATAGAGGAGCAGCTCACCCATTTATGCAATGCGATTTGGCAAGAAAAGGAGGTGCCGGAGGACTGGGGAAATGGAGTGATTGTACCACAACCGAAGAAGGGCTGTCTCAGCTATTGCAACAACTGGAGAGGGATCACGTTGCTATCAGTGCCAGGGAAGGTATTCTGCACAGTCATCCTGAACCAGCTGAGAGCAGAAGTAGATCGTCATCTTCGAGAAGAACAGGCTGGTTTCCGCAGTAGAAGGTCTTGTTCAGAGCAGATCTTCACTCTCCAAAATATCATTGAATAATGTCGGGAGTTCCACAAGTCCCTTGTTGTCAACTACATTGACTTCAGGAAAGACAGTGTTCATCGGGAGTCATTGTGGAAGATTGTAAGACTCTACGGTGTCCCAGAGAAATATATTAACATCTTCAGGTCGCTGTACCGACTTCCAGGTGCTGCGTTAGGACAAAGGACGGAAACACGGAAATGTTTGACATCTTGACGGGGGTTCGACAAGGCTGCATTCTTTCGCCTTTCCTTTTCCTCATTGTCATCGATTTCATCATGAAGAAGACAATGAGTGACCCTCGTTTTGGCATCAGTTGGGATAGAAGGAGAATAAGCGACCTGGACTTTGCCGATGACATCGCAGTGATAGGCCATTCCCGAGAAGACCTGCAGGAGATGACAAACGTTCTAAATGACAATGCAGAGAAAGTTGGCCTGCGCAGCATCAGTTGTGAAAAATCCAAGACCATGTCGATAGGTGACCCTCCAAATCCTCCCATCATGGTTGGTCAGCGTAACATTGAATGTGTAAACCACTTCCAATACCTTGGCAGCAACATCTCTGAGGATGGGGATGCTGAGGTGGATGTGCGCACAAGGCTGGGAAAAGCAGCGGCGGTCTTCCAGCGACTCCGTCCGGTATGGTCCAGGTGTTCCATCGGCAACGCCGTCAAATTCCGTGTTTACATGTCCATTGTAGTACCAACAGCGATATATGCCTGTGAGACATGGAAGAGTACGGAGAGTGTATGTAACAAGCTTGATGTATTCCACCATCGTTGAATTCGGACCATATTGAAAATTTCACGGAGAGACCAAGTTAGCAACGAGGAAGTGATGAGGAGGTCAGGATTACGGCTGTTATTTCTAGCAGTACGCGTATGAGGCTGGCTAGAAACTGTAAAACCATGTGCGTTAAACAGTCTTTTAAAATATTTAGAAGTGAAGCATATCAATTTGTTCTGGGTGTTTACTGAAGAGAGCGGGACATGATATCCTTACACTTATTTATCTCGAAACATATTTGGATTTTAAAGTTTAAACTTATCTACGGAACATGTTTGATTTTGAAATTTAAATTTGTCTAAACACCATAGCCATTTGCCAATACTATTTGTTTGTGTTGATTTATTATTTTAAATCGATGTAGGGAGGCTGTAATATTATAATTAGTATATTTCATTCTAGCTAACTTTATTCCTTTTGCAATATAAACAAAGATATGTTGGTATCTGTGTTTCATCATATATATTGATTTATATTTATTACACGGCTCAGAAATATTCTTTTCTTGGAGCTATTTTCATTGTAAAGGAATGCTTGAGATTTGAACTCAATACACTTAATATATATATATATATATATATATATGATGGCTGCCCCCTCGTTATCGAGTATGGCCATTGCACGAGGATAAAAAAATAAAAAAACAAGAAATATATATATATATATAAACACACATACATACATACATACATACACACATATATATACATACACACATATACATTAATAACAATAATAATAATAATAATGTTTTCATTTATTGGCCACAAGGGCCGACATATAGGGGACAATACAAAAGACTGGGACAGTGGGGTTTTACAGAAAAATCGAGTAAACAATATGAATAAACAAAGTAACAATAACAAAGTAACAATAAAGTAACAAGAAAATTACAACAAGAAAACATTCCGCAATAGGAGGGATGACCACCTAGGGTTCGCTCAGGTACCCCACCAGTCCTGAACTACCCGACGCTTCGAGAGAACCATGGAATGGCACCCCTCTCCTCTTCAAATTTACCTACCTACAGCCGCATGACCAGAGTAGGCCCACTCACACGGGCCATTCTCGCCACATTCACCCACCTTTCAGCAAATGTACTGGGGGGCAGCACTTCTCTCTCCACCCTCACCTTCCTTTCCAAGTGAAACTTGAAAAAGTTGATGAGGGATTGGCCGAAGAGAAAAGTGTCTGTCTTCAGTCCTTTCAACCTCGTCCACCATACAACCTCTTTCGCTACTGCCACCAGACAGAGGAAAATTGCCTGCCCTTCCTGGCCAAAAGAAGGCGGCGGGTCGATCTTCACTATGGACTCGGCCGATAGCCGGATCCGTTCTACACGCGACAACAGCTGTTCAACATAACTCCACAAGTCAGTAATGCACGGACACTGGACGAGTGCGTGAAGAACAGTTTCGTCGCTCTGCGCGCATCTCGGGCAGGTCCGTCTGACAGCACTTCCGTGCCCGTAGAGTTTATCTCGAACCGGTAGTGCCCCCCCGGTAGCACTGCCAAGCGAGGGATTTTTGGAAAATTATCCATCGTCCCCGGCTCGAAAAGTCCTCCGGTACAGACTGGTTAGTTCGACTTCGTTGACTCCCAGAGCCTCTCCGAGTGCGTCGTCGCACTTGCCCACCACTAATCCTCTATATAACTCGAGAGTGGAAGTTCCACTGACCGCATTGCCCGCTTGGTAGAGGGCAGTGAGTGCCTGGCAACATTCCAGATGCCAGTCACCCAGTCTCGGTCTCTTCTTGACTCAGGACTGCAACTCAGTCAAAGAAACGTGCTGCGGAAAGGCTCGTCTGACAAACGGCAACCACACCTGTTCACCGTTTAGGCAGAATATCTGGAGATGCCGCAGCCTCAGCGCGTGCCTGCGCATCATTAGCCACGGCATGCTCAGCCCTCCACGTAGAGGGTGCTGGCAGCAGATGGACCGCCTCACCAACGGAACCTGACCCTTCCACAAGAATTTGAAGAGGAGCCGCTCCAAGATGGCGAGGCGCGAACAGGGGCAAGGGACGACAGTCAGACGGTAGTAGATGACGGACGCGATGTACGCGTTCGCCACCTCCGCCCGACCTTTCAGTGATAGCTTCCTCGCAGCCCATTTCTGGGTGAGACTGACCACCCTTCCCGTCACCTCGTCCCAATTCTTATCCACCTGGAGGTCTGGCCCGAACCAAACCCCTAGCAACTTTACCGGTCCGTCTGTCCAGCGCCTAACGACGCTGTTGGACGGCATGGACTTGCCTCTCCAGGTGCCGAGTTGCAAGCCCACTGACTTTTCCGGGTTAAGTTTTGCTCCCGTCAACCTTTTATATTCCTCCAATAAGTTGCCGACCACCTCGATTTCTGAGGTGTCCGACACCATCACGGTGATGTCGTCCGCATTATCCGACACAGCCTTTCCGCGTCCCGGTTCGAGCGGGATGCCCTGCAACAGCTCCAACTTCTGCAGTAAAGGCTCGAGAGTCAATACGTACAGAAGGGAGGAGAGAGGGCACCCTTGACGGACCGATCGGGAGACCTGAAACGGTTCCGAGAGGTGGCCATTAATTTTGACCATCGAGCAGGTGCCGCTGTGCATTGCAGCGATCCAGCTTCTGAAGACGGGGCCGAAGCCAGCCGCCTTGAGGAGAGCTTCCAGGTACCGATGGTCGACCCTATCGAATGCTTTCGATTGATCTAAATTGATCAGAGCCCCACCGAAGCCAGGTTTACACCCTACCCTCTCTATGATGTATCGCATTAGGTGGAGGTTGTCGTGTATGAACCTGGTTGGGATTGTGCAAATTTGCGCCTCCCCAACCAAATCCCCGACGACAAGCGCCAACCTCTTCGCTAACACCCTGGCCAAAATCTTAAACTCTGTGTTGAGCAGAGTTATGGGCCTGAAATTGTCTAATGTGTCCCTCTTGTTCTCGTCTTTCCTTATCAGCGTCACTACGCCCCGGCTCACAGAACTGGGAATACTTCCGTTTTGCTGCCAGTTGCAGTAGAGCGCTTCGAGGAGATTGGAGAACAAGTCTGGCATATTTACGTAAAGCTCGTAGGGCAGACCATCCAAACCGGGTGACTTGCACCTCATGCAGCCTACAAGGGCATCCTGAATCTCGGCTGAAGTAATTGGCCTTTCGCAGCGCCCAGCGTCAGCCGTCGAGAGTTGCGGCAAGCCATCGAGGTAGGGACTGAAGTCCGCCACCATCTCTGACCCGCCACTTCCCCCCGAACAACCGAGCAAAATGTTGGCGAAAGGCCTCACACATCCTCTTGGAATGGCTCAGCTTGTGCCCGTCTCGGTCCGTCAAAGACCGAATCGTGGTTTTATTACCACGCTGCGCCTCTGCCACGCGGGCCCATCGAACAGCTTTGGTTCCCTAGTTTCTCAGAGCACGCGCCTTAGCTCTGACAATGCAACCTTCGTGTTTCGCATTGAAGAAATGGTCTAATGCCATTCTCGCCGCTAGCACATCAGTTGTAGTGCCACTACCAATAGCCTCGTCTAACTTATCTACCAACTCTCCCTCCTTTCTATTTTTCTCTAATGCTACTTCTTTGCTAAACTCTATCGACATTACTCTAATCTCTCTTTTGAGAGCCCCCCACCATCTATTGTTGACGACTCTCCCTGTCAACTTTTTCTTAACTAAATTGTTGACCTGGTCCCTGTAAGCCTTACGTGCCGGAAATGACATGTTTAGCTTCCAGTAACCAGGTCCTAACCTACGCGTCTTATCTAGGTCGACCATACAGATCACAAACTTGTGATCTGAATAGGCGACCGTTTCAAAAAGTGGACAGCTTACACTATTTCTGTCTATTTTCCTAATGAATATCCTGTCTATATACGATCTAGATGACCCTATGCGGTTAGCCCAGGTCCACACTGGCGCATTAGGGAAATCTAGTCGGTACCTGTCAGACAGTTGGAACTGGCTGATCAAGTTCTTGAGGCTTTTGCACCCCCCGCTCCTATCGGATACTCCCACACAGTCCCAGCGTGCGTCTAAGATGCCGTTCCAATCCCCCGCTAACAGTAAGGGGCGAGACATACCCAGAAAGGCTTCCAGGCGTCTAAAGAAGTCCGGCCGTCCTGCCCCAGTAGGAGCATAGACGGCCACCAGTCTAAAGGCACCACCTTCATTATTGTTCACGTCCAGGACCACCAACTTCCCGTCCGGGTCCCGGAAGATCGACCTTACCTCGAGGTACAGGCCTTTCCTAAACAGCACTGCCACCCCGCCTCCCATTCCCGGCTGGCTAACAGATTCAAAGATCTGATAGTCGTCGAAAATGGGGGCTAGTGCGCGCGTTTCGGAAATCCTGGTCTCGCTGACTGCAATTGCATCCATTTCTATAGACCTGAGGTCGTTGAGCAGGTAACCCTGCTTCCACGACGATCCCAGGCCTCGAACATTTAAACATCCTACTCTTAATACGGCCATGTTGGCAGGTTAAACAGAGAGAGAGGAAGGTTTACTTACCTTCCGGGCTCTTGTGAAGGTCGGGTTGTTCGACCTCCATAGTTAGTGGGGTTTCTTTTGGGAACCCCTTTAAAAGTCTTGAGGAAAGCTGTCTCATATTTCTTTGAATATGTCGAGCGACATTCGCACCAGAACCAAATCCTCCGGCACGCGAAATGTGCTCGATTTAAAAATTTCCCCCTCTTTTTGTATATTTTCACTTCGTGCTATGAATGCCATCAGTTCCTTGTTGGCCCTCCTGACGAGCACGAAGTTTGCAGTTTGCTCTTGCTTGATGAGCTTCCATGCCTGGGCCAACTTTTCATCTTTGTTTGAGAGGTCCATGTTGAAGCATGGCTTCTTTTTTGCTGCTGCCGCAGCGAAAGTGTTCTTCTTGTTTTCGTTGGGAGTTTTGTTGTCGTTGTTCTTGTTGGTGTTGTTGTTAGCACTGTCGCTGTTATCATTGTTGTCTTTGTTGCCACCGTTGTTCTCGGTGCAGTTGGTATTGTTGCTGTTGGTGTTGTCGCTATTTGTTTTCATGTTAGTGGTGTTGATATTGTTGTATTTGTTATTTTCTTTTTGTTATCTGTAATTTCGTTGTCGCTGTTACTGTCATTTTTTTCAAAATTAGAGTTCTTATTGGTATCATTGGTGTCTTTGTTTACCTTGTTTATGGTGGTGTTTGTGTTATCAATGTGTGTTAATTTCGCTGTAGCGCTCCTCTCAACTTCTACGTCGTTGTCGCACGACAGCAGACATATCGCTGGGGGGCGTGGCTCAGCCATGTTTTCTTTTCTTCGTAAATTTTTTAACATGTAAAAAAAAGTTCAAATATTTGGGCCAAAAGGCCCAAATATTATACTTTCCCCTTCACGGAGCAAAGTCTAAGGGCTTATATCCGTTACACAACAAGAAATATTTAACAACAAATAATTTTAACAGGCAAATAAAGCGACTTACTGTGAGCGAGCAAAATACATCCGCTTAGACCAATAATAATAATAATAATAATAATAATAATAATTCTCAAAAACATTATCATCACAAACAAACTAAACATTACTGATTTAAATAATCTCTATTATGCATCGGCTAAAGTCACCACTCACTTATGTGGAGTGAAGATGAAAAAGCAAAGGAATTCCCACAAGAAATCTACTTGGCAAGAGAACATCAACCGCCAAATAAACCTTCTCCGATCTGACATAGAAATTTTAACAAACTATAAAGTAGGTGAACATGTTAAACAAACTAAACTTAGAAAATTGAAAAAAAAGTACAGTATAAAATCATAGTGACATAGACATGCTGATAGAAATAATCAAACAAAAAGTGTCGGCCAAAGCTGCTCGTATAAGGCGCTTTGAAAAACGATCTAGATTCTATAAGGACAATAATATGTTCAAAAACAACCAAAGAAACTTCTACAGAAAAATTGGTAAGTCAACAATAACTGCTAAATCAATACCACCCAAGGAGGAAGTGCAAGAATTCTGGGAAAAGATCTGGGCCGAAGAAAAAGTTCATAACATACATGCCGCATGGATAGACAGACAAATGAAAGATACAGCTCACCTTGAGGAACAAATATGGGAAAATATAACAGTTGAACAGTTGCGCTTGGCTCTAAGAAAAACCAGCAAATGGAAATCCCCAGGAAAAGACAAAATACAAAACTTTTGGATAAATGCCTTCACAGAGTCTCATGAGCTGTTACCCAACTTTACAATGAAATAGTTAAGGAGCCAGAAAAGATACCATCATGGCTAGTTAACGGCATTACATTCCTGCTTCCGAAGAATGATGAGACAAACAATCCCAAAAATTACAGACCGATAACTTGCTTGACCACAATGTATAAAATTTTAACATCAGTCCTAACTGAATACACATATGACCACCTGATAGCAAATGACCTATTTCCCATTGAGCAGAAAGGGTGTAAACGAGGCTCATATGGCTGTAAAGATCAGCTTCTGGTTAACAAAATGATACTGGAAGATTGTCATAATAGACACAAAAATCTATCGATTGCTTGGATAGATTATAAAAAAGCATTCGATAGTTTGCCACACAGTTGGATTGAAAAATGTTTAGAGATTTTCAAAATATTCCCCGTTGTCAGGAGGTTTTTGTCATTCAGTATGAAGACATGGAAAACGACACTCCTTTTGAATAGTGAAACAAAATCACTGGAAGCTGGAGAAGTTAATAATAATTGTGGAATTTTTCAGGGTGACTCTTTATCACCGCTTTTATTCTGCATCGCACTTATACCATTAAGTAAAATGCTCAATGAAACAAAACATGGATATAAAGTCTATGACAAAACCATTAATCACTTGTTCTACATGGATGACCTGAAACTATTTGCAAAAAATGATGAACAATTGCAAGGGCTATTATCCACTGTGGAGCAGTTCAGTGATGACATTAAAATGGAGTTTGGACTAGACAAATGCGCCAAAGCAACGTTCACCAGAGGAAAGCTGCTGAAGAGTTCAGACATTAATCTTGATCGGGGGAACGTGATAAGAGAACTTGATCAAGAAAAAACTTACAAATATCTAGGTGTTTGTGAAGGAGACGGAATCAAGCACTCGACAATGAGGGAAATGATAAGGAAGGAATGTTACCGCAGAGTAAGAGCAATCTTAAGAACGGAATTGAATGCAAGGAATAGGATCGATGCCATAAACACGCTTGCCATACCAGTAGTAACCTACAGTTACAATGTCATCAACTGGTCAAGCACAGAGATCCGTAGGCTCGATACAAAAATTCGAAAACTCTTAACCATGCACAGAATGCATCACCCTAAGGCAGATATAGATAGAATATATCTCCCTAGGAAAGAAGGAGGACGTGGATTAATCCAGTTAGACATTGCGTTGAAAACTGCAACAATTGGATTATCTACATATCTAAGGGAATCACATGATTGGATGATCAAACTCGTTTTGAAACACGAAAGCATCAAAAGATCATATTCCATTACAAAAGATGCACAAAGATACAGTAATGGACTACAAATTTCAGAAGTCCCATTTACTGCTGAAATGGAAAACACAGAAAAAGCAAAGCAGGTAAAAGTAACTGCAAAGAAAGAACTGCTACAGAAACTGGCTAAGAAATGGCAAGAAAAGCCTCTGTATGGAAAATACCCAGAGCGAGCTAACAATCCTGATGTTGACAAAACTTTAACCCATCAGTGGTTGGCATCCTCTGGACTGAAATCGGAGACTGAAGGACTGATTATATCAGCACAAGATCAGTGTCTGCCAACAAAAAATTACCAAGCCAACATAATAAAAAATGGATGCAGCCCATTATGCCGTGTATGCAAAAAACAACCAGAGACCATTGACCATATAATTTCAATGTGCAGTCCTATAGCTCCAACCGAATACCTAAACAGGCATGACAGAGCTGCACAATACATACATTGGATAATGTGTAAGCATTTTGACCTGCCCCATCAAAAGAATTGGTGGGAGCATCAACCACCTCCCATACTTGAAAAAGATCACATCTCAATCTTGTGGAACTTTAGCATCCAAACAGACCGAAAAATAGATGAAAATAGACCTGATATAATATTGAAGGACTTCAAAAAGAGGGTATGCCTGCTAATTGATATGTCTGTTCCAATAGACAAGAATGTATCTATAAAAACATTTGAAAAATTGAGCAAGTATAAGGACCTGGAGATAGAAATTGGAAAAATGTGGAAATTGAGAACTAAAACAATACCAGTGGTTGTAGGCGCTCTGGGAATGATACCTAAGGGGTCTAATGATTACTTATCGCAAATCCCAGGAAACCCGCGTATAGGAGAAATACAAAAGATAGTACTAATGGGAACTGCCCATATACTAAGGAAGATTCTGTCAATATAAGTACATCACAAGTCTAAACACTAAAGATGCATGTGTGAGTATGTATGTTCTTTCTTGAACATGGCGGACCTTGTTGTCTCTTGAGGTCACTGGTTGTGACTTGGTGATAACTCGTATGAACATAAAGCAAGATAAATGCAACTGTAATAATAATAATAATAATAATAATAATGTTTTCTTTATTAACCACAAGGGTTTACATAAAGTAGGCATTAAGGACAGTACAGGACAATACAGGACGGTACAAATGGGCATTTCTGCGTGTAAAAAAACAGAGGATGTAATAAAATAACAAATAAAAATTCCCCAATAGGGGGGAGACTTCCGAGGGACATTTGTGGAGAAAGCCCATTAAAAGACCACAGTGACCCTGACCACCAGGGCAAGTGCCCTCTCCCAGTTTTCCACCTTTAATTTACAGACACATACTCAGAGAAGGCCCATTCATTCTGGTCATACTTGCTTCTCTCACCCATCTTTCAACAAAATGCTGGGAAGAGAGCACTTCCCTCTCTACCCTGATTTTCCTTTTCAAATGAAATTTGAAAAAGTTAATCAGGGCATCACCGAAGAGGTAAGTGCTCGTCTTCAGCCCTTTCAAACGTGTACACCATACTATCTCTTTCGCCATGGCCACCAGACAGATAAAAACTGCCTGCCCTTCCCGGCTAAAGGAAGAGGGCGGGGCAATCCTCACGATGGACTCAGCTGATAGCTGGATCCGTCCTACACGTGACAGCAGGTGTTCGACATAAACCCACAAGTCAGCAATGCTAGGACACTGGACGAGTGCGTGCAGGACGGTTTCGTCGCCCTGTGCGCATCTCGGACATTCCCGGCTGACGGCACCTCCATGCCTGTAGAGTTTATCCCGAACTGGCAAAGCTCCCCGGTAGCACTGCCAGGCCAGGGATTTCTGGAAGTTGTCCATAGGCTCCGGCCCGAAAGTTCTTCCGAAGAGATTGGCCAGTTGATTTTTGTCGACGCCTAGAGTTTCCCCAAGTACGTCGTCGCTCTTCCCCTCCACTAATCCTCTATAGAACGCCAAGGTGGAGTTTCCACCGATCACATTGCCCGATTGGTCGAGGGCTGTGAGCGCCTGAAGACATTCCAGTCTCCAAGCGCTCCCTCTCGGTCTTCGCTTGACCCAGGACTGCAGCTCCGTCAAGGAGACGAGCTGGGGAAAGACGTGTCTAGCAAACGGAGACCACACCTGATCAGCGTCGAGGAAGAGATGGAGATGTCGTAGCCTGAGCGCGTGTCTGCGCATCATCAGCCACGGCATGCCCAGCCCTCCACGTAGCGGGTGTTGACAGCAGATGGACCGCCTGACCATCGGAGCGCGTCCCTTCTACAAAAAGCGAAAGAGCAAACGCTCCAGCGCAGTCAGGCGGGGCTTAGGACAAGGTACGACGGTCAGGCGGTAGTAGATGACGGACGCGATATACGCGTTAGCCACCTTTCAGGGATAGCTTCCTCTCCGCCCATTTCTGGGTGAGAGAAGCCACCCTGCTCGTCACCTCGTCCCAGTTTTTGTCCGTCTGGAGATCCGGACCGACACAGACCCCGAGCAATTTAACTGGTCCGTCCTTCCAGCGCCCAACGACGCTGTTGGACGGCATGGACCTGCCTCTCCAGGTGCCGATCTGCAGGCCCACTGACTTTTCCTGGTTGATCATTGCTCCTGTCACCGCTTCGTATTCTCTTAGTGTATTGCCGATCGCCTCGATGTGTTTGGCGTTCGACACCACTACGGTGACATCGTACGCATATGCTGACACGAATCTTCCGCATCCTCGTTCGCGCGGGACCCCCCTCAACGTCTCCAGTTTGCGCAGTAATGGCTCGAGAGTCAATACGTACAAGAGGGACGAGAGGGGACATCCTTGGCGGACCGAGCGCATGATGTTGAACGGTTCCGAGAGGTGACCGTTCACTCTCACCACAGAGCAGATGTCGCTGTGCATGGCAGCGATCCAGCCTCTGAAGACGGGCCCAAAACCAGCCGCCTTCAGGACTGCCGCTAGGTAACGATGGTCGACCCTATCGAAAGCTTTCGACTGATCTAAATTGATCAAGGACCCACCCGTGCCAGGTTCCCTAGCTACCCTCTCGACGATGTATCGCATGAGGTGGAGGTTGTAGTCGATGGATCTGTCGGGAATGACGCATGTCTGCGCCTCTCCCACCAGACCACCAACGACAAGCGCCGACCTCTTTGCTAGCACCTTGGCCAAAATCTTGAACTCTGTGTTTAGCAGAGTTATGGGCCTGAAATTATCTATGTTATCCCCCTTGTTCGGATCCTTTCTCAGCAGTGCCACCGCTCCTCGGCTCACAGAGCTGGAAATTCTCCCGTTCTGTTGCCAGTTGCAGTAGACGTCCGCCAAGAGGCCTCCGAACAAGTCTGGCATCTGTACGTAAAGTTCATAGGGCAGACCATCCAAACCAGGCGATTTACCCCTTGTGCAGCCAGTCTTTGCCTCCCTTACTTCAGCGACACTCCGCCTCAGTGGCCGAGAGCCGCGGCAGTCCGTCGAGGTAGACACTAAAGTCTATCCCTCGACCCGGCCCACCGCTGCCCCCGAATAGCTGAGCGAAGTGTCGATGAAAAGCTTCACATATTTGCCCGGGATCGAGTAGCATGCGCCCGTCGTGGTCCACCAAAGACCGGATCGTGGCTTTGTTGCCACGACGCGCTTCCGCTACTCGGGCCCATTGAACGGCTTTCGTCCCCTCGTGTCTGAGAGCAGGCACCCTAGCTCTGACAACGCAGCCTTCGTGCTTTGCATTGAAGAATTGGTCAAGGGCCAATTTCGCCGCAAGCACGTCGTTCGCGATGCCTTTGCTAAGCGCCTCGTCTAATTTTCTAATTAGTTCTCCCTCTGCTCTATTTTTCTCTATTGCTAAAGCCTTACTAAACCTAATGGATTCTATTCTAATCGCTCTTTTCAGAGCAAACCACCACTTGTTGTTGACGATGGCCCCCGTCAACGCCCGCTTAACTAGTTCGCTAATCCGGTCTCTGCAGGCCTTGCGCACTGGTAAGGACGCGTTTAGCTTCCAGTAGCCGGGTCCTCGTCTATGAAGCCTATCTAAGTCAAGCACACAGATCACGAATTTGTGGTCCGTGTATCTGACTATCTTGAATTGTGGACAGCCTATGCTAGACCTATCTATTTCCCTACAAAATACTCTATCTAGATATGATCTGGATGACATGCGATTTGTCCAAGTTCACATTGTCACATTCGGGAAATCCAATCGGTACCTGTCAGACAGTTCAAAACGCCTGAGCAGGTTGGTGAGGCTCTTGCACTCTCCACCCTATCCGCTAATCCCACACAGTCCCAGCGTACATCTAAGATCCCGTTTCAGTCGCCCACTAACACTAAAGAGCGGGACGTTCCAAGAAAGGTCTCCAGACGCCGGAAAAAATCAGGCCGCCCTGCTCCTGTCGGGGCATAGACGGCAACTAGCGTGAAAGCTTGCCCGTCTCCGCTGGTCACGTCCAGCACCACCAACTTACCCTCTGGGTCCAGGAAGATGGCCCGTATGGCGAGATCCAAACCTCTCCGAAAAAGCACAGCAACTCCACCCCCCGATCCAGGACGGCTGGGAGATGCGTACACATCGTAGCCGCCGAAGATCGGTGCGAAGGCCCGTGCTTCGGAGATTCTGGTCTCGCTGATGGCCACTACATCTATGTTTAGTGACCTGAGGTCGTTGAGCAGGTGACCCTGCTTCCATGACGACCCCAAGCCACGCGCATTTATGCTGCCTATTCTGAGTGAGGTCATGTTTAAAATAGAGTGGAAAAGATGGGAAAGACCACTTACCGTACTTTTGGTAGAGGAGGGATGGTTTTTACATCCCTTTTCACTTGTTCGTCTGGTGAATCGTCCCTTCGGCTGGTCGTCGGCTCTTCTAAGAGAATGTCTGAATATACTCTTCGATTGATAGTTCCTCCTAGGTCCCTGAAATCACCAACTGCGTTGGGGAATTTCGTTTTAATGTTTGTGTATTGTTTCTGTGCTATTTTTAGCAGTCTTATGTTAGTTGGCGTTTTGATTGGTGCTGGTATTATGTAGTCGTGTTGTGAAATGTCTGTGTGTTCAATTATGTAAGTCATTAGTTTCTTGTTGTGTGTATTTATTGCCGTGCATTTGTTTTTCTGGGGGTGGGGTGTGGTTCTGCTATTTTCTTGTCGTTGTTGCTGGGTGTGTGTGTTTTGTTGTGTTTGCGATGTTGGTGCTTGTGGTGGTGGTGTTGAAGGTGTTGTTGGCGGTGGGGTTGTCGCCGGTGGTGATGGTGGTGCTAGTGTGGGTGGTGATGGTGTTGGTGGTGTTGCTGCTGTGAGTCTCTTTGCAGTAGACTTTACCCTTTTTTCATTTCTTTCCTCCCTTTTCAAAGGCGACGATGCGCTGCTTCTGCGTTTGTGCCTTCTTACGACCTTTTGCCATCCCTCTCCCACCTCACGTGGTTCAGTTTGACCCTCACAATTTTTTGCCCGCAGTAGGAGGGCACCAAGACCATTTCCTCGCTCCTTAGGGTCACTAAGTATTGAGCCTTTGCCTCCTGTGGTGTGGCAAAAAGCACGTATACGGTGGCATATTTCTTGCCTCGGGTGATATGCGTTTTCCGCTGCCACACAGACCCTAAGGCTTTTTGTATTTGAGCCTCTGTAGCTCTTTCAACCCTACGGGATTTTGTGCTTCCTGTACGGTACGTGACCGTACTGTTGGGTTTCGAAAAATGTTTCGGCTGCCTTGCAGATTGCTCGGTGTCCGGTTTTCGTCACCATCTTCTTCGCTTCCTCTAATTCCTCATTTGTTATGAGGATGGTTTCCAGGTTCTTTGCGATACCTGCAAACGAGGTTGGTTTTTCTTTGCTGCTGTTGTTGTTGTTGTTGTTGTCGTCAGAGCTGCTGTTACTTTTGTTGTTGCTGCAGGTACTACGACTACTGCCGCCGCCGCTGTTGCTGTGGTTGTTGTTGTTGCTGCTGCTGCTGTTGTTGTTTCTGTTGCTGCTAATGCTGTTGTTGTTTATGCTGCTGCTGATGATGTTGCGGCTTCTACTGTTGTTTTCCTTGTCACTGTTGCTGCTGCTGCTGTTATTACGGCTGCTACTGCTATTATTCATGACGTCAGACGAATTAAATGGGTTTTCGTATTTCCCGCACACCTTTTTCGTCGTTGTCGTCGTCGTCGTGGAGAAATGTTCCACGCTTTCTACGTGATTTTTCTTTACTGGCGTCGCTTGCGAAAGAGAAGGGAGGGAGAGAGACACATTTAGAGAAGGTAGGGAGAGAGACAATCTTCTCTCTGCTGTAGTGACGATTGAGGAAGAAGAAGACGGAATGAGTGGGAGTGACCTATGAAAATTCTTTTTCGTAACCATGTTTTTTTTTGTTTAAAATAAATATTGGGCACAAAACCCCAATAAGCGGTTATTTAACCTCGAAGGGCCAAAGAAAGGGCAGAAAGACCCCTCTCACGAGGAGGAGGGTGTTTTTGTCTACAATTTGGTTAAAGTTTTAAACAATTTACAATTGTTATAGCGGTCAAAATTTACAATACCTTACAGAGCCGAGCCTCCGTCAACCATAGCATTCAATAATAATAATAATAATAATAATAATAATAATAATTATAATAATAATAATAATAATAATAATAATAATAATAATTTTTCTTTTCTTTTTTACGCGGAGACATAGAAATAATTGAGCTTGATGCCCGATCGCGCAGTTAAACCACTGGGAGTGAAGAACCCCTAGCCCTTGTCAGGGCATTCTTTTAGGAGAAGGCATCTCAGGAAACTGGGTTAACTCCGAATAAAACCTGCGGCTCAGTAGTTACCGATGATGTTGATCTTTCCTTCTTTTCGGGTTATAGCTACTGTCGCTCAGAGAGTGGGATTGGTTCAGTGCACAGTCTTTCCTCACTTTAAAAATATTCGTCACGCACAGGCATTGTACGATTGCATTAATAATTATTAATAGTGTATTATTATTATTATTATTATTATTATTATTATTATTATTATTATTATTATTATTGTTCTTTGAGTCTCAGTCATTGATGTTAGTTAACTGGAAAGTTTGTTGAAATGAATATCAAGCCACTACCTGCAGCCTCAGATATTCAGGACGTATCGGAGGGTCGTTGCTGTTCCCAGCAAGCATGCCTTTTTGAAGCGTTCCAAAAAGCGTGGCGGGCCAATTTTCTTTAACCATCCCTCAAAAAGTTTCCAGGGATGGTTAAAGAAAATTGTCCCCTCCACGAGTCTAAACTCTAAGCTATTTATATATATATATATATTGTTATATTTGAGGAGGGTCATATTGCCACAATATTGCCAGAAACAACAATAGAACACACTCACTGCTTGCTTGTTACTCGCCTCCGTGTCCTTCACATCTCCATAGCTAATTCATCCGGCAACCAATGTTCATCATTGATTGACCAACGGTTAAAAATACAGATACAAATACACATATATAGTTTGAGTGTATGTGTTTTTGTATTCTATCTTTGTTCATTAGTGTGTGCTTATTTATGTATTTATTTATTTGTTTATTTATTTATATTTCCCTTAGGTCAGTGTTGTTTGTTTGGGTATGGTTGTTGTTATTCCATTCCTTTTTTCTGTTCAACTTTGGTTTTCTTAGTTCTATCTCAGTTGCTTCTCTGATTTGCCTTCCTGTTGAGTCATTACTATGCTTAGATATTTTAATTTCTATGTTGTCTATATTACCGTCATGTCTTTGTATAGCGTGTACATATAGTACTGAACCGTTTTTTTTTTTTGTCCTTTTAGTTCCCCCCAGTGTTGGTTTATTATTTCTCCTATGCTTCGAACTGTCTCACCTATGTATGTCGTTGTCATGTTTTTGCAAGTACCCTCTGTACATCTTATGCTATAGACTACATTTCTAGTTTTGCAGTTTATCTGGGGGTTTACTTTACATATAACACATTTCTTATTAGTACAGTGGGTTTTCTTAAAAGGTTATGTTTTGCTGATCAGGGATTTTATGGCAGTTCCTGGCTTTTAGATGGGTCTTTCTTAGGGCCTTTCCATATTGCTTAGCTAATTTCCCTTCAGGGGTAGCATCCATGAACATGAAACTCTAGTATCTCTGGTTGTCGTACCATGAAGTGGCTATCTTATGTTTAGTCCTATCTAAGCTATTCCATGATTTGCTCCTGTAAAATGGGCAAATTCCTTTCATTTTCATTTCCACGAGGGTCTTATATTTCTCCGTGGCTCCTTTGTATACTCTGATTCTATCTCTTTGGTTGTAGCCAGAGAACTGCATGCGATTGATGAAGTGTTGGATGTGTCTCTCCATTTCATGCGGAACACATTCTTCATCACTCTTACTAAGTCTGTGATCAGAATATTAAACTTAGCACTACTGGACATTGCTGAGTTTTTGAGTATCAGGTATTTGGAGGTCATGGGATTAGCATAGTGTGAGTGGAGAATTTGAGCCCTCTCGTTTATAGTGTTAATCCAGAGTTCCGTGTCTAATACTGGTAGTCTATTGTCAGGGTGTTTGGAAGGGTTGTCAATGGTTACAGTTATACTCTGGTGTATGGCATTAGCTATCTGCTGGATGCTCTCCATTGTGCTATTTTCTAGTTCAGATCTATTGGTACTCTCTTGTGGAGGGTGTTCTTATTACTATATAATATCGTCTATGTAACGAGAGTACATGACGAGGGCTATGGAGTTCTCTTCTAGGGGTTCTCCGTGTCTCCTTACCCACCATACCATAAATAGATTGGCAACATCGCCCGCCATGCTAACGCCAATGGCTGCTCCCTCATTCTGGGTGTAGATTTTTTCATTAAATTTAAACATATGGCCCTTTAGGGTAGTCTTAATACTAGCCCCTATTGCATGTGCGACCATTTTCTCACCAAAGGAATATAATAGACAAAATCCATGTGGCTGAAAATCAGAGACATGAGGGCGACCGAACATTTAACAGCTTCAACCCCGGTCGGCTGCCCTCAAGTCTTGACTGGGCTAGTAGCTGCTAAATGGTCGGCCGCCCTCATGTCTCTGACGTTCAGTACCATGGATTTTGTCTATTATATTCCTTTGTTATATTTCGAATACCTGATGATGTCACCGGATTCATACTGAACCCGGTCATTGAAATGATCAAAGTATAATAAACCTTTTAAGGAATTACACCAGTCCAGCCTCCTGTTATTTTATAATAATTAACTCCGTACTCGCACCACCAACTACACAAACGGAGACGGGTGAGTTGCATTACGTTGAGTGCTCTCCATAATATTACATCCAGGTTGACCATACGCAATGACCAGTTCTACCCAGTGGTGAACCAACAAACCTAAATAAATATATATATATATATATACTGTATATATACAATATATATATACTCTGCTACTCCCTCTCCTACTTCCTCCCGTTTGACCTGTGCGAAATTCTTTCCTCACTCACATTTCGACCAGGTTTGATGGTCTTTATTCTCTCTCGTCTACGATTTCACAGAACTTATGTTCATCGATTTCAGGGACTTGACTCCTTCTTCCACACTTTTCGTTGCATTACCATCTTTGCTTGTTTACTGTATCGCTCATTCCCCCTATTTACGTGTCCCAACGACTTTCTTTAGCCGTTGCTCGCTCCAAACAGGGGTATATGGTATTTAAAGCGATGAAATACCAATGAAGGCTGGAAGATCACTGATGAAGGACTAAATTCATTCATATGTAACCCATTTGCAACCACGCAGCACGCCATGTTTTCATATTTTTCATATATATATATATATATATACGATATTAATAAATGGAAACTATATTTATAAAACCATATTTATTTCATTATACATATTTCAGGGATACCAAATTAAATTATGGTATGCCTTCATCAGACAAAATACAATATATAACAGTTTTACAAATAAGCTTTGACGTACCCTTTTAAAATGCAACCATTATTTTTGGAAGCCATCTGGATAGTGAATTGTTTATATTATTTTAATAAGTCTTAGTGTTAAGGACAATTAATATATATATATATATATATATATATATATATATATATATATATATATATATATATATATATTTATATATATATATATATATATATATTTATATATATTTATATATATATATATATATATATTTATATATATTTATATATATATATATATATATATATATATATATATATATTTATATATATATATATATATATATATATATATATATATATATATAACGAACGAAATGTGGTAAGGAACCAGGTGGACTATAACGCACCAAAGTACTCGATACTTAGGGTAGTAGAGTGGGTAATAGGAACGAGTAGGACCCCGACGGCTAATTCAGTCCAGAATTAGCCGTCGAAACGGCTTGAGTTCAGCCGTCGGGGTCCTACTCGTTCCTATATATATATATATATATATATATATATATATATATATATATATATATATATACATGTGTGTGTGTATGTGTGTGTGTGTGTGTGTGTGCAAGAACATGCACTAATTACTCACCATATAGAAAATTCAATGATATTGCCAAAATGCCAAATACGCTTTAAGATAGCTTGTTTACGTTATATACATCTGTATACATTTACGTCTATTAGTGGATGGGAAAAGTATTCTCACTCTAAAGTGTTAAAATGAAATGAAGGTAGCTTTTGTTGATGCTGTTTTAATGTTGGCAGTGGTGATGGTGGTAGAAGGGGTTCATTATCGTAGTGGTTGCATTGACGGGTGAGGCTTCTATGGCATAAATTCTAATGTTGATGATTGTAGTGGTAGTGATGGGGATGATGATAATGTGTAGGCCATGAGGGTTTTGATAGTGGTTTTGGTGATGATGATGGAGGTGGTGCTGGAGTTTGTGGTGGTGGTTTGGGGTTAGATGAAAATAATTATATTTATGGTAATTAACATTTCAGAAGAATTACAAGTAGGCGGGTTGGGTGGGGCTTATTGGTTGATTGGAATTTGTTCGACTTCGTACTTCTCTCTCTTGTAGCGTACACACGTATATTCGGTCACGTGTGGATAGTGAGTGAGAGGACGAAAGAGTGTGTGAGTGAGAAAGAGAGGGAGAGAGGGAGAGAGAAAGGGAGAGGTGAAAGAATGAGAGATATTAATATAGTTAGAATGTAAGTGTAAATAAATATGAATTCCTCTAAGGCAAACGTCCAAATGTTTGAAGATTTCATAGCTCTCAGCTAATCTTACTCAGTATCCTTTATTTCAGATTTGTATAGTGTTAAGCAGAGGAAGAATAGTTCTTTTTATGGACAGAACACTGCTATACAGCAGTGAGCTTTCTCTTTCTACGTCATCGACCCCGAGTGGATGAAAGGTAAAGTTGACATTGGCGAAATTTGAACTCAGATCGTAGCCAGCCAGAATGAAAACTATGAAGCATTCTATCCAATGCGTCAACGTCTCTGTCAATTCGTAGCTGTACATAAGCAATATAGGTGGTTCGTTAACTACGCCCCCCCCCCCCCCCCCCCAGTCAATCAACTGATCTTATTGGAGTTATCTCCTTTGCTAGTTGGTTTTACATTTTGAATAATTTTATAGGGAGTTTTGATCATTCTGTTGTTTAGATCAGGGGTTCTCAACCTGGTCCATGTGGACCACTAGTGGTCCACAGGAAAATTCAGGTGGTCCACTGAAAATTTTCAATAGCAAATTCTTTTTTGATCCATGCATTTGACTTAAAGCGCTGTTCTTATTCTTCGCATAAGTACGACTTCAGCTGTTTATTTGCGTAGATTTTTAGGCACTGCGACATGATAATAGTATTTTCTAATTCATTGAAAAAAAACATCTACTGATGCTTATAAGTAGCAGTTTTATTACAAAAGATTTAAAAGTTTAGGTGGTCCACAGGAAAAAAATTACTTATTTTGGTGGTCCACAGCGAAAAAAAATGTTGAGAACCCCTGGTTTAGATGATCTCAGTTGATCGTAGTTTTTCAACTCACTATATCATTTATGTGAAAGTCTTCCGTACTTTAAACTCTGGTGTACGTAATGTTATAATAGTTAGGGTTGTAGATACTAGAGACAATAGAATATTCTAAATTTCGTGGCATTATCAAGTCGTAAACCGAGGAACAATGGTTTGACAGAATTGTTAGAGCGTTGGACAAAATATTGTTTTCCAGCCATTTAAGACCCGAGTTCAAATCCCGTTGAGGTCAACTTTATTTTTCACCCTTCAAGGGTTGATAAAATAAAGTGCCAGTCAGATACTGGGATCGATTTAATTGACTTTTCCTGCCTTCAAAACTGCGAGCTGCTTGCCTAAAATAGAAAGTATTATCTAGTTACAAACTTTTACGTAGGATTTCAAATCCTGCCAGGGCGGTATTGGTAGTGGGGTATAATAGTTAGGGTCGTGTAGCTGAGGAAAGAAGTACCAGTTAAGTACTTGATCGATTAAATCGACTCCTCATCGTCCACAACTTGTGTGGCCTTCTGTCAACGTTAAAAAACCATTCTAATGAAGGAATAAGTCTTACAAGGGATTGCGAGATATTTTCTTTTAAGTGGCGCACGTGTCAGGAAGGCAAACTTTCTATGGGAGTGAGAGAGTGTGTGTGTGTGTGTGTGTGTGTGCAGATATGTGAGTATACACACGTAAACGCCTATATGTATATATCTCTCTCTCTCTCCATATGTATATATATATTTATATATATATATATATACCGTATATGTAAATATATATATATATATATATATATATATATATATATATATATGTGTGTGTAAATATATATATATATATATATATATATATATTTAATATAGAAAAGGCTTCTACAGGACTAGAACTGTTTCATTCGGGAGAAGTCATCAGGAAGCTGACTATGCAAGTAATATGGTGGTATTTATATCTTTTCTGGTGGTAGGAGAGGGTGGTGATTGGGATGGGTGGAGGTCATTGGTTGATGGGTTTAAAGAAAAGGGAATTCTTTAAAAACTATATTTAGAGTAACAAAGGTAGAAAGAATTCTATAGACAAATTCACCCTGGGGGTGCCACTCCTGATTTTTAAGGTTCACTTAAGCTAACAATGGCTAATGGTCAGGTGTCTTACAAGCACATTCACACACACACATATGCCCTGACTCTCACACACACACACTCTTATACTTATATATATATATATATACACATAAATACATACATATATATATACACACACACACACAATATATATATATATATATATATATATATATATATATATGGGATAACAAGTTATCGTTATAGGTAATCCAGTTAGAGTACTCCGCGTCGAAGATAGTTTTAACGTACGGCTTTGTTTGACTCAACAAGATGTTTTCATAGTTATGCAGCGAGTTCGCGGTAATTTCTCTCTCTATATATATATATGTATGCATTTGTGTATATATATATAAGTATAAGAGTGTGTGTTTGTGCGAGCAAAACACTTCATTTCACGTTGCACCAGTATACTCAGCTGAAAGCAAGAAAGATGGAAAAAAACTTACTCCAACAGTTAATTTTAAATCTTTAATTTTTAACTCCTATTAATTCTTTTTAATTTTTTATTTCAATACTCAACATTTGATAATACATCGAAACCGGTAATACTTTAAGTTGAAAAAAATGAAAACGAAATTTCATTTCTCACTCTTAGTATGGCACTTACTTAAATGTAAGTATGTATGTATACGTACATACATATATGTATACAGACGTACAGTAGCATGCATATATATATATATATGTGTATATATATGTATATATATATATATATATATGCATGCTACTGTACGTCTGTATACATATATGTATGTACGTATACATACATACTTACATTTAGGTAATACTTTATATATATTATAACACTTTTTTTAAAACAGAATTGTCCCTCTCATTTTTTCAATAATATCAACTTTTCAATAATGTCACTTTGTCGAATCAAAGAAAGGATAAAAAAAAGAAAAACACACTCTAAATATTTTTTCCATGCTATTTCCAACCCCCCCCCTCTCTCTCTCTCTCTATATATATATATATATATATATATATATCCTCATTTCATGTCAATGAATAAATATTTAATAGTACGAAGAGGAGGAGAGAAAATAAGTGTAATTTACTTGTCAGTCTTGATAGCATACTTCTATTCTTCATGATAACTGTCAGCAGCAGTTGGACAAATATATATTAGCAGCTGTTTGTATACTGACTGTCTTGTAGTTCACTTCCAGTCATCGACACAATGATATGTTATGGACATGCCACTTAATTTTTCTCATTGACTCAAGTCTACTTAGATAAGTATATGGTACAAAAGCATCTAATCGTTTCTGTAATTTACCCACAAATAATGCGTCGCTATGTGATCTATCGATCTGTGAAAATAGCAACCCAAATCTCCCTTAAATCTCACTCATCGTCTTAAAATTAATATTTTGGTTCATATAGTCCGAGTTACTTGAAAAAAATATGAGATGGTCATTACTAGAATGTCTTTGAACATAGGCCTGCTGAATCAAATATAACTTGGGGTTAAAAATCACATCAATAACATTCACTGTTGTAATATATTAATTTCCCTATACACCATCATAAGAACACCATTCGCACGAAAGGGGCATTAAAAACATTCCAGTAATGCCAGTAACCCGCTAGTCCTAAATACTTCGCAGGACAACAGCAACAGTTGCTAACATTTGCTCTCCGACTGAATCCATTCTCCTGTTTTTGTCAATCCACAAATGTCACAACTTGTTTGTGACTTCGACAGAAGGGGAAGATCCTAGAAGCTTTTAGCAAGGAATCCGACACAAGTGTGTGTATGTGTGTGTGTGTGTTAACTGCAAGTCATGGGTTGCTGCAATAGAAAAGAGCAGATCCTGATATCAAATTATCAAAGGCGGTGCTGTTACAACGGGTGGTGGATTAGGCTTGTATAGGGAATATGTATTGTGGTCTTCAACTAAGTCGAGACATGGTTTCACTGGTTCTGCTCAATATATACCTAGTCGTTCAGTCGGATAGATATTCATCTGCCAAATAAAATTAAAGTCTTCTTGGTAAGAGGTGACTGGAACAACACAAAAACGCTACCGTGGCATCTTTATCATTGACTTATTTCTAAGTGACATTGGAGTAGGTGGCGAGTCTAATGTATAGGTGGTCTAGTTTCCTTTAGTATATTATTAGAACCTATATTATATAACTTCAGAACTAGAGGAGTAGAGTGGTAGTGTCGGTAGAGCGTATGACAAAAAAGGAACTTTGCGGCATTTTGTTACGAATTTTTAAGTTCTGGATTCGAATCCCACCGAGGTCAACTTTGCCTTTTATCGTTCTGTTGGGATGGAATCGATAGAATAAAATATCAGATAAGTACTGGGGTCGATATAATCGACTTTTCTCTTCCTTGCTAATGTTAGAAAGAATCATTTAAGTCCAGAAATATGAAATACAATGTGTACTCAGGTGGGACTTGAACACAAACGTAAAGGTTAACAAAATAAATATTTTAACTTGTTACTATAACATTTCGTGTAATTCTCCGCCTTTCACTTTTCTTCTTAGATCCGTAACTCGCGATAGAGCCGTAGGGCGCCGTCTTTCCGTCACCACATACACGTACCATGTAACAAGACAAATGCGCTATCTGTAATATAGCATGTTCCCACATGTGTGTAATAATATATGAAAGTAGTGACAATAGCATGAGAGATGGACACTAAGAGGCAGGAAATTAAAATATATAGGTTCAACATTGGTGTTAGTAGAAAGCAGGCTATAACTACCTAGCATGGGAGAGTAAACATACACACATACATACACATACTTGTTTATATATATATATATATATATATATATATATATATATATTGTTATATTTTGGGAGGGTCGTGTTGCCAATAAGAAACACACGCACCAGTTGCTTGCACTTCAATTTATTATAAGACACACAAAAACAAGTTGGCGTAGGACAAAAACAAAGAAAAGAATCCCCAGTCACTGAAGAGGTCACAGAATGTGTGACGAAAGAACTTTGACACTATATGAACAATCGTCTGGTTGTGGAACCAACCAACCAACCGGAAATTTATAAATTCCTAAATTTATAAATTTAATTTATAATAAATTAAAGTGAAAGCAACTGGTGCGTGTGTTTCTTATTGGCAACATGACCCTCCCAAAGTATAACAATATCGGTTTCAACACACGTTTTCAGATAAAGAATCTTGCTAAACAAATTCAGAAACGAAATATATATATATAAGCTCGGAGCCTCATGGATAATACAACGATTAGACATTTACACAAACTACGAGCGAAACTATCTATCGATAGTCAGGACTGGGAGAATTTTTGGTAATGTTTATCTATATTTTTTTCTTCAAACTTACATTTTAGACTTAGCTCCATTTAAATGATTATTTGTCTAGTTAATTTCTACGAACTAAGAGGAAAGACTAGGTAAATTTTATCTGACTGTTCCTCATAGAGGAAAGTCTGTGACATTTATCTGTTATTTCTTCAAAGTTACATTTTAAACTTAGCTCCGTTTAAATGATTGTTTATCTGGTTGATTTCTACGGACTAAGGAGAAAAAATGTATAAATTTTGTCTGACTATTCTTCAAATTTATAATTATATATATATATATATATATATATATATATATATATATATATATATATATATATATATATAATGCCTAATGTGTGTTGATCCCAGGTTGGTCCGTCCGCTATGTTCTACAATACAGAAGAAAGAGAAGAGGAGAGAGAAAGAAAGAGAGAATTATAACATATGCTGACGGAGGCGGAATTATTCTGAGCGAAGAAGGAGGCAAAGGAAGAGTGGATTGTGTCAGTGAAAGGATGTGTTAACGTTTTGCAGGGAAGGAACGCTATACAGACGCGCTCCCGCACACCTCTGCTTACACAAGTATTTTCGTCTAACAAATAGTAAACATCGACAACGTAAATTTCAATGGTTGTTTAGCCCAGGAATAATTCAGCAAAATTCGGAATGAATGGAATTAATAGCCGTCCGTATTCAATGCGATATACCACATGATGTTTTTGCAGTACAAGTGCCAATAACAATATTTATCATACTAGACTGGATAGTTGGTACTATCACTCCATGGCATTGTGTCACAAACTATTTACAATGCTACCTGCAGGAAGAATTATCTTGACAGTCGTAACGAAAGTACGCGAAAACCAGAATGTATCCACATCTTTAAAAATGCAAAACACTATATTAAATTCCCAATAAAAACCAGGGAGCCTGGTGACTGAGGACAAAAGTCATATACTGTTGAAAGGATGTGATGCTTCGTCTAAAGCTGTGGAAAAAGAAAACTTCTAAGATGAACTCTTGCATAACTTACAGCTCTTGTTTCTTAGATATAGATTCCCATTTATTGCTATTATTATTAGCACACTGAGCTATGTAACAATAACTTTGCATCTTGAAATGCTGGTGCTTTCCACGAAAGAAAGAAAGCAGATTGTCGTATCCTCCAAATTAATGGATTGATAGTTCAGTGTGGATTTGTAAAACATTCCAAAATGTTTCCACTTCAGTTTCCCAGAAGAAATACCGTATTCACCATATCAGCGAACAGTGAAAACCCCGATTTCTATTAAGCAACACTTTAACGAAGAAAGCAACCGCGCGAGGAACCGAAGAATCGCGATTGCTCCTGCTTATACGAAAACATCTGTGTGCCATTACAAGCAAGGAATCTATGGAAAGGGCAGTCTTTCATTCTCATAGGCGTATGTGTTGCTCCGCTTTTGCTATCCATTATATGTTTGTAGATCCAAGAAACTCACGTCAATTGTTCTCAACGCCATGACATGTTGATAACTTTGTTTTAAGTTGTGAAAGTGGTGCAGCATCACCAACACTCTTTCGCTCTGAATCATTTGAATTTACAAGAAACTTGGCTGTGTTTGACAAGAAACCGTCTGCAAGGCTCCATTCCGGTATTTCTGTCACTATTGTTTCGCTTAGCCTTCTTCTCTCCCTTACATTTTCAACAGAGTGAAACTATTAGAACCTTAGTTGGAGGTTTGTCAAGAGTAATCGCGAGCTACATTCTGGCCTGCAAGACAGTGAAATTTTTAATAAGGTGTTTTTCTTCTGCTGTTCAGAACTGGGTATCCACCATTCTCGGTGGTCTTACATGTGTGCTCGGTCACCAACTTTTGACAGGTTTTGTTTATGTTCAGATGGGTTTTTAGTAACCTTCCTCATAAGGCTAGCTTGTTAGGAGTGCCGGAGTAGTTCTTGACAATTCAGAATCCCCGGATAATCTGTAACTAATCCTGCACCTCCATCAAGCTAGCCTTGTGGGGAGGGTTACTAAACAGGTTGTACTGAGCGTATATATACATATAGCATACGCATTCATGCATATAGTGAAGGCGCATGGATTAGTGGTTAGAGCATTGAGCTTGCAATCGAAAGGTTGTGAGTTCAATTCTCGGACCGGGTGATGCGTTGTTTCCTTGAGCAAGACACTTTATTCACGTTGCTCCAGTTTACTCAGCTGTAGAAATGACATGACAGAACTGGGGTCCCTATCATTAAATCACCCAAGACACCTCCAACGAGATATACCTTCGAGGAGGCCAGCTAAACATGCAAAGTTATGAACTGTCACACACACACACACACATATAGAGTAAACACTCACATTCATATACACCTACTATATCAGAGCAAGTATATCTATGCGTACACCTACATAATTGCATACATAATTGCATACATTAGCCCCCTCATATTTTCATAAATTCCTGTCTGTGAAGAACCTAAACGTAAAACAAATATATACATGTATACATACATATATATATATATATATATATATATATATATATATATATATATATATATACATAACATTCATTCACAAATACGTACATAATAATGGTAAACACATCATACATATATACAAACACACACATACGTACGCATGTATAAATAAGTCATTTTATATCAATGTAATTATTATAACGGTGTAGTGTTCGTTGATACAAGTGTAAAATACCGCCTGATCTTGATCTTAGATATTTGGTGAATGCATGTGTGCGTGTGCGTGTTTATGCATGTCTGTTCGGCCTGGGTGTATATACCGTTTAGAGAACCTATCTGCGACAGCTTTCTGTATTCTCAACCGGTAAACAGAAGATTTGTAGATATCGCATGAATTAGACACCAACACCTTATCAAGCTGGTGCATATGACGTCGACAATTACCACCACCACCACCACCATCGTCAACAGTGTAGGGACAGCCTCTACACTGTCATTCGACCTACTAGAAATAAGTTCCAAATATCCCTAACATCCGAAATACAATACGAAAATAGAAAGACAAATGATAGCTATGGAGCGTCGTTAATCATAGGTCTGCTATATCCGGGTTAAGTTGTAACTAAACAACTACAACGATGATAATAAATACAAGAGTTCATCATTAACAAAACTATCTACACTGCTAAATACGCTGGATCTTTTTTATGGACGGTCGACTTGCTGGAGACAGCAGCCAAGTGTGTCTCAAATCACACTCCACCATCTTAAAAAAATACACACTAGCCAATGTGGTACATAGGAAAAGGAGGGGACAGTCACGGTTGGAATACCTTTAATCATAGGTCTGCTTTTCTCTTCTTGTCACTTTATTGCCTTTACAGATACGTGGGTGTTGGTTGATCAACAGGGGTTGAAAGTTTAAGTTAATTATAATTAAAGTGTATAGAATAGTGTTTAATAACGTGTAATCTAGAGTAGACTTTTGATTACAGGTGTGCAACAGTGGGATGCATTTATAATTGTAATTGTAGTGTTTGAAATAATAATTCTAGATATAGGCCTATGTTTCACTAATTATCGTCAAAATGTACGCCGGTCTAACGATCACAATGTCTTTCTTTGAAATCAATAGGCTTGATCGCTCGCCCTTGATATATTACTGACGCTGAGAGATTAAGTAATGGACTCAGTCTGTTGCATACGTTAGCATGACATGGTACATAAATGTTTATCCTTTATATACAACAAAATAGTCAAAGGCGTTTAATAGTAGACAACATAAAGCCTCGAACAAAATTCATTGTAGTTTATATTTGGTTGAGAGTCGATTTTACTTTTCCTCATTCTGGTAAATTTAGCTGAGCCTGACATTCGTAGAATATGCGATCTTATGCCAATGTTTGTCATCCACAAAGTAGAAACATGTGTTTACAATTGAACTGTGTGAAACATTTAATGCAAATTATTTTTGTAGTTGTTGTTGATTCGCCCCAGGTCAGCACCTTTCCTAATCGAATCGAACAAACGTCCGATCAAAGTCATTCCAGCCGTGATCATCTCGTCTTTTATTGAGACAGTGTATACAGGACTACATTAACCAACGTATTTAAGATGATAAATTTGGTCACTATTACTAGTAGATCGAACGATTACGCAAATGCTTTTTCATGGACTTGCATCAAACGCAGATGTGACTTGCAAGCATGTCGATTGCATGCATGAAAGATAGGTTTATAAATATAGGGCATGTAACTGTTTCATCGTTGTTTAGTCCTTTAATGACACACTGTAACATAATTGCATGTTCAATACGTGCACACGTATGAAATAAGGTTGACACTCTTAAGAAACATTTACAAGTATCAGTGCAATACATGTGCCTGTGCGCGCGCGCGTATGTGTGTGTGTGTGTGTGTGTGTGTGTGTGTGTGTGTGTGGCGTGTGTGTGTGTGTGTGTATATATATATATACGCATGCACATGCACACATACACATATATTTCATTACACCATCTGTGTTGTTAATAATAATAATAATAATTGTTTCTACTTTAGGCACAAAGCCAGTAATTACCCCAGTGTATTACTGGTACTTTATTTTATCGATCCCCGTAAGGGTGAAAGGCAAAGTTAACCTCGGCGGGATTTGAACTCAGACCATAAAGGGCCGTAACTCTATGCTGCAAAGCATGGCGTCCGACCCTCTACCGATACTGCCAATCCACCGAATAATAATAATAATAAAAGATGTGTATGTGTTCTTTCTTGAACATGGCGGACCTTGTTGTCTCTTGAGGTCACTGGTTGTGACTTGGTGATAACTCGTATGAACATAAAGCAAGATAAATGAAATAATAATAATAATAATAATAATAATTGTTTCTACTTTTGGCACAAGGCCAGCAATTAACCAATACATTACTGGTACTTTATTTTATCGACCCTGTAAGGATGAAAGGCAAAGTTAACCTCGGCGGGATTTGAACTCAGACCATAATAATTGTTTTTATTTTTGGCACAAGGCCAGGAAACACCCAGTGCATTACTGGTACTTTATTTTATCGACCCCGTAGGGATGAAAGGCAAAGTTAACCTCGGCGGGATTTGAACTCAGAATGGCAAGGCCCATATTTCAATGCGTCAAAGCATGGCGACCGACCCTCTACCGATACTGCCAATCCACCGCCCATAATAATAATAATAATAATAATAATAATAATAATAAGGAGAAGACAATGGACCAGGGGATGTCCAAGGAGGAAATAACAACAAGGAGGAAGAGCAGCCTTCATGAAAAATCCCTTCATAGTACCTTCTTTATGAAAACGGAATTTAGAGATCCACAGACATGGAACTGGTTAAAAAGAGGAGACCTTAAAAAAGCTACAGAAGGAATGCTAATGGCTGAGCAAGAGCAAGCCCTCAGAACGAAATGGGTGAAACACTATATTGACAAGGAGGAGGCTAGCTCACTGTGTAGGATCTGTGGAGAGAGAGAGGAGACTGTGGTTCACATTGTATCCGAATGTAACACCTAACCCAGACTCACTATAAAGGCTGGAGACATGATGTGATAGGCAGGGTGATCCAGTGGTGTCTATGCAAAGTAAACAATTTACCACATTCGGAGAAAACGATCAGGTGAAGGTGCTATGGGATTTTAGGATACAGACGGACAAGAAATTAGAACACAATAGGCCTGACCTGGTGGTTTTGGACAAGGAAAAAGATCGTGCCTGATTGTAGATGTTGCCTGCCCATTTGACACGAGAGTGCAAGAAAAGGAGAGGGATAAAATTAACCGATACCAGGACTTAAAGTGGGACTTAAAAAGGATTTGGAACTGCCATGAAATCAAGGTCGTCCCGATTGTCATGGGCGCACTAGGTACTATCTCAAAGAGTTTCCAAGGATGGTTAAAGAAGATTAGTCCAGCCCCGCTTTTTGGAACACTTCAAAAGGCATGCTTGCTGGGAACAGCAAGAACCCTCCGGTACGTCCTGAATATCCTAGGCTGCAGGTAGCGGCTTGATATTCATTTCAACAAACTTTCCAGTTAACTAACATCAATGACTGAGACTCAAAGAACAATAATAATAATAATAATAATAATAATAATAATGATTTCTTTATTGGCCACAAGGGCTGACATCAAGAAAAACATCACAGACGGCACAGAACGGTACGATGTGGGTTTTGTGCGTGTAAATATTTTTATTATTTATATAAGAAAAGAAAAAAAAAAGACATAAAACATATATATATATAAACAATAAAAATGAAAATTGAAACAATGAAAAATTCCCCAATAGGGGGGAAACCTCCGAGGGTTACTCGTGGCGAAAACCACACAAAAGACCACGGCCACCCTGACCACCAGGGCAAGCGCCCTCTCTCAATTTTTCCATCTCTCAAACTACAGACGTATATTCAGAGTTCACTCGGACCATTCTCGCTACATTCACTCACCTTTCAACAAACTTGCTAGAAAGCAGCACTTACCTCTCCACCCTGATTTTCCTCTTCAAGTGAAACTTGAAAAAGTTAATTAGGGATTCGTCGAAGAGGAAAGTGTTTGTCTTTAACCCTTTTAACCTTGTCCGCCACACAATCTCTTTCGCCATGGCCACCAGGCAGATGAAAACCGCCTGCCCTTCCTCCTCGAAGGAAGACGGCGAGACCATCTGCACAATTGACTCAGTCGACAACCAGATCAGTCCCACACGTGACAGCAACTGTTCGACATAGCTCCACAAGTCAGCAATGCTCGGGCACTGAACGAGTGCGTGCACAACGGTTTCGTCGTTCTGCGCGCATCTCGGACAGGCTCGGCTGACGGCACTTCCGTGCCTGTAGAGCTTATCTCGAACCGGCAGCGCTCCCCGGTAGCACTGCCAGGCCAGGGATTTTTGGAAGTTATCCATAGGCCCCGGGCTGAAAGTTCTCCGGAAGAGAGCAAACAGCTGATCTTCTTCGACGCCCAGGATCTCTCCGAGAATGTCGTCGCTCTTCCCCTCCACTAGTCCTCTATAGAACGCCGAGGTGGATGTTCCACCGATACTGGTGCCCAACTGGGAGAGGGCAGTGAGCGCCTGGAGACATTCCAGTTTCCAAGCGCTATCCCTCGGTCTTTTTCTGACCCAGGACTGCAGCTCCGTCAAGGAGACGAGCTGTGGGAAAACGTACTTGGCGAACGGCGACCACACCTGTTCACCGTCAAGGAAGCACCAGAGATGTCCCAGCCTCAGCGCATGTTTGCGCATCATCAGCCATGGCATGTCCAGTCCTCCACGCAACGGGTGTTGACAGCAGATGGATCGTCTGACCATGGGAGCGCCTCCCTTCCACAAAAAGCGGAAGAGGAGGCGCTCTATTTTGGTGAGAGTTGGGCTGGAGCAAGGGACGACGGTGAGGCGGTAGCAGATGACGGATGCGATGTACGCATTCGCCACTTCCGCCCGGCCTTTCAGAGACAGCTTCCTCTCAGCCCATTTCTGGGTGAGGGAGGCCACCCTGCTCGTCACCTCGTTCCAGTTTTTCTCCATCTGGAGGTCCGGTCCGAACCAGACCCCGAGCAATTTAACCGGTCCGTCCGTCCAACGCCCCACGACGCTGTCGGACGGCATGGACTTGGTGATGTCGTCGGCGTAAGCCGACTCGGATTTGCCGCATCTTAGTTCGCGTGGGACGCTCCTCATCGCCCCCAGTTTGTGCAGTAACGGCTCGAGAGCCAATACGTACAAAAGGGACGAGAGGGGACAACCCTGGCGGACCGAGCGCATGATGCTGAACGGCTGCGACAGGTGACCGTTCACCCTCACAATTGAGCAGATGTCGCTGTACATCTCAGCGATCCAACCCCTGAAAACGGGCCCGAAACCGGCTGCCTCGAGGACCGCCGCCAGGTACCGAATGGTCGACCCTATCGAATGCTTTGGATTGGTCCAAGTTGATTAGGGCCCCACCCGTGCCAGGTTCCCTAACCACCCTCTCTATGATGTATCGCATGAGGTGGAGGTTGTCGTGTATGGATCTGTCCGGAATGGCGCATGTCTGCGCCTCTCCCACCAGTCCCTTGACGACAAGCGCCAACCTTGTTGCTAACACCTTGGCCAAAACCTTGAACTCTGCGTTTAGCAGTGTTATGGGCCTGAAGTTATCGATAATATCCCCCTTGTTCGGGTCTTTTCTCAGCAGCGCGACCGCTCCCCGGCTCACAAAACTGGGAATTCTCCCGTTCTGCTGCCAGTTGCAGTAGACGTCTGTCAAGAGGTCACCGAACAAGTCTGGCATAAATGCATAAAGCTCGCAGGGCAGACCATCCAAACCTGGCGATTTACCCCTCGTCCAGTTAGCCATCGCTTCCCGTATTTCACCGGCTGTTATTGGCTTTTCGCAACACTGTGCTGCGGTCGTCGAGAGCCGAGGCAGTCCGTCGAGGTATGCACTGAAGTCCATACCCTGATCCGGCCCGCCGCTGCTCCCGAACAGTTCACCAAAGTGCTGCTGAAAAGCTTCACACATCTGCTCGTGTTCGAGCAACACGCGCCAGTTTTGGTAAGATAAAGACCGAATTGTGGCTTTGTTGCCACGTCGCGCCTCTGCCACCCGGGCCCATTGGACGGCTTTTGTCCCCTCGTGTTTCAGAGCACGCGCGCTAGCTCTGACAACGAAGCCTTCGTGTTTTGCGTTGAAGAATTGGTCGAGTGCCAATCTCGCCGCAAGTACGTCGGTTGCGATGCCTGTCCTAAACGCCTCTTCTAGCTTTCTGACTAGCTCTCCCTCTACTCTATTTTCCTCTATCACTAGTCCTTTGCTAAACCTAATCGACTCTACTTTAATTGCCATTTTCAGGGCGAACCACCACCTGTTGTTGACGACCGCTCCCGTCAACGCCCGCTTAACTAATACGCTAATCCGGTCTCTGTAGGCTCTGCGCGCCGGCAAAAACGCGTTCAGCTTCCAGTAACCGGGTCCTTGTCTATGAAGTCTGTCTATGTCGATCTCACAGATCACAAATTTGTGGTCTGTGTAGTCGACTATTTTAAATTGTGGACAACTTATACTAGCCTTATCTAGTTCTCTGCAGAATACCCTATCAAGATACGATCTGGATGACCCGATGCGGTTTGTCCATGTCCACATTGGCACATTCGGGTGATCCAGTCGATACCTGTCAGACAGTTCAAAACGTCTGAGCAGGTTGGTGAGGCTCTTGCACCCTCCTCCCCTATCCACTAGCCCCACACAACCCCAGCGTGCATCCAAGATACCGTTCCAGTCTCCCACTAACATTAAAGAGCGGGACGTTCCAAGAAAGTTCTCTAGACGTCTGAAGAAATCTGGCCGTCCTGTCCCTGTCGGAGCATAGACGGCTACTAGCCTGAAAGCGTTGCCTTCGGTGCCGCTTACGTCCAGCACCACCGACTTACCTTCTGGGTCCAGGAAGATGGGTCCAGGAAGATGGTCCGTATGGCGAGACCCCGGACGGCTCGGAGATGCGTACACCTCGTAACCGTCGAAGATCGGTGCGAAAGCTTGCGTTTCGGAGATTCTGGTCTCGCTGATTGCCACCACATCTATGTTTAGTGACCTGAGGTCGTTAAGAAAGTGACCCTGCTTCCAAACCGAGCTCAAGCCACGCACGTTTACACTTCCGATCCTGAATACGGCCATGTTGAGTGAGGAACGGGGCAAGTGAGAAAGGATCACTTACCTTGATCGTCTGGTGAAGGGACCGTTGAATCGTCCCTTCGGCTGGTCGTCGGCTCTTCTGTGAATATATCCGAGTATACTCTCCGGTTGAGTGTCCCTCCTAGGTCTCTGAAATCACCAACTGCGTTGGGGAATTTCATTTTAATGTTTGTGTATTGTTTCTGTGATATTCTTACCAGTCTTATGTTCGTTGGTGTTTTGATTGGTGCTGGTATTATGTAGTCGTGCTGTGAAATGTCTGTGTGTTCAATTATGTAAGTCATTAGTTTCTTGTGTGTATTTATTGCCGTGCATTTGTTTTTCTGGGGGTGGGGTGTGGTTCTGCTATTTTCTTGTCGTTGTGGCTGGGTGTGTGTGTTTTGTTGTGTTTGCGATGTTGGTGCTTGTGGTGGTGGTGTTGAAGGTGTTGTTGTTGGCGGTGGGGTTGCCGCCAGTGGTGATGGTGGTGGTAGTGTGGGTGGTGATGGTGTTGGTGGTGTTACTGCTGTGAGTCTCTTTGCAGTAGCCTTCACCCTTTTTTCATTTCTTCCCTCCCTTTTCGAAGGCGACGATGCGCTGCTTCTGCGTTTGTGCCTTCTTACGACCTTTTGCCATCCCTCTCCCACCTCACACTCCATGTCTGATTCTGTGAGGTCGGGGAGGGATACCAGCGCCACTCTTTCACTTGTTCTTGTTAGTGATGGTTGTAGTGGAGTCTCTGTTGCAGCTGCAGTTGGTATTACTGTTGTTGTTGTTAATACTTCCACTGCTGCTGCTGTTCTTGATTTCCGTGGCGTGGGTATGGGTGCCACCGACCTATCGTTCCTGGTTGCCGCCTGTGCTGTTGCTGGTACCAGTGGAGCCGGTTTCGGTAGGAGGGGGCTTTTCTCCTTTCTCAGGGTCTTCTCATTGTAGAAGGCCCTGAGGTGAGTCTTCGACCCACAGCGAAAGCATTTCTGGCGTTTGCCCTCAACACTTATGGGAAGTTGGGTGCCGTTATCGAAGTCTATCACATCCGGGATAGCTTCGATGCACTCCTAGTTGGTTTGAGGGGGGGGGGGGGACTTGGGTCAGTTTGAACCTCACAATTTTTTGCCCGCAGTAGGAGGGCACCAACACGATTTCTTTGTTTATGCTGCTGCTGATGTTGTTGCGGCTGCTACTAGTATTCTCCTCGCCACTGTTGCTGCTGCTGCTGTTATTACAGCTGCTGCTGCTATTCTTCATGACGTCAGACGAATGAAATGGCTTTCCGTATTTATCGCACACATCTTTCGTTGTTGTCGTCGTCGTGGAGAAATGTTCCACGGTACGCGCGTTCTCTTGATGAAGAACGCTACGAGAAACTACATTTTTCTTTTTCTTTAATGGCGTCGCTCGCGAAAGAGGCGAAAGAGGCGACACCACATTTAGAGAAGGGAGGAGAGAGACAATCTTTTCTCTGACGTAATGACGATTGGGGAAGAAGAAGACGGAAGGAGTGGGAGTGACTTGTGAAAATTCTTTTTTGTAGCCATGTTTTTTTACGGTTTAAAATGAATATTGGGCACAAATCCCCAATAACTGGTTATTTAACCCGAAGGGCCAAATAACGGACAGACAGACCCCTCTCACTAGGAGGAGGGTGTCTTTATCTACAATTTGGTTCAAGTTTTAAACAATTTACAATTGTTATAACGGTTAAAAGTTACAATACCTTACAGAGCCGAGCCTCCGTCAACCATGGCATTCAATAATAATAATAATAATAATAATAATTGTTTCTACTTTAGGCACAAGGCCAGCAATTACCCAGTTCATTACTGGTACTTTATAATAATAATAATAATGATAATAATGATTTCTTTATTAACCACAAGGGTTTACATAAAGTAGACATTAAGGACAGTGCAGGACAATACAGGACGGTACAAATGGGCATTTCTGCGTGTAAAAAACAAAAACAGAGGATGTAACAAAAAAAACAATGAAAAATTCCCCAATAGGGGGGAGACTTCGGAGGGACATTTGTGGAGAAAGCCCAGTAAAAGGCCACAATGACCCTGACCACCAAGGAAAGTGCCCTCTCCCAGTTTTCCACCTTTAATTTACAGATATATACTCAGAGTAGGCCCATTCACTCGGGCCATTCTTGCTTCTCTCACCCATCTTTCAACAAAATGCTGGGAAGAGAGCACTTCCCTCTCTACTCTGATTTTCCTTTTCAAATGAAATTTGAAAAAGTCAATCAGAGCATCACCGAAGAAGTAAGTGCTCGTCTTCAGCCCTTTCAAACGTGTCCACCATACTATCTCTTTCGCCATGGCCACCAGACAGATAAAAACTGCTTGCCCTTCCTGGCTAAAGGAGGAGGGCAGGCAATCCTCACGATGGACTCAGATGATAGCCGGATCCGTCCTAAACGCGACAGCAGGTGTTCGACATAAACCCACAAGTCAGCAATTTGTCCATAGGCCCTTGCCCGAAAGTTCTTCCGAAGAGATTGGCTAGTTGATTTTCGTCGACGCCTAGAGTTTCCCCAAGTACGTCGTCGCTCTTCCCCTCCACTAATCCTCTATAGAACGCCGAGGTGGAGTTTCCACCGATCACATTGCCCGATTGGTCGAGGGCTGGGGAAATACGTGTCTAGCAAACGGCGACCACATCTGATCACCGTCGAGGAAGAGGTGAAGATGTCGTAGCCTGAGCGCGTGCCTGCGCATCATCAGCCACGGCATTCCCAGCCCTCCACGTAGCGGGTATTGACAACAGATGGACCGCATGACCATCGGAGCGCGTCCCTTCCACAAAAAGCGAAAGAGCAAACGCTCCAGCGCAGTCAGGCGAGGCTTAGGACAAGGTACGACGGTCAGGCGGTAGCAGATGACAGACGCGATGTACGCGTTAGCCACCTCCGCTCGACCTTTCAGGGATAGCTTCCTCTCCGCCCATTTCTGGGTGAGAGAAGCCACCCTGCTCGTCACCTCGTCCCAGTTTTTGTCCGTCTGGAGGTCCAGCCCGAACCAGACCCCTAGCAATTTAACCGGTCCGTCCGTCCAGCGTCCGACGACGCTGTTGGACGGCATGGACCTGCCTCTCCAGGTGCCGAGCTGCAGGCCCACTGACTTTTCCTGGTTGATCATTGCTCCTGTCACCGCTTCGTATTCTCTTAGTGTAGTGCCGATCGCCTCGATGTGTTTGGCGTTCGACACCACTACGGTGACATCGCCCGCATATGCTGACACGGATCTTCCGCATCCTAGTTCGCGCGGGATGCCCCTCAACGTCTCCAGTTTGTGCAGTAATGGCTCGAGAGTCAATACGTACAAGAGGGACGAGAGGGGACATCCTTGGCGGACCGAGCGCATGATGTTGAACGGTTCCGAAAGGTGACCGTTCACTCTCACCACAGAGCAGATGTCGCTGTGCATGGCAGCGATCCAGCCTCTGAAGACGGGCCCAAAGCCAGCCGCCCTCAGGACTGCCGCTAGGTAACGATGGTCGACCCTATCGAAAGCTTTCGACTGATCTAAATTGATCAAGGACCCACCCGTGCCAGGTTCCCTAGCTACCCTCTCTACGATGTATCGCATGAGGTGGAGGTTGTCGTCGATGGATCTGTCGGGAATGGCGCATGTCTGCGCCTCTCCCACCAGACCACCAACGACAAGCGCCAACCTCTTTGCTAGCACCTCGGCCAAAATCTTGAACTCTGTGTTTAGCAGAGTTATGGGCCGGAAATTATCTATTTTATCCCCCTTGTTCGGATCCTTTCTCAGCAGTGCCACCGCTCCTCGGCTCACAGAACTGGGAATTCTCCCGTTCTGTTGCCATTTGCAGTAGACGTCCGCCAAGAGGCCCCCGAACAAGTCTGGCATCTGTACGTAAAGTTCATAGGGCAGACCATCCAAACCAGGCGATTTACCCCTTGTGCAGCCAGTCATTGCCTCCCTTACTTCAGCGGCTGTTATCGGCTTTTCGCAACACTTCGCCTCAGTGGCCGAGAGCCGCGGCAGTCCGTCGAGGTAGACACTAAAGTCCATCCCTCGACCCGGCCCACCGCTGCCCCCGAACAGCTGAGCGAAGTGTCGCTGAAAAGCTTCACACATTTGCCCGGGATCGAGTAGCATGCGCCCGTCGTGGTCCACCAAAGACCGGATCGTGGCTTTGTTGCCACGACGCGCTTCCGCTACTCGGGCCCATTGAACGGCTTTCGTCCCCTCGTGTCTGAGAGCAGGCACCCTAGCTCTGACAACGCAGCCTTCGTGCTTTGCATTGAAGAATTGGTCAAGGGCCAATTTCGCCGCAAGCACGTCGTTCGCGATGCCTTTGCTAAGCGCCTCGTCTAATTTTCTAATTAGTTCTCCCTCTGCTCTATTTTTCTCTATTGCTAAAGCCTTACTAAACCTAATGGATTCTATTCTAATCGCTCTTTTCAGAGCAAACCACCACTTGTTGTTGACGATGGCCCCCGTCAACGCCCGCTTAACTAGTTCGCTAATCCGGTCTCTGCAGGCCTTGCGCACTGGTAAGGACGCGTTTAGCTTCCAGTAGCCGGGTCCTCGTCTATGAAGCCTATCTAAGTCAAGCACACAGATCACGAATTTGTGGTCCGTGTATCTGACTATCTTGAATTGTGGACAGCCTATGCTAGACCTATCTATTTCCCTACAAAATACTCTATCTAGATATGATCTGGATGACATGCGATTTGTCCAAGTTCACATTGTCACATTCGGGAAATCCAATCGGTACCTGTCAGACAGTTCAAAACGCCTGAGCAGGTTGGTGAGGCTCTTGCACTCTCCACCCTATCCGCTAATCCCACACAGTCCCAGCGTACATCTAAGATCCCGTTTCAGTCGCCCACTAACACTAAAGAGCGGGACGTTCCAAGAAAGGTCTCCAGACGCCGGAAAAAATCAGGCCGCCCTGCTCCTGTCGGGGCATAGACGGCAACTAGCGTGAAAGCTTGCCCGTCTCCGCTGGTCACGTCCAGCACCACCAACTTACCCTCTGGGTCCAGGAAGATGGCCCGTATGGCGAGATCCAAACCTCTCCGAAAAAGCACAGCAACTCCACCCCCCGATCCAGGACGGCTGGGAGATGCGTACACATCGTAGCCGCCGAAGATCGGTGCGAAGGCCCGTGCTTCGGAGATTCTGGTCTCGCTGATGGCCACTACATCTATGTTTAGTGACCTGAGGTCGTTGAGCAGGTGACCCTGCTTCCATGACGACCCCAAGCCACGCGCATTTATGCTGCCTATTCTGAGTGAGGTCATGTTTAAAATAGAGTGGAAAAGATGGGAAAGACCACTTACCGTACTTTTGGTAGAGGAGGGATGGTTTTTACATCCCTTTTCACTTGTTCGTCTGGTGAAGGGACCGTTGAATCGTCCCTTCGGCTGGTCGTCGGCTCTTCTAAGAGAATGTCTGAATATACTCTTCGATTGATAGTTCCTCCTAGGTCCCTGAAATCACCAACTGCGTTGGGGAATTTCGTTTTAATGTTTGTGTATTGTTTCTGTGCTATTTTTAGCAGTCTTATGTTAGTTGGCGTTTTGATTGGTGCTGGTATTATGTAGTCGTGTTGTGAAATGTCTGTGTGTTCAATTATGTAAGTCATTAGTTTCTTGTTGTGTGTATTTATTGCCGTGCATTTGTTTTTCTGGGGGTGGGGTGTGGTTCTGCTATTTTCTTGTCGTTGTTGCTGGGTGTGTGTGTTTTGTTGTGTTTGCGATGTTGGTGCTTGTGGTGGTGGTGTTGAAGGTGTTGTTGGCGGTGGGGTTGTCGCCGGTGGTGATGGTGGTGCTAGTGTGGGTGGTGATGGTGTTGGTGGTGTTGCTGCTGTGAGTCTCTTTGCAGTAGACTTTACCCTTTTTTCATTTCTTTCCTCCCTTTTCAAAGGCGACGATGCGCTGCTTCTGCGTTTGTGCCTTCTTACGACCTTTTGCCATCCCTCTCCCACCTCACACTCCATGTCTGATTCTGTGAGGTCGGGGAGGGGTATCAGCGCCACTCTTTCACTTGTTGTTGTTGGTGATGTTTGCACTGGAGTCTCTGTTGCAGCTGCATTTGGTATTGCTGTTGTTGTTGTTGTTAATACTTCCACTGCTGCTGCTGTTTTTGATTTCCGTGGCGTGGGTATGGGTGCCACGGACCTATCGTTCCTGGTTGCCGCTTGTCCTGTTGCTGGTAGCCGTGGAGCCGGTTTCGGAAGGAGGGGGGTTTCTCCTTTCTCAGGGTCTTCTCGTTGCAGAAGGCCCTGAGGTGAGTCTTCGATCCACAGCGAAAGCATTTCGGGCGTTTGCCCTCAACACTTATGGGCACTTGAGTGCCGTTATCGAAGTCTATCACATCCGGGATAGCTTCAATGCACTCCTGGTTGGTTTGGATTAACATCTCAATGGAGGTGCCGACCCAATCTTCTCTTACTTTTTTCTGTACTTGCAGTACAGTTGTTTTGTCCTCGATTCCGACGAGGACAGACGCGGCCAGCCAAGAAGGGGCCATCCCGGGGGGGATGTGGGTCAGTTTGACCCTCACAATTTTTTGCCCGCAGTAGGAGGGCACCAACACCATTTCCTCGCTCCTTAGGGTCACTACGGATTGAGCCTTTGCCTCCTGGGGTGTGGCAAAAAGTACGTCTACGGTGGCATATTTCTTGCCTCGGGTGATGTGTGTTTTCCGCTGCCACACAGACCCCAAGGCTTTTTGTATTTGAGCCTCTGTGGCTCTTTCCACCCTACGGGATTTTGTACTTTCTGCACGGTACGTGACCGCACAGTGCTGTTGGGTTTCGAAAAATTTTTCCGCTGCCTTGCAGATTGCTCGGTGTCCAGTTTTTGTCACCATCTTCTTCGCTTCCTCTAATTCCTCATTTGTTATGAGGATTGTTTCCAGGTTCTTCGCGATACCTGCAAACGAGATTGGTTTTTCTTTGCTGCTGTTGTTGTTGTTGTTGTCGTCAGAGCTGCTGTTACTTTTGTTGTTGCTGCAGGTACTACGACTACTGCCACCGCCGCTGTTGCTGTGGTTGTTGTTGTTGTTGTTGCTGCTGCTAATGCTGTTGTTGTTTATGCTGCTGCTGTTGCTGTTGCGGCTGCTACTGTTGTTTTCATTGTCACTGTTGCTGTTGTTATTACGGCTGCTTCTGCTATTATTCATGACGTCAGACGAATGAAATGGGTTTTCGTATTTCCCGCACACCTGTTTCGTCGTCGTTGTCGTCGTGGAGAAATCTTGCACGCTTTGCACGAGACTTTTCTTTTCTGTCGTCGCTTGCGAAAGAGAAGGGAGGGAGAGAGACACATTTAAAGAAGGGAGGGAGAGAGACAATCTTCTCTCTGCTGTAGTGACGATTGAGGAAGAAGAAGACGGAATGAGTGGGAGTGACCTATGAAAATTCTTTTTCGTAGCCATGTTGTTTTTTTTTTGTTTAAAATAAATATTGGGCACAAAACCCCAATAAGCAGTTATTTAACCCCGAAGGGCCAAATAACGGGCAGAAAGACCCCTCTCACGAGGAGAAGGGTGTTTTTGTCTACAAGTTGGTAAAAGTTTTAAACAATTTACAATTGTTATAGCGTTCAAAATTTACAATACCTTACAGAGCCGAGCCTCCGTCAACCATGGCATTCAATAATAATAATAATAATAATAATAATAATAATGATAATAATAATAACCAACAGAAAAAAAGGCGGTACAAACATACACTAGAAAAGATGTCAGAGAATGACAAAGCAACCATACTCTGGCATATTCCAATAAAAACAGAGAAGGAGATCAAAACCAACTGACCAGATATTATAGTCAGATACCGCAAAGAAAAAATGTCTTCTAATTGATATATCTATACCCCCCCCCCCCAGACGACAATATATCCATCGGGAATGGAGAAATTATCTGGAGATAGAAATAATAAGAATGTGGATGATAAAAACAGAAACAATCCCTATAATATTAGGTGCTCTGAGAATTATAAAACATACAGACACAGACAGATATATAACCAAACCCTCGGGACTTACAAATATATACAACATAGAAAAGTAGCCCTATTAGGCACTGCACACATATTTCGATGAGTAATATCAATATAAATAACAACACCCAACACAACAATCCACATACTCAAGGCACACAGATCTGCGCTTGGTAATGCAATAAACATGCAATAAAAAATTCTTTCTAACATTATTCTGAACTTGACCCTAAAAGAGCTAGATGGAATAGACCGAAAAAAGAATAATGACTGCATTTAGAATACGCCATCCAAAATCAGATGTAGAAAGATTATACCTACCACGAACACACGGAAGAAGGGGTCTTATGCAACTAGAAAACTGTTATAAAATAACTACTGAAGGACTACGGAAATATATAATGAAGAACGAGGGAAAGTTAATAGAAATAGCTATAAAACATTGTACTGGGTCTTCAAGGAGGCCAATAAATTCAAAGCAGAAACCAGATTAACAAATAGCCGAGAAAAAAATAAATGAAAACAAACAAGAAAGAACAATAGAAATTGTGAAAAACTTAAAATCCTAACTGAAAACGAACCTCCAGAATACCATGTTAAAATGATGGAAAGAAATGCCATTGTGGGGCCAACACCTGAAAAGGCTGAATAGAGAGGAAGTAGACAAGCAAAATACACAAAACTGGTTACGAAGCACTGAACTAAAAGCTGAGATGGAAGGATTTCTAGTTGCAGCACAAGACCAAAGCCTCCCTATCAGAAATCACCAGAAGTAGATAATGAAGCAGTACAAAGTAAGTAACTGGAGGTGGAGAAGAAACAATTAGCCACATTATCTCTGGCTGCTCAGTCTTAGCCAAAAAGAAATACATCTACAGACATGATAGAGTAGGGACTTACATACACTGGAAATTATGTCAACATTATGAAATACAAACAGACAAAAGATGGTACAGACACACCGGAAAAGGTAACAGAGAATGACAAAGCAACCATCTCTGGGATATGCCACTACATACAGACAGGGACATCAAGGCCAACCGACCAAATATCATAGTCAAAGGCTACAAAGAAAAAATGTCTCTTAATTAATGTATCGATCCCCACAGACGACAATATAACTACCAAAGAAATGGAGAAACTATCCAAATGTAAAGATCTAGAGATAGAAATAACCTGAATGTGGATGATGAAGACAAACAATACCTGTAATAATAGGTGCTCTGGGAATGATAAAAAAAGATAGACAGTTACATAGACAAAATCCCAGAACTTACAAATATATACAACATACAGAAAATAGCACTACTAGGCACTGCACACATATTACGAAGAGTTCTCTCAATATAATAGAAACAGCGCCACCAAAAACCACACTGCACATACCCAAGGTGCACAGAGCTGTACTCGGTAATGCAATAATAATGTGCAAAATAATAATTGTTTCTACTTTAGGCACAAGGCCAGCAATTATCTCAGTGCATTACTGGTACTTTATTTTATCGACCCTGTAAGGATGAAAGCCAAAGTTAACCTCGGCGGATTTGAACTCAGATGGCGAAAGAGCGTAACTCTATTGCTGCAAAGCATGGCGTCCGACTCTCTACCGATACTGCTAATCCACCGCCCAATGATGGTGATAATAATAATATTAATAATAGGAATAAGGACGTTATACAATAGATAGATTAATTAAATAAAACATGAAATGAGTATAAAATCATTATAAAACCAATGATAACATCCAGGACTACTTAACTACACATAGATAGCAACTCACTGCTTATGTCGACTCACAATACTCCTCATATGTTCACTCATATGTTCACTCATATGTACACACACACACACACACACACACACATGTATATATATTCATTTATACACACACACATATATATATATGTGTGTGTGTGTGAGTGTGTGTGTGTGTGTGTGTGTGAGTGTGTGTGTGTGTAGGTATATATAAAAAATGCTTGTATCTTTCTTCTCCCCCTTTTCTATAATAGCCACCCATACACAAGCTCCATTATATGCATATATGTAACAACCTGTTCTATAAATGGACTAGCAGTGGTACCCGGCGATGCACGGGTTAAGGTATTTTGGAACACGGGCCGCCAATAGACCTAATCGTGGAAAAACTGCATGCTTGGACAATATGTAAAGAAAATAAACCGAATACTCTGATGGCTGGATAATCTTTAAGATTTTCCTCGATGAAGCAGGAAAAATGCAGGTTTTCACCTAATGCGGGCCCTATGAGATAAAAAAAAGTTGAATTGTATGTGCATAACACTCCCTGAAACATAAGTAATACACATGTAAAGTTTGAAAAAAATCGGTTGGGTACTTCTCGAATTTTAGGGATTCAAACTCACAGACACACACACACAAACACATACACACAGACATTCTCAGGGAAGTGACGTAATGCAGACAGTCAGACATACAGACATATATTATAAGGGTGCGACGTTATATGTATGTATCTATCTAAAAAGAGAAAGACTAAGAATTATAGAGCGAGATCGCTAAAACGCCTAATGCGGTCCCTAGGGCATTGAAAATTTGAAATTTCTTTTGCTCAGAACACTCCCTGAAACATAAGTATTTCATGTGTAAAGTTTGAAAACAGTCGGTTGGGTGCTTCTCTACAATACTAACCGGTAAAATAGTAACTTTTGTTCTCGTAAAGGCACGTAAGTAAACAAACTGAAGCTATTACAGCGAGACAGATATTATAAGGGCGCGACGTTATATGTATGTATCTATCTAAAAAGAGAAAAACTAAGAATTATAGAGAGAGATTGCTAAATCGCCTAATGTGGTCCCTATGGCATAGAAAATTTGAAATTATTTTTGCTCAGAACACTCCCTGAAACATAAGTATTACATGTGTAAAGTTTGAAAACAGTCGGTTGGGTGGTTCTCGAGTTTTAGGGATTCGAACTCACGCACACACATACAGACATCCTCAGTTTTATATATATAGATTAGTCACTCTTTTAACCTCCCTATATGCGATTATAAAGGTGGACATTTGGCAGAGTCATTAGAACGTCGGATATAGTTCTTGTGCTATTTGTTCCGGCTCTTTGCTCTCTAAGTTCAAATTCCGCCGAGGCTAACTTTGCCTTTCGTTCTTTTGAGGTCGATAAAAAAGTACCAGTTGGGGTCGATTCTGCCTCTATATCTCTTTCTCACTTCCTCTCTCTCACTCTCTCTATCCTTCTCTGAAAGAGATCTTCTGTACTCAGGCCTGGAGAGGGTTGGGTTCCGCCAGGTTTAAAATTTCCAAGAAACGCCGTATATCAATACGGCGCCCCTACGACACCACCATGAGTTACGGGGCCATACCACCACATACATTTGTCCCCTAACTCATTGCACTCACCAAACGAAACACCTGAACACACCACCATTATCCATGCACCTACATGTTCTGATATTGGAAAATATGTTCTTATGTTAATAATGTCTATGAAACTGACTGGCTTTTAATATATTACTATTACCATGTATTAACACACACACATATATATATATTAACACATATATATATATATTAACACACACACACAGACACACACACACACACACACATACATATATTTATATATATGCGCGCGCGTATGTGTGTTTGTGTGTGTGTGTGTGTATTTGTCTTTACGCATTCACCGGTGCCGTTTGTTTATGATTCGACAATTATAGTTCGATGAAATATACGCTTGTATTTTTCCAAATCAGTATTTGGGTCGACATGTTCGACAACTCTTGAAGGCAGTAGTACATCAGTATAACCACAGTCAAATTACTGACCCCCCCCCCCCACAAAAAAAAACATTCAAAGAGTTGGTTATTTAGCCAGAGGTAAAGCAAAATTGAACTCGGCTGGACTTGAACGGAGTTGTATTAACGAAAAACAAATCAAAAACATACAAAAACAAAACAACAATATAAGTCTTCTAAGCCACTAAAAATAAATAAAAAGAAGAAACCAATAACAGCAGTATCAATAAATCATGGAGATGGAAATGTTGATTATTAAAGAGGAGTGATAATGAAGATTGCATTGCAGATAATATCACGGCAGTCAGTGCAGTTAACGAAGGAAATTTGAGGCGTTGACAATTTCACTGGTACCAGGTGCTGGTGACTGATGTGACCAAGTAGTTATCGATAACATCCGCTAAGTCACGTTATCTCTTGTATCGGTTTATGTGCGTGTTGTGTGTTTGTTAGCATGTATGTCATTAATATAAATGTATATACTTATATAGATGGTCATATATATGTATATATAAACACACACATACACACTCACGCAAACACACACACACACACGCACACACACATATATATTTATATAAAGTAGTAATAATAAATAAAAAGACAAAAATCCAAAGAGCATTCGATAAGGGTTGTGGTATATATATATATATATATATATAGAGAGAGTATATGTTGGTTGTTTACCGACACCTCAGTATGCAGATTGGTGATCGACGAAGTACGCAGGCTGGTTTGTTTACTCCGGAGTAATATAAAATAAGTAAGTCAAACATGTTAAATTTGGCTTCGTTCATTATAAATTCTCTGCTATATATATTTCAGTGACAGCTATTATTGGCTGTGACCTCATCAGGCAGTACGAATTAATGTAGAAAAAACATGTAAACATGTTGTTGAAATGTATTCTACTCTGTCAATTCATCGATATGTCCAGCTCCTGGGTGTGTTGTTAGTCCTCCGAGGAAGAGAAGAGCAACATTTATTAAAATAACAGATTAAAGTTTAAGCAAAGAATCGCTGCTTTCACCCTTAACGGGATCTTCTGAATCTAAAAAAATCAATCTGTGAACGCAGGAGTAAATATTTCAAAAAACGTTGCAACCGAAGGAAGACAGGAAGACGATACTTTGGTTCGTGGAAACGTTCCCTGGCAAAGAACGGATGAAGACAAAGATATTACGTCATAATTTGGAGCGGTGAAAACATTTACAAGCAAAGACAAAACCACGTTTATGGTATAAATGAAGTCGTAGACTAATATTCTATTAGGTGGTTCGTCGAGACGTTCTCTGGCAATGAACGGAAAAACGAAGATAATACGTCATTATGTGGAGCGATGAGAACAATTACACGCAAAGACAAAACCACGTATATGGTATAACTGAAGTCGTAGACTAAAATTCTACGAGGAAACCGAATGATTCCCGGCTTCAGAGTTAAGAATAAAGTAAATAAATTACAGAGGTAATTGAAATTAAATATATACATACACGCATCCATATACGTACATACACAAGCATACGCGAAAACACCCGCAATGGGTATGCCAATACAAGCACGTACACAAAAAAAAAAACAAAAATAAAAACACGTACGCAACGCCTCTACCCGTACGCATACGAACGAATACACCAAATACACATAAAAATATATATTTAAAAAAAAAAAAAAAAAAAAAATATATATATATATATATATATATATATATGTGTGTGTGGGTGTGAGTGCGCGTGTATACATATAATTATATAAACGTATAGAAATATACACACATAAAAACGTATAAACGTGCTCACACACATACCACCTGTAAATACACATATGTGCGCAGACGTACGTCAACCAAAACACAAAGTACACAAATACACACACCCTACATACGTACGAACCCGCATACTCACACAGACACAAAACTCACGTATGCGCATAACCATATGCACATGTACCAGTATATATAATATATACGCCATAACATATACAAGCAAATATACGTACGAGAAAGTATACGTACCTTCACAAAACATACAGGTAAAATATACTTACCTATACAAATAAGTAATGGTATAAACATGACATATACTTAGCTACCACATCAAGACGTAAAATATCTGCGTATAGTTCGTACTATCCGTTAGGGTATCTTTGTCTTTTATCCGTTCTTTGCCAGGGAACGTTTCCACGAACCAAAGTATCGTCTTCCTGTCTTCCTTCGGTTACAACGTTTTTTGAAATATTTACTCCTGCGTTCACAGATTGATTTTTTTTAGTTTCAGAAGATCCCATTAAGGGTGAAAGCAGCGATTCTTTGCTTAAACTTTAATCTGTTATTTTAATAAATTTTGCTCTACGGTTCTTATATATTTGATATATATTTATCCTTATCAAGCCCTCTTTGGATTTTAGTATTCAAATTTATTATTATTACAATATATATATATATATATATATATATATATATATATATATATATATATATATATATATATAAAAACAAATAAACAGTTCCTTATATTAAAAAATTCATCATTTTACGATCGTTTCTAGGATATATATGTGTGTGTTGGTATGTATATCATATAGATCTATGTAAACATTTTACAAACTATCAGAGGAAATATACATACCTACACATATATATGCTGTCTTCAGAAATAATTGCTTCTACTTTTTGGCACGATGCCAGCAATTACCCAGTGCATTACTGGTACTTTATTTTATCGACCCCATAAGGATGAAAGGCAAAGTTAACCTCGGCGGGATTTGAACTCAGAATGGCAAGGGCCGTAACTCTATGCGTCAAAGCATGGCGTCTGACCCTCTACCGATACTGCCAATCCACCGCCTGTCTTCAGAAATAATTGTTTCTACTTTTGGCACAAGGCCATCAATTATCCAGTACATTACTGGTACTTTATTTTATCGACCCCGTAAGGATGAAAGGCAAAGTTAACCTCGTCGAGATTTGAACTCAGAACATAAAGGGACGCAACTCTATACTTCAAAGCATGGCGTCCGACCCTCTACCGATACTGCCAATCTTCAGAAATAATGATATTTGTTTATTGAAAAAAAAAACCAACAAAGATTTAATATAATAGGTCTGTTTGGGAACAGGTTTTGAATTGACCAATAGAAAAGTAGTAAGTGGTCAAGTTGATAGAATAGTAGTAGTAAAAATTTAATTTAGAGGTAGAGGAATGCAGACTTCAGTTTTGAATGGAAAGAATACTTTGAATGAAAAGTTACTTTGGGGATGAAAAGAGGTCAAGCCGGTGAAAGGTACACGAAAATTTGATAGGGCGGTGAATTGGCAGTATCGGTAGCGAGTTGGACGCCATGCTTTGACGCATAGAGTTACTGCCCTAGCCATTCTGAGTTCAAATCCCTCCGAGGTTAACTTTGCCTTTCATCCTTACGGGGTCGATAAAATAAAGTACCAGTAATGTACTGGATAATTGCTGGCCTTGTGCTAAAAGTAGAAACAGTTATTAAAGAATAATGCTAATGTTAAAATCGAAGGAGAATAAAATTTTAGTGTTAGTGAGAAATACCAATCTTATTTAAAACACAAGGAATTTAGATCTATAACAAGAAATTAAATTAATTTAATTAATAGGTATACTTATAGGGATACATTTATATTAATTCATATAGATGTGATAAATAAGAGTTAGATGTTATTAAAGAATTTTGTTAAAAACGAAGGAAAAATTTTTTTGGGATAAATGTATTAGTGAGAAATAACAAACTTATATAGACTACAAGGAATTTAGATTCATAACAGGAAATTAAAATAGTTTATATATATACTTATAGGAATATACTTTTAGGAAAAGAGAGCTGTAAAAGGGAAATAAAATTATGAAATTCTCAGTAGTAAAATACTAATTATAGGTTAACTAAATAAAAAAAACTAATTATAATAATTTGTAAAATATAAGTGTAAGGTGTATATTAATTAGGTTTATAATATTTGAAAGTTCTTCTAATTCTATGATTGCACGATATAATTAATTCTTGTTATTTATTTAATAGGATATCCTTAGATTTCATTATTTCAAAAAGTTCCTGGGAACATAATCTACATTCATATCTATTATTTTGATAAGGGATGGCCCTTTTGCGCACACTCCAGGTCAGGTTATAATTGATATTCTTTTTTCTATAATTATTAATTATTTCAGCCAAGGATGTTGTATTAGCTAATGCGGCATTTTTAAAACTATTTTTGTGGGTATTAAATCTTACTTTAAATTGGTTAGAAGTAGCTCCTATATATGAATAAGTTGAGTCCTTAGTGTTAACTTTATATACTTTGTTATTAATAAGACAATTTCCTTTTAATGGGCAATTTCCTTTGTTTCTACAGTTACAACCATTCGTGAATATTATATCAGAGGAGATAGTCAAATTAGGTGTGGAATTTTCACGACTTGTTATATATGAAGGAGATGGTGGTTTGTTGCGGTTTATTTTAGTATTATGGTTAGTTTGATGTATTGGTGGTATATTCATGTTTTTTTTTTACATTTATATGCATTGTAGGCACTTATATTTTGTTGTATATTTTTGGTAGTGGAGTAGGAAAATTTGACCGTAGATCTATTTAAAATTTGATGGTATTTATGGTTTGGTGGGAAGTTTTTCTCTAGGATAGTAAAAGATTTTTTTGTGGATATTATCTTTAATTTGTAGATTAAATGGAGCATTATACCAAGTAACTCGTCTATTACGGTTTTGATGTTGTTTTTTTATATTTATACGATGTATCAGGATGTTTACTAAGAGAGTTAGTATTAGTGAATTTATTATATATATGTTTAGTTAGATTAACTGATTTAGGTGCTTTAGTCTGATTACTAGGAATTTTGTTAGTAATGTTATTACTAATATATATATATAACTAGAAGTTGTATTTAATTTGTTGGAAGTCCGACAAACATAAATGTTTATAACTGATTTAGAGCACTCAACAAGTTACTGGAGTAAATATTCAATGATATTAAATAAATGGAAACTATATTTATATAACCATATTTATTTTATTATATATATTTCAAGGGTAACCAAGACAACATTGGTACGCTTTCATCAGATAAAATACAAAGTTTGTTTTATAAATAGAGACGTACCCATGAAAATCATACCTTATCGGTTGTGAATTTCCAACCGATAAGGTATGATTTTCATGGGTACGTCTCTATTTATAAAACAAACTTTGTATTTTATCTGATGAAAGCGTACCAATGTTGTCTTGGTTACCCTTGAAATATATATAATAAAATAAATATGGTTATATAAATATAATTTCCATTTATTTAATATCATTTTATATATATATATATATATATATATATATATATATATATATATATAAAATGAGGTAAATATCTAAATACTAAGTACACATTGAGATATATAGGGTGTCTATAATATAATTGTTGTTCTATGGTACTAATTATATATATATATATATATATATATATATATATATATAGGAACGAGTAGGACCCCGACGGCTGAGCTCAAGCCGTTTCGACGGCTAATTCTGCTATTTAGTCCAGAATTAGCCGTCGAAACGGCTTAAGCTCAGCCGTCGGGGTCCTACTCGTTCCTATATATATATATATATATATATATATATATACACATACATATATATAGAGAATTCGAAGTTGGAAAGCCACGACAATGCAGGTTTGGACAGAGAAAAAAATCGAAACGCAAAAAGCACAAAAAGTAGGGTTTGTTTTCTTTTACCTTAATTTATTCATATGACTTGATATTTCCAGATTAGTATTTCTTCAACTGAGGAAACTGAAAATTCCTTCTATATAAGTATAGAAGTATCTATAACTATAGAAGTATATTCCTTCTATATAAGTATAGAAGTATCTATAACTATAGAAGTATATATACGTATAGAAGTATCTATAAGTATAGAGGTATATACGTAAGTATAGAGGTATCTATAGAAGTATCTATAAAAGTATATAGAAGTATAGAAGTATATATGTATCTGGTGTTGTTTTCTGTTACAGTCCAACAGAAAACAACAACAATTCTACGAAAAATAACAACAATAATAATACGATTATATGTTTCAATATTTTCATTTATTATGATGGTAGATTGGCAGAATTGGTAGTGTCGGATAACATCCCATTACGGGGGTTGTTTTAGTACTTTTCATTCTAAGTTCAAATCCCGCCAAAGTCAATTTTGCCTTTCATCTTTCCGGGATCGATAAAATAAAGTACAGTCAAGTACTGGCGGTTATTTAATCAACTTTACACTTGCTCCAAAATTGCTGGCCATGTGCCTAAATTAGAAATCAATATTTCAGTAAACTCTACCCAGGAATTTTATCTACAACTTACTTGGATAATTTTAGTTGATTGAATATTTTCAGGCCACTACGTTATGTATATGGTATCCTGCCGTATTTGTATTTAATATGTAGAACACTCCTTTGTGGCATTTTCTCTCAGCTACATCACTGAAACTCACAAACAGTGTCCTGATATCACTCTTTATCACTAAGCAGAATATGTTTCACCGAGGATACCTAATAAAACCGGAATATGTTCGTGTATTCCAACAGTTGGCTTTAAAGACCTGATCCACCCCAATCTATATTGACTATAATGTCCAAAACATTTCGATCAACTATTTGTATAGAAACTATATCCAATGCTTTTTGTTTTTAAATTTTAAACACCGTTAAAGGGACTTTTCTTTTGGTTGTTGGATAATATCACTTAATCAGTTTTTCAACTCACTATATTACATATGTGAGACATGCACACTGATTGATGTTGCAATCTCTTCTGACCAAAATGTTTGTATTTAGTATACAGAATGCTCGTTTGATGTATTTTCCCTCAGTCATGTTATTTTATTATGTCCTATACACAATATGGCTGAAAAATGACGTATTCATTATACTCGGAACACATCTTTCTACTCGATTATGGCGGACCTGCTACAACCCTCCCACATCTATCACACCGTTATCCCTACGACAACCAGTACTATCCCCCTCCACATACACACACATATATATACACACATTAAAAGCAGTAGTATTCCTTATATAACTCTCTATCCCCACCTCTCTCTCTCTCTATATATATATAAATATATATATCAACAACAATACCAAGACCCGCCTATCATATAAAGGACGGTCACGTTAGAAAAATATTGCCCTAGATGTTCTAAATCTGAACAGGATTGTATAGCCATGGCTGGAACGCCTTTGATCATATGCATGCTCAATCAGGCTAGAACTAAGCCAAAACAACAACAACAACAATAACAACAACAATAGCACCACCACCAACAACAACGGCAACATCAGAAATAACAACAACAGCAGCAACATGGTGACATCATATTTTGCTTCCTTTCATTTAGCCAGATTATATTTTGTCTTCATTTGTTTAAAAACAAATAACAAATAAATAACAATAAATAAATGAAATAAAATAAATAAATAAATAAAAACAGAAAAGTGTTGAAATAGTTTTTCTTTTCTTCCTCTCGTAAATTTCTGTCTCGTTTTACCTCGGATATACGATGTTAGAGGCGGCGAATTGACAGAGTCGTTAGAAGGTTATTATTTCGGATGAATGCAAATTAAGGAATTCGAAGAATCGTTTGACAAAAAGCGTTAGTACTTAGTTACGGATAGACGGTGATTTGTGAGAGTCGTTAGAACGTCGAATAGAATGCTTTGTAGTATTCGTTCCGATTCTCTGCTCTCGGAGTTCAAATCCCGCCGAGGTCAACTTTGCCCTTCATCCTTTCAAGGTCGATAAAATAAGTACCAGTCTAGTACTGGGGTCGATTCTTCCTCTATATCTCTTTCTCATTCGTCTCTCTCACTTTCCATCTTTCTATGGAAGAAATCTGCTGACCTCAGGCCTAGAGAGGGATGGGCTTCTCCAGGCTTTAAAATGCCCAAGAAACACGGCGCCCTTACGATTCTATCAGGAGTTAGCGGACCATACATACATACGATATTAGCTTCTTCAAAAGTCACTAACTGAAAATGTATCATTGTTCGTGTCAAGGTCTATTTTGGGGTGGATATGCACGTGCGTCTGAGTGGTGTGGTGTGTCTATATGTTGTTATTATGATTATATTTTTCTGAGAGTGGTTTACGGTGATATGTAACACACACACTCACACAGACACAGATACACACACACCGCTCTCATTCTATCTATCTATCTATCTATCTATCTATCTATCTATCTATCTATCTTATTACGCGATCCATTCGACAGGGATGCCCTCTCTCCTCCCTTCTGTACGTACTGACTCTCGAGCCACTACTGCGGAAGCTGGAGCTATTGCAGGGCATCCCTCTGGAACCGGGACTGCGGAAAGCGGCGTCGGCCTACGCCGACGACGTGACAGTAATGGTGTCGAGCGCCTCGCAAATCGAGGAAGTCGGCACCTTACTAAAGGAATACGAAAGTCTCACAGGAGCGAAGCTGAACCGGGACAAGTCCATCGGTTTGCAACTCGGATCGTGGAGAGGCAGACCGATGCCTTCCGATGGCGTCGTCGGACGCTGGACGGAAGGACCGGTAAAGCTGCTCGGGGTCTGGTTTGGTCCGGACCTCCAGGTGGAGAAGAACTGGAACGAAGTGACGGCCAAGGTGTTTGCACTCACCCAGAAGTGGGCCGAGTGCAAACTATCCTTGAAAGGTCGAGCGGAGGTGGCGAACACTTTTATAGCGTCCGCCATCTACTACCGCTTGACCGTCGTGCCTTGTCCAGCCAAAACGCTCGCCAAAATGGAGCGCGCCCTCTTCCGATTCCTTTGGAAGAGGCGGGCTCCTTTGGTAAGAAGATCCATCTGCTGCCAACACCCTTCTAACGGAGGGCTGGGGATGCCGTGGTTGACGATGCGCAAACACGCGCTCAGGCTGCGGCATCTCTACGTATTCCTCACCGGACAACCGGTGTGGGCCCCGTTCGTGAGGCGAGCCTTCCCACGACTCGTCTCGCTGACCGAGCTGCAGTCCTGGGTCAAGCAGAGACCGAGGAAAATGGGCGACTGGCACATCGAATGTGCTCAGGCGCTCACAGCCCTCTGGCAGGCGGACCCGGCGATCAGTGGAGACTCCACTTCGTCATTCTATAGAGGGTTGGTCCGCAGCAAGTGCGACGACGCGCTCGGTGAAACTCTAGGCGTGGAGGAAGATGAACTGGCCAGTCTGTTCGGTAGGACCTTCCGCCCGGGACCGATGGACAACTTCCAAAAGTCCCTGGCCTGGCAGTGCTACCGAGGAGCTCTACCAGTTCGAGACAAGCTATACAGACATGGGCGCCCGGGCAGGGACCCTGCAAAAAAGATCTGTCCGAGGTGCGTGCGAGACGAAGAAACCGTCGCGCACGCATTCATACACTGCCCGGGCGTCACTGACCTGTGGGGCTATGTAGAACGACTATTGTCGCGGGTGGGACCAATCCAGTTGACCACCGAGTCCATTGTCATGATCAAACCGCCACCCTCCTTCAAAAACGAAGGAGAGGCGGTTTTCCTTTGTGTGATAGCTATGGCGAAAGAGGTTGTATGGTGGACAAGGTTGAAAGGGCTGAGGTCAGACACCTTTCTCTCCGGCCAACAACTGATTCTTTTTTTCAAATACCACTTTGGAAGAAGAATCAGGATGGAGAGAGAGGTGCTGTACCCCAGCAAGTTTTATGAAAGGTGGGTGAAAGTGGCGAGAATGGCCCGAGTGAATGGGCCTTCTCTCTATATCAGCCTGTAGGTTGAGGAAAAGGAGGAGGAGAGGAAAGGAGTACAAGCTCTTCGTACTCCTGGAGATGAGGGTTGCACATTTTTTTCGGGGGTCTGTGTTACCCATATAAACTGTCTCCCTCTATTGGGGAAAATCGACTAACTTTTAAATTCCATCTGTGATAACATTTTACACGTTTTTATTGTATGTAAACTTCCCCCTTTGTATTTGTCCCCTTCTTTTGTGCCCCTGTGGCTAATAAAGAAATATATCTATCTATCTATCTATCTATCTATCTATCTATCTATCTATCTATCTATCTATCTATCTCTCTATCTCTCTATCTCTCTATCAGACGTGTGTAACTTCGCGGAGAAGTTTCCGTTAATTTATGTAAGAAAAAAACGAGTTTTTAGTTAAATTTTATATCATTGTGTAACTTGACTCCCCGTCTAGACCTTCAGGTGGTGGGTCAACTCATTTTCGCCCCTACTGGGGCGGAATATCCATTTAAAAAATTTTTCTGCATCGAATCTTGGAAAAAAATATTGTAAAATTTTGATTACGTTATGAACGCTGCGTCCAACGATAATGGTGGTGGAGAGGCGGTAAGACTACCAAGCTCGCAGTCAACAACGTCTTCTTCACTAGATACTATAGAGATGGAAAGACAAAATGAAAATGTAAAAACGAATTCATATCCAAACAACACAAATGACACCAAACAATTCAATGACAACAAAAATAACAGCAACACCAATAATGATGATAAAAGCAACAATGATAACAACAACAAAGAAAAAAATAGAGACAACACCAATAACACCAGTATCAAAGACAACAACAACACAAAGGAAAATACGGATGATACCAACATCGGTGACAACAAGAATAACAACAACAATAACAACAATAATGACAACACCACCAATACGGATTCCACAAAGAAACCAAAATCTGCTTTGCAGAGAAAGTTCAAAAGAAGGAAGAATTGATATATCTCGACATAACAAATGCTGAACAACTTTTAAAGGACGCTAAGAGATATGTCACTTTCGAAAAAAATGGTGCTTTCAGCATCAATTCTCCGGTAGAAATTCGCAAGGAAACTGCTCTCAAAACGATAGTTTTTAGGACAGTTTCCAATTCTACCCGAAAACCAGTCTAATTGTCACAGAAAGAAATTGAACTGGTTTTCAAAAATTCAATGAATGATATTGCATTCATTCAAAGAAGCAAACTTTTCGGGAGTATTTCGGTACTCATGAAGGATCAATTGACGGCCCAAAATTACTCTGTGTCGCCAATTTTATCCAATCTGTACACCATTTTCCCTACATACATGGGAAAAAGGACACAAAAGATCAGAATCACGAGTGTCAGACCAAAGGTGAACATATGGTGGATACTGTGCGGCTTCATCAATTTTGATGAAGACAGAATACTGTCAGTAGGCAAGTCCCCCAGAGATGTATTCAATGGGACTAGCATTGAAGTTCTGGTGCAAATGAGCCCAGAGCGAATAGCTATGATCCCGCAGCGTGTACTCCTGGACGGACTCACCTACATAAACTTTTCGGTTGAGGGTAGGCGGCCTTCATGTTACCATTGCTTTAGCAGGGGTCACCTGAGGGCTTCCTGTCCTAAATTAATGAACCAAAAAAAGGCTCTTCTGCCGACACCCATCAAAACAACACAACCACCAACACCACCACAACAACAACAACACCAACACACACAAATAACCACAACAAACACAGTCCCACCCAACCCCACTCCACCTAAAACCACTGCAAAATCACATACAGACACAACAGCTCCCCAAGACATACCCCTCCCCAATCACACAGACGATACAACAGATGAGGCTATCTCGCCATCACCCAGTGAAGACGAGGGAGAACCCCATCGCTCGAAAAGAAAGAAAAGACATCACAAAAGCAAAAAAACCAGCAAACACTACCACAAACATACAACCACCAACACAAACAACAAAAACATCACAAACAAAACCCCCACCTCCTGAAAACAAAATACCTACAACAAAACGAAAGCACACACAAGAACTACAGACAAAAACAAACACAACACAAGAAAATTACACTTACACTTACATAAACACTGAAAACAAAACACTAATGGACGACCCTTCGGTGAAATCCGAATGGAAAACTTTCGCCCACTCTATTAAAAATAACAAAAAACTGAACCTAAAACTGATTAGGGTCCCTATGCAAACTTATAGGTCCCTAAAAGAAACATTTGAGAAGGATGTGGGGAATTCCTGCGTGAAACCACTTAACCGCGTCCTTCTCAAATGTCTCCTGACCCCAGACACCCCCATCCCACCAAACCCACCCCACCAAACATCTGCGTCCCCACCCCGCCGGAAACCACCACCCATCCAGACAACCTCTCCAACACCCCCATGGAAATCGTGCGCCCTGGTCCCCAGGAGGCGAAGGGTGAGTGATCTCTTTTCCTCTTTTAACTTTTCAGCACCAACATGGCCAATATGAGAGTTGGATGTGTGAAAGTACGCGGCCTGGGGATGCCCTGGAAACAGGGCAAACTCTTAAACGACCTCAGGTCGCACAGTATGGATGTGGTAGCCATTTGCGAGTCCAGGATCCACGGCGAGCGACAGCTGGCCCCCATCTTCGATGACTTTGAGATCTACGCATCTCTCTGTCAACCGGGGGGTGGGGGCGGAGTTGCCCTTTTGCTGCGGAAACACCTGGGCCTCATAACACAGACGGTACATCTGGACCCGGAGGGTCGACTGGTGGTCCTAGACGTTGACGGTAGTGAAGGTGGAGCCTTCAGGCTGGTTGCCGCATATGCCCCATCCGGGACACCGCGGCCAGACTTCTTCAAACGTCTAGAGACTTTTCTGGGAACGTCCCGCTCCTTGCTTTTAGTGGGGGACTGGAATGGAATCCTAGATGCACGTTGGGACTAAGTGGGAGCATGTCCCAATAAAGGGGGGTGTAACAGCCTCAAACAGTTAATCGACCGATTTGACCTGGCCGATAGATATCGACTAGATTTTCCGACTGCGCCACTGTGGACGTGGAGTAATCGTAGCGGAACATCTAGATCGTACCTAGATAGGGTTCTAGTTAGAAATAAGGATAGGGACATGTTAAGCTGGCCACAAATGTTCATGGTTGCCTATTCAGATCACAAACTAGTGACCTGCATGGCCAACCGTGATAGAACCCATAGACAAGGACCCGGTTACTGGAAGCTGAACTTGTCGTTACCGACAAGCAAAGCCTACAGTAGACGGATTAGCACTTTAGTTAAACAGCACTTGACAGAGCCATTGTCAACAACAGATGGTGGTACTCTCTCAAGAGGGCAGTTAGATTAGACTCGATAGTTTTTAGTAAAGAATTAGCGTTAGATAGAAATAGAACCGAGAAGGAACTGGTAGATAAAGTAGAAGAGGCAATTAGAAGTGGCAACGTAGCCAGCGTGCTAGCAACGAGAACGACCTTGGACCAGTTCTTCGACGCAACACGAGGGCTGCGTTGTCAGAAGCAAAATACGTGCTCTGGGAAACGAGGGAGCCAAAGCTGTTAGCTGGGTCCGAGTGACGGAGGCAAAAAGTGGCAACAAGTCCACGATTCGGTCTTTGAAGGACCAAAACGGACGCGTGATACGTGAGCCGAAGCAGATGTGTGCGGCTTTTCAGCGGCACTTTGATCAGCTGTTCGGGGGAGCGGCGCGCCGGGAGAGGCTATGGATTTCGGTCCATACCTCGACGGCCTACCGTGACTCTAGGGTGTAAACCCGGCTTCGGTGGGGCCCTGATCAACTTGGATCAGTCTAAGGCTTTCGATTGGGTTGACTATCGTTACCTGGATGCGGTGCTCGGGGCGGCAGGCTTCAGACCCGTGTTCAGGGGCTGGATTGCTGCAATGCACAACAGCAACATCTGCTCAAGGGTCAAGGTGAACGGCTACCTCTCGGAGCCGTTCCATATTACGCGATCCATTTGACAGGGATGCCCTCTCTCCTCCCTTCTGTACGTACTGACTCTCGAGCCACTACTGCGGAAGCTGTAGCTATTGCAGGGCATCCCTCTGGAACCGGGACTGCGCAAAGCGGCGTCGGCCTACGCCGACGACGTTACAGTAATGGTGTCGAGCGCCTCGCAAAACGAGGAAGTCGGCACCTTACTGAAGGAATACGAAAGTCTCACAGGAGCGAAGCTGAACCGGGACAAGTCCATCGGTTTGCAACTCGGATTGTGGAGAGGCAAACCGATGCCTTCCGATGGCGTCGTCGGACGCTGGACGGAAGGACCGGTAAAGCTGCTCGGGGTCTGGTTTGGTCCGGACCTCCAGGTGGAGAAAAACTGGAACGAAGTGACGGCCAAGGTCTTTGCACTCACCCAGAAGTGGGCCGAGTGCAAACTATCCTTGAAAGGTCGAGCGGAGGTGGCGAACACTTTTATAGCGTCCGCCATCTACTACCGCTTGACCGTCGTGCCTTGTCCAGCCAAAACGCTCGCCAAAATAGAGCGCGCGCTCTTCCGATTCCTTTGGAAGAGGCGGGCTCCTTTGGTGAGAAGATCCATCTGCTGCCAACACCCTTCTAACGGAGGGCTGGGGATGCCGTGGTTGACGATGTGCAAACACGCGCTCAGGCTGCGGCATCTCTACGTATTCCTCACCGGACAACCGGTGTGGGCCCCGTTCGTGAGGCGAGCCTTCCCACGACTCGTCTCGCTGACCGAGCTGCAGTCCTGGGTCAAGCATAGACGAGGAAAATGGGCGACTGGCACATCGAATGTGCTCAGGCGCTCACAGCCCTCTGGCAGGCGGATCCGGCGATCAGTGGAGACTCCACTTCGTCATTCTATAGAGGGTTGGTCCGCAGCAAGTGCGACGACGCGCTCGGTGAAACTCTAGGCGTAGAGGAAGATGAACCGGCCAGTCTGTTCGGTAGGACCTTCCACCGCGGACCGATGGACAACTTCCAAAAGTCCCTGGCCTGGCAGTGCTACCGAGGAGCTCTACCAGTTCGAGACAAGCTCTACAGACATGGGCGCCCGGGCAGGGACCCTGCAAAAAAGATCTGTCCGAGTGCGTGCGAGACGAAGAAACCGTCGCAAACGCATTCATACAGTGCCCGGGCATCACTGACCTGTGGGGCTATGTAGAACGACTATTGTCGCGGGTGGGACCAATCCGGTTGACTACCGAGTCCATTGTCATGATCAAACCACCACCCTCCTTCAAAAACGAAGGAGAGGCGGTTTTCCTTTGTGTGATAGCTATGGCGAAAGAGGTTGTATGGTGGACAAGGTTGAAAGGGTTGAGGTCAGACACCTTTCTCTCCGGCCAACAACTGATTCTTTTTTTCAAATACCACTTTGGAAGAAGAATCAGGATGGAGAGAGAGGTGCTGTACTCCCACAAGTTTTATGAAAGGTTGGTGAAAGTGGCGAGAATGGCCCGAGTGAATGGGCCTTCTCTCTATATCAGCCTGTAGGTTGAGGAAAAGAAGGAGGAGAGGAAGGGAGTACAAGCTCTTCGTACTCCTGGAGATGAGGGCTGCACATTTTTTTTCGGGGGTATGTGTTACCCATATAAACTGTCTCCCTCTATTGGGGAAAATCGACTAACTTTTTAAATTCCATTTGTGATAACATTTTACACGTTTTTATTGTATGTAAACTTCCCCCTTTGTATTTGTCCCCTTCTTTTGTGCCCCTGTGGCTAATAAAGAAATATATCTATTATCTATCTATCTATCTATCAGCCCATCTCCATGTCTGTTTATCTATCTATTTATTTATTTATAACTTATTTATTTATATATCTATGTATTTATATATTTATTCATCCAGTCATGTTTCCATCTTTCAGACTATTTATATATCAGTCTAATCTTTCCTGTCTCCTTGTTTTCCCATATTATTGCAACCATTTCTGTATTATTTTCTTCGCTCACAGTCTCTGCTTACCTTTGAAATATTTTCTATTTTTGATAATTCCGAATCGTTTTTGTTTTGGCCAAATCATCATACCAGCTGTAGTGATTTTCCTACAATATCTTTTATTTTTCTTATTTTTATATTTTCTTGCTTCGTTATTTAAAATCTCAAAATAGATTTTATAGACATATATATATACACAGCAGCATTGCATTCACTACATAAACAATAGTGCATATATATATATATATATATATATGGAATACTACTGCTTATAATTTATATATATATATATATGCATGCATGTATGTATGTATGTATGTATGTATGTATGTATGTATGTATGTATGTATGTATGTATGTATGTATGTATGTATGTATGTATGTATACACACACACACACACACACACACACACACACACACACATACACACACACATATATATATATATATATTGTATATATACGTACACATATATAAGTAAACACACATACACATACATCTAGATATCTGCATGTCAGAAACAATAAAAATAGTCAAAAATGAGGTTTAGTCAAAGCTGGATAGAACTACAGAAACAACAGTTAACGATTATAAACAAATATTAAGAGAAAAAAGAAACGAACAACATCAACAACAGCCATTACTAGAAGTACTGTTACAATAACAATAAGTATAATGAAAACAACTGAATTGATAGAAATTATGACGTTAAAAGAAAGAACATCGGAGTTAAAATACTAGAAAGAAGAAACGATGAGTGTAACAGGAGCAAACGTTAACGTTGATAAATATATTCTGCGGTCGATTAAGAAGGGATTAGGGTCTCAGATTTGACACTTCGTCGCCATTAGAGAGCAGACGATTCAAAGTGCCAGGCTATCGGCTGACATTATTGTATTTATTTAGACGTTAAAGTTCATTTTTTGATCCTTTTTGTTTACTGTATCTCCAGACCCAAGTAATGTATTGAATTATTTATTTGACTGAAAACCAGGAGGAATCTTTCTAAGGAAGTGAGGAGAAATAATTTATATTTATTCATTTATCTATTGCAATGAGAAAAACGTTGTTTCTCAAGGGAATATACAAAACAAAAAATTCTGAGATGATTTAGAGAGAGTGAGAGAGGAGGGAGAAGAGAGAGAAAGAGAGAGAGAGAGAGAGAGAGAGAGAGAGAGAGAGAGAGAGAGAGAGAGAGAGAGAGAGAGAGAGAGAGGGTGAGAGAGAGAGGCGGGAGGAAAGAGAGAGGGTGAGGGGAGTTGTAAATCGTTTCCGATCTAATGGTTTCTTATGAGCCAACAAAGTGCTCGCTCTGCATGCTAGAAATAGAAGACACATTTCTCTCAAATCGTACCCACTCACACTCAGACGCTCCCGCGTCTTGCGACGCATGAGGCAATCATAGTGTTCCATCGCGTTCGGTCAGCAGCCAGTTGCACAGCGTCCCGCCATTATCTGTTTGTCGCTCGCAGGTCCCTCTCAACTGTCTGGTGCCAGTTCATTTAAAGTCGCCCTCTCCGTTTGCTTCCCTACGGGTTCCATTTAAGTACTTGGTTCGCCAGTCTCTCCGGGAGAAGTCCCAAAGCGTGTCCAAACCAGCCCAGGCGTCGCTTGCAGATGGTAGAAGAGACTAGCTGCTGGTTGGTGCGGTTTCTGACTTCCTCGTTTGTTACATGGTCACTCCATTTAATCCCCAGGATCTTTCGCAGACATCTGGAATCGAATGCGTCCAACTTCTTCTCTTGGCTGGTCTTAAGGTGCCATGTTTCACTTCCGTACAAGAGTGTGGACAGCACGTTGCTGTTGTAGAATCTCATCTTTGTTTTGAGGGTGAACTTACTGTTCTTCCAGATCTTGTCAAGCTGGTTAAATGCTGCTGAAGCCGTTCCCATTCTACATTGCAGTTCACTGTCCATGGTGCCCTCATTGTTAATGGAGCTTCCTAGGTAGGTGAAGTTGTCCACTATCACCACCTCCCCCTGTTCAATGAAGACACTGGTTGGTGGTGGGTGTGTCCCAGATAACATGCTTTTGGTCTTCTTGGCACTGATATTGAGACCTAAGCTTCCTGCTTCGACATTGATATTGTTCACAATGATTTGCAGGTCAGCTTTGCTCTCTGCAAGTGCAGCAATATCGTATTTAACCGGCTTAAAATAGCCGGGATAGTCACGGATAGGATGCCTACATTCACAAGTCTGCGCGATAATAGCTGAGCTGAGAACCAAGCAATAACAACTGAGTGTCTTAAAGGGATTCTTATAACTGGTAAATGTATTTGAAACACAATAACCCAGTAGAGCTTTATTTATAATACATTTCTAATATCATAATGACAAAAAGAAAAACAGAAAGCGAAGAGAAAAGAAGGTAAATGCAAGAGAGCAAACTCTGAACCTTTGAGTTCATAGTCTAAAAATGATTGCCTTTATTTAGCTATCTAAAGCTAGATAAAACCGTGTCTGATTATTACATTCTCTTAGCTTATGAAATTAATTACGGATAGGCGGTGGTTTGTCAGAGTCGTTAGAACGTCGGATGGAATGCTTTGTAGTATTCGTTCCGACTCTCTACTCACTGAGTTCAAATCCCACCGAGGTCAAATTTGCCTTTCATCCTTTTAAGGTCGATAAAAAAGTAGCATGCTCGAGAAACGCCGTATGTCAACTTTTATCCTTACGAGGTCGATAACATAGAAATACCAGCCAAATACTGATATGAATTTATATTCCTATAATACATCCTTCTTGTGAATGAAATTATACGAGGCTAAGTCAAAAATTATCCGCACTTTTAACATAACATATCTTTAGGTTTGTCACACTACCTTCTGCTCATGCGTACTTATAGTTGGTACTAATGTGGTTACGTGATCGGAATTTGAGCTTGATCACGCCAGTTTTCTTGCTGCTGTTACAGTGTAACCATGACTGCTCCGCTAGCAGTGTGCACCAAGGAGGAACAAAGAGCGGAAGGTGTGTCAAGGGCTGAAATTTATCGGAGGCTTTTAACACAATGCGGCGACAGTACACTACCACTTAGAAGTGCGTAGGAGTGGATCGAGAAGTTCAAGTGGCCAGACAAGCGTGATGCATGAAGCAGGATGCCCGATGACCTCCACTACTGACGAGAAGATTCAGCAAGCTCGAGAGATGGTAATGGCGAACCGGCGAGTTATCATCGATGAGGTAATACGTTCTCTGCAGATTAGTTATGGTCCTGCCTATTAAATCATCCACGACGACCTCGGCTTCCATAAAGTCTGTGCAAGATGGGTGCCAACAAAGCTTACCACAGAGCACAGACGTGAACGTGTTGAGGCCTGCCAACGTTTACTTGACTGTTAGAACAATGAAGGCGAAGACATTTTGAGCAGAATAGTCACAGGAGATGAAAAGTGGGTCCATCACTATGAGCCAGAATCCAAAAGACAGAGTATTGAGTGGAAACATCCTGGTCCACAATGCTAGCAAAGCGGTCATATTTACACTAACAGCAGCAATAAAACTGGCGTGATCAACTCAAACTTCGATCAAGTGACCACAATAATATCAAATAAAAGGCAGTGTGGCAAACCTAAAGATATGTTATGGTGAAAGTATGGATAATTTTCTACTTACCCTCCTACTAGCAGGCAGGATAAGACAGGTCAATTTTCAGCCATTCTAGTGGCAAGTACTGTACATAAAGTAAGTCACCTGTTAGTAAATATGCAATATATGATGTGTTTTTTTTTTATATTGATTCATACAATTGCACACAAATGACGTTTCGAAAGGCACTTATAACAAAAAAAAACATTTCCTTCTATAAAGCTTTTATACATATGTATATATAGAAAATCTATTACTGCTGTTTACAGCAGTTTAATCATGTGGTTTAGGCTTGAGACAACCTGACCTAAAAAGCACTTCTAAGTTTCTCTATCGCTATTTCATGGTGAACCACCATTTTTGTTGATGACTGCCTCTGTCAATGATTGCTTAACTAATTCACTAATTCGGCCGCTGTATGATGTAGAGGTTATGTTTGTGTGCTTATGTATGTTGTTTATTAATCCCATGTAGCTTGTAGTTGATATTTTTTTTGTTCTTATTAGTGTGGCTGTGAGTTGGATTATATTTGCGATTGTTGTGGGGTTCACAGTGCTTGTGGTGTCTGTGCTTGTGGTCATGATAGTGGTGATGGTGGAGATGTTATTGTTGGTGTTGATGTTGTTGCCAGACTTGTAGTTTTTAGTTTTCTTCTGTCAGCTTTATGCATGGACACGGCTTGATCTTTTTTCCTTCTCACCTCCCTTCAATTTTTTTTATCAATGACATGTCCAAGAGAAACTGAGGTGGGGGAGAGGCATATCATGAGCTGTTGTCTAGTTGTTATCGAACTTTGTTGTTGATGTTGGCAATGTTTTTTCTGCTGTTGGTTTTGTTGTGTTTGTTGTTGCTGCTGCTGTTGTTGCCGCGGTTATTGCTGCAGTTGTTAGGGTTGTTGTTGCTGCTGCTGTTGTTGCAGTCAGTCACCATTGTTGCTGCTGTGGTTATCCTCTTTTAGGGATCTGGTCCCTGCATTTGTGGCGTTGGCAAATGTATGCACCTTCTCCCCTTCGTTACTACCTGCAGCAGAATGCCCTTAAGTGGGCCACAGCGCAACTTGTGTAGTATCTTCAACTTTTATCTTCTACAGTAACAAATTAAAAGGATCGATTCCTCTGTTTGTTTCCCCCACCCCGTTTCGTGGGGTACCTTACGGTATTTTATTCAGCTATTATTTATAGTTATCAAATATTATAGCTATCTAATGTGGCTAATAAAGAAATATATCTACTTTATGGTGACTATATTCTCAAATTTCAATTTGCTAAAATCAACCAAATCACACACACACACACATATATATACATAAATACACACACACACACACACACACACACACACACACACAATATATATATATATATATAGCAATAATAAATGTAAAGACTAAAATCCAAAGAGGGCTCGATAAGGATATATATATATATATATATATATATATATATATATATATATATATATATATATAAATAGTGTACCCCCGGTATTCGCGGAATTTTCCGTAGAACCTAATAATTGTTTGTGGAAACCACCGAATATTCGCGGAATCGTAAATATCTTCTGCGAATTTTTACGGTTTTTTCGTGGCAATATATATATTTTTCACGCTTTTTAACGCTAAATTATTAATAACAATCTACCGTATTTGCCGGCCTATATTTTACGTTATGTTTTGACGTTTTTATGCATTTTTATGGACCACGTCAAATATTCGCGGTTTTTCACTAGTCGGGGTGCTCTAAGAACGCAACCCCCGCGAATACTGGGGGCCAACTATATATAAATATATACATCGTGAAATTATTTACTTTTGCAATTCTACTTTCCTTTTCTCTATACATATATGCATCATTCTCTCTCTTTCTCTTTCTCCCTCTCTCCTTCTCTCCCTCTCTCCTTCTCTCTCTCTCTCTATCTATCTATCCATCTATTTACCTATCTTGTTCCTTACGTCGAGTTTTTAATTTATCTCTGACTATATAATCTCCCATTCTTTCTGATATTCATTCTTTCCCCTTTTATCTCTTTCACATTGCTCACTCATCTACTACTTTCTCCTACATTTCTTTTGCAGTTTCTCCCCAACCTATTCCATCTCTCACACTCTTTCCACCCGCGCTACACAGCGACAGTAAGTGATGAAATTTAGCAAAGAAAGTTTACTTTAAACTTAACCATTGTTTGTAATGAGCGTTAGCGGAAAGGAAAAGAAATGTGGTACTTGTAATCAAGTAATGCGTTTTACGTCATTCAACACTTTCGACTTGAGCAGGTGTAAGAGTTATCTCATAACAACAGCAATAGCAACACTAACATCAATAATAATAATAATAATAATAATGTTTTCTTTATTAACCATAAAGAATTTACAAAAAATACACAAAAGACAGCACAGGACGGTACAAGACGGTACAAATATGGGTTTCTGCGTGTAAAACAAGAGGAAAGAAAAACAAAGGATATAACAAAAAAAAAATGGAAATAAAGGAAAAATCCCCAATAGTGGGGAGACACCGAGGGTTACTCCTGGAGAAAGCCTACAAAAGACACGGCCACCCTGACCGCTTGAGCAAGCGCCTTCGCACCGGCTATTCTTCCATCTTTCATTCACCTTTCAACAAAGTGTCTAGAAGGCAGCACGTCCCTCTCAACCTTGAGTTAATGAGAGCGTCGCAGAAAAGAAAGTACCTGTCGTCAATCCTTTCATTCGCGTTCACCATACGATCTCTTTCCTCATGGCCACTAGAGAGATAAAAACTGCCTGCCCTTCCTGGTTAAAGGAGGGCAGCGAGGCAATCTTCATGATGGAATCATCTGATAACCCAATCTGTCCTACACGCGACAGCAGCTGTTTGACATAAACCCACAAGTCAGCAATACTCGGACACTGGACAAGTGCGTGCAGAGCAAGCCCGTCGACCCACGCGCATCTGAATCAGGCCCGGCCGACAGCACTTCCATGCCTGTAAAGTTTATCTGGAACTGGCAACGCTTCTCTGTAGCACTGCCAGGCCAAGGATTTCTGGAAGTTATCCATTGGCTCTAAACCGAAAGTCCTCCTTAAGAGAGTATCTAGTTGGCTTTCGTCGACATCCAGAGTTTCTCCAAGGATGTCGTCACCTTTGCCCTCCACTAACCCTCTATAGAACACCAAGGTGGAGTTTCCACCGATCGCAATGTCTGATTGGCAAAGGACAAATGAGCGCTTGTTTCCGCCAGTTTCCGCCCGACCTTTCAGGGATAGCTTCCTCTCGGCCCATTTCTGGGTGTGAGTGGACACCTGGATCGTTACCTCAGCCCAGTTTTTGTCCGTTTGGAGGTCTGGGCCAAACCAGTCCCCGAGTAATTAACCGGTCAGTCCCTCCAGCACCCGACAACGCTATTGTACGGCATTGACCTGCCTCTCCAGGTGTCGAACTGCAATTCCACTGACTTTTCCTGGTTAATTTTCGCTCCTGTTACCGCTTCGTCCTTCCTGAGTGCGGTTTCGATCATCTCAATGTGAATGTTGTTCGACACTAGTACGGTGTCATTGTCGGCAAATGCTGGCACGGATCTCCCACACCCTAGTTGGTGCAGGAAGCCCCTCAACGCCTCCAGTTTGTGCTGTAGTGACTGGAGACTCAATACATACAATAGTGACGAACGGGAACAACCTCAGCGGACCGAGCACACGGTGTTGAAATGACCGTTCACTCTAATCACAGAGCAGATGTCGCTGTGCATTGCAGCAATCCAGCCCCTGAAAACAGCTTCGAACTAGGCTGCCTTGAGGATTACCGCCAGGTAGCGATGGTCGACCCTATCGAAAGCTTTCGATTGATCTACTGTAAGTTAATAAAGGCCTCTCTCGTGCTAGGTACTTTAGCCACCCTCTCTATGATGTATCGCATGAGGTGAAGGTTGTTGAGGATGGATCTGTCCGTAATGAGGCAAGTTTACCCCCCCCCCACCAGACCTACCGACAAGCGCCAGCCTCATCGCTAACACTTTGGCCAAAATCTTAAACTCTGCGTTTAGTAGAATTATGGATATGAAATTACCTATATGTGTGTGTGCGCGCGGGATTGTGTGGAGCAATTTTAGATCACGGAAAATATTTTTGGTGACTGTGAGCTACTAACACGCACGCACACACACACACACACACACACACATACACACACACACACACACACACACACACACACACACACACACACACGTGTGTGTGTGTGCGTGTGTGCGCGTGCGTGGGCGCGCGTGCGTGTGTGCGCATGCATGTGTGCGTTCATGGGCGCGCGTGCGTGTGTGCGCATGCATGTGTGCGTTCATGTGCGCGCATGCATGTGTGCGTTCGTGTGCGCGCATGGTTAGATGTGTAGCAATATAGGTATATAGGTTATATACAATGGAATTGTATATATATTTTATAATTTTTTAAATAACAGCTGTGTTTTGGTAGTATCGGTAGAATGCTTTGATGTATTTAGTAACGACTGGGTTCAAATCACGGCGAAGCCAACTTTGCTTTTCATCCCTTCCAGGGTAACAGAGCTACCAGCCTCTAAAAACCCAAACGGGGACTACCATGAGAGATTTTACATAATGAAAGCTATACCCATTTTCACAGACATCTCTCACCCACCCCAAAGTGGGTGGGCGATCTCCCTGTCGAGCGGGGAGAGTTGACAGGTTTGGGATAAGTACTGAAGACACTATATTCCACTTTTCCTTTACCCCAAATTAGTGGCTGTGAGCCAATGCTAGAAGGAATTATTTATTTAATGATAAAGAGGAACATTTTATTCAAGTAATTCCTCTATACATGGTTTGCCGCAAATAATTAACTATAAAATAAAACATTTATCACCCATGGATTTCCCATGGGTGATATTAAGCAAATTCTTCTATTTTTTCTCATCCCGTCCTCATATCTGAGGGTCGGAGCTCATGGACTCATGGATCAGCACTCTCCATCTTGTCATACATTCCACCAAACTTCTTCCTGTCCATTCCTTAATATCCTCTATCCATCTCCTTTTCTGCCGTCCCCTGGTCCTTTTCCCTTGTATTCGCCCCTCAAGGATATGGGTAGTCAAATTTTGAGCTCTGATGACGTGACCAAAATACCGAAGTTTCCTTTTCCTTACTGTTTCAACCAACTGTCCATTGGCACCGATCTCTTCCAGGACAGATTCATTTGTTCGGTGAGCTGTCCAGCTAATTCTAAGTGCACGCCTATGGCATGGCATTTCAAATGCACTCAGTCATTTCGAGTCAGATGCCTACTAAGCAAATAGTAGTATGTAATCGATGGCGAAATTATGTAATGTTTTGAACCTATATCAAAATAGAGAGGCTGGTATTATTTAAATGATTCATGTATTTAACTTATTTAGTGAAAATATTTTCGTTTCAATATTATAATTTGTTTCATTATTTTGTCTAAGCCCCGTAAAATTTCAAAGAATTAACATTATAATTGTTTCTACTATTGGCACAAGGCCAGCAATTACCCAGTGCATTACTGGTACTTTATTTTATCGACTCCGTAAGGATGAAAGGCAAAGTTAACCTCGGCTGGATTTGAACTCAGATCATACAGGGAGGTAACTCTATGCTTCAAAGCATGGCGTCCGACCCTCTACCGATACTGCCTTGCTTCTGTATCATTATCTGATGTTACATACAGTGGCAAAAATATATACCTAAAATTCTAGATTATATGGCAGGCAACATTATAGTACTTATCTCTCTCCCTCCCTCTCTTTCTGTCTTTATATATACTTGCGCATACGACACACGCACAGACAAAAGCACACACTCACACACACACACACACACACAGACACAGACACACACACACACACACATATATATATATATATACATATTATATATATATGATATATATATATGATATATATATATATATATATATATATGATATATATATATATATATATATATATATATATATATATATATATATATATATATATATATATATATATATATATATATATATATATATATACTCAACTTTGATGGTTTGGGGCAGTATTAGCCCAGGCCATGTCTAACTTAATACCACGTGTGTGTGTAGGTATGTATACGCGCGCACTTGCGCATACGACACACACACACACTCAGACATATATATATATATATACATATTATATATATCATATATATATATATATATGTATATATGTATATATATATATATATATATATATATATATATATATATATATATATATATATATATATAGAGAGAGAGAGAGAGAGAGAGAGAGATATGTAGTGTGCGTCATATGCACAAATGCGCGCGTATACATACCTACACACACACACACATTACATTCAGCTCTCTTACTATGTATGTTTTGTGCAAATTAATTGCGAAACGGGATCGTGATTAAATAAATATATTTAAGAACGCTGCCAAACACACTTCCAAGTCTTAATTGTTTCTTGAATTGTAGATGTTGAATATTGGCGCCGCCATATACAAGTGCAGAGTGATGATGCTCTACCGAGATGAAATTAGAAATGAACGTTTTCATATGTTCCATTATTTATTTACTTTATCCCACCCTTTCTCTCATTTCTCTTATGCTCCCATTTGTTTAATTTATCTTATGCTTTTATTTCTACACCAGCAGGTACTTCTCTAGTGTAGCTTTAGCATCTGCGCTTCTACAGTAGTAGATTAATAGTTTCGTTAAATTTATGTTTCTTGTCCAAAAAGAAAAAAGAAATGCGAAGAAAAAATAAACAGAAGAGAAAAATGAAAAAAACTAAAAAAAAAAGCAACAACAAAAATCATCGAAGCAAAATTAAAAAAGTCACTGCGATTCTACCTACCACAGAATTAAAATAAAATAGAATAAAATGAAATAAAATAAAATAAAATAAAATAAAATAAAATAAAATAAAAGATAAAATATGTCTTTCTTCTTTTCACATCTATCTTAACTCTTTGGTGCTTTCTTTTCACTTCCCAGAGAAGAAAAATCTTGCCAGCTCACTTTTTTATATCAAGGTTGCTTATGTTAGGTACTAACATTTGGAGTGACGAACGGTCTTTAGACACGAATATAATTGTTTCTACTTTTGGCACAAGGCCAGCAATTACTCAGTGAATTACTGGTACTTTATGTTATCGACCCCGCATGGATGGAAGGCAAAGTTAACCTCGGCGGGATTTGAACTCAGAATGGCAAGGGCCGCAACTCTATGCGTCAAAGCATGACGTCCAACCCTCTACCAATACTGCCAATCCACCGCCCTTGTATCTTGCGATGGCTACATTATGACAAATTATAATATCTAATGAATAGGAGTAAATATGCGCACACACCTACACCAGGTCTGAACACAGGGGTCCGAACTCCCACTGTCATCGCTTCCGTCTCTTTCGCTTTCCCCCATCTCTCACCACTATGAGCAAATGGGGTCCCACACGCTGGCCGCCCCACAGCCCCAGTGGACAGAATAGAAGAAATAATTATTTACTGTCAGTTTCATACAGGTTCTGAGTTCAAACCTGCTTTGCCGTCTGTTACTCGAAGGCTACATTATGACAAAACTGTTTTAAAATTGATGCAAGATTTATTTAGAATGTTCTATCTATCTATCTATCTATCTATCTATCTATCTATCTATCTATCTATCTATCTATCTATCTATCTATCTATATAATTGTCGTCTGTTCGATAGCGTAGACGTAATTCACTTCGCGCAGAAGTTTTGTTCCAATTTATTGCGGAAATTTTGTAAGTTTAATTTAAATTTTGATACTATTGTGTAGCTTGACCCCCCCGTCTGAACTGTCAGGCGGTGGGTCAGCTCATTTTCGCCCCTCCCAGGGTGAAAAACCTGTTTTTAAAAGTTTTGTTGCATAAAATTTCAATCGTCTGGGAGAAATGTTAAACGAAGCTAACGAAAATAGTGGTGGGGGGACAGCGGTAAGAGTTGTAAGCTCGCACGCTTTAGTCCCCCCTTCCTTCCCAACTAACGTCATAGAGAAGGAAAGAAAAAATAAAATAAAAACAGACGAATGTGCGGAGAAAAATGTCGACGAAAACACAAATCTGGAGATTGATTCCAACAACAAAAAAAATATGAAAGAATTGCATGACAATATTAATACCACATACAAAGAAACAACAAACACAAAAATAACATTTGAAAACAACAACATCATAATAGAAAGCAAAACAGACGACAAAGTGAACACCAATAACATCTCATTTGCACAAACAACAAAAAAATCTTTAACATACATACCTGAAAATATTTCAGATGTGGCACAAAGAATAAAAAACGCCGAACAATTCATAACTCAACGGGAAAATGGAGCCTTGTCAGTAAAAATGCCCCAAGAACTCACCAAAGATATTGAAAGTCAAACGGTCGTTTTCCGCACCATCAACAACATCTCAAAAAAGCCACAACAACCAACACAAGCAGAAATTAAAGCGGTACTTAGAGAAGTACTTAATGAAGCCACTTTCATAAGAAGAGACAGGCTCTATGGAAGCCTGGCCATTATTATGAAGAACGAATCGGCGGCAAAAAAATATGCTTTGTCGCCGATTCGTTCGACAAATTTTACCTTTTATCCATCTTATATGGGTAAAAGAACTCAGCGCATATGGCTGGATGCAATGATGCCAGATATGGACTACTGCTAGCTCATAGCTGGCTTCATCGATCCAGCGAATGACAACGTGATTTCCATTGGGAAAACCACAGGCAATGCGTTCAGTGGAACAGGTATAGAACTTGTAGTGCAAATGAAGCCTGAACGCATTGCCCAAATACCCGACAGAATCCTATTAGAGGGCCACGGGTATATAAACATTAGCGTGGAGGGGAGAAGGCCGTCCTGTCATATATGTGCAGGCAGAGGGCACCTGAAGGCGGCTTGTCCCCAATTCAACAAGAAGAAAACTCTGCTACCAACACCAGCTCCACCACCACCACAACAGATAAACAAACAACAAAACTCAGTCCCACCCAACCCGTCCCTCAGTAAAACTACACCACCACCATAACACAAACAGTCACAACACATTACCCAAAAACAAAACACAGTCCCACCCAACTCCTCATTCAATAAAACAACACAACCACCGCAGCCAAAACACACAACACAGTCAAACATAGTGACATCCATCTCCCCCACAAAGAAAACCAACACGGAAACATTACCAGCAAACATACCTCTTCCCTCCAACACTGAAGATAACCCAACGAATTCGGAGGAAGAAACGGAGTCCTTCAGCCAGATTAAAAGGAAAAAAAGAAACATGTGCAAAATACACAAGGCCAAACAGCCCCTACCCAAATGTCAACACAATCCAACAAAACACAAAACACCCCTCCAGCAACAAACAAAACCAAAGCTGCCCCTCCCCCCTTCGAAACACTCACACCATCCGAAAAAAAGACATTACACTATACTTACATCATCAGAAACAATAATAAATTAAATGAACTCATAAACAATAACCCTTCGGTACAAACCGAAAGGGTAAACTTTGTTTCTTCAGAAAACTACCCACATTTAAAATTAATAAAGATCCCAATGAACCTCTACCAAAAACTAAAAAAGGATTTTAAGGAAGACGTAGGACCACCCTCTGTCAAACCCATAAACCGCGTCCTACTAAAAAGCTTTCCCCTCCCCTTCCCCTCCCCAACACAACTCCAAACACCCCAACCTCACCACACACTGACGACCCCACACCACCACAAGAAAACCCTTCACCCAACATCCCCGACCCCATGGAAGTCGTGCGACCCGAACCCCGGGAAGCAGAAAGGTAGGTCTCCACACTCTCCTTCGGCTTTGTTGCCCACATGGATGTGTTAAGAGTAGGATGTTTGAATGCACGTGGCCTGGGCTCAACTTGGAAGCAAGCAAAGCTTCTAAATGACCTCAGGTCACGTGGTATAAATGTAATGGTTATCTGTGAGACTCGGATCAGCGTCGTGCGGCAGCTGGCTCCTACCTTCGATGACTTTGAGGTGCACGCATCTCTCTGTCAACCTGGAGGTGGGGGTGGGGTTGTCGTACTGCTGGAAAAAACCTGGGTCTCGCCGTACAGGTTGTTCACTCGGACCCGGAGGGTCGTTTGTTGGTGCTAGACGTTGGCAGTAGTGAAGGTGCGGCCTTGAGACTGGTCGTCGTCTACTCCCCTTTCGGAGCTGAACGACCCGACTTCTTCCAGCGTCTGGAGACTTTTCTGGGAACGTTGCGTTCCCTGCTTCTAGCGGGGGACTGGAATGACATCCTAGATGCACGTTGGGACTATGCAGGAGCATGTCCTAATAGAAGGGGGTGTAACAGCCTCAAGGGGTTACTCGACCGTTTTAACTTGGTCAATAGATATCGACTAGATTTTCCAACTGTGCCAACCTGGACTTGGACGAACCATAGTGGTTAATCTAGATCGTACTTAGATAGATTCTTAGTTAGAAGTAAGGATAGGGACATATTAAGCTGTCCAGAAATGCTCACGGTTGGCTATACAGATCACAAATTAGTGACCTGCGTAGTCAACGTCGAGAGAACACATAGACAGGGTCCCGGTTACTGGAAACTTAATTTGTCTTTACCGGCAAAAGAGGCTTACAGAGACCGGATTAGCAGATTAGTTAAGGAGAGGTTGACGGGTGAAATCGTCAACAACCGATGGTGGGCATCTCTCAAAAGAGAGATTAGAACAGAATCAATAAGTTATAGCAAGATGTTAGCTGCCGATAGGAATAGGAACGAGAAAGAATTAACAGGTAAATTAGAAGAGGCGATCAAGAGCGAAGATGTGGCCAGAGTGCTGGCATCGAGGACCGCCTTGAGCCAATTTTTCGATGCAAAGCACGAAGGCTGCGTCATTCGAAGTAAAATACGTGCTCTAGGTAATGAGGGGGCCAAAGCCAAAGCTGGGCCCGCGTGACAGAAGCTAAGAGTGGAAATCGATCCACCATCCGGTCTTTGCAAGACGAGGATGGACGGGTGATCCGGGAGCCTAAGCAGATGTGCGAGGCCTTTCAAAGGCACTTTGCCCGATTGTTCGGGGGAGGCGAGGGTCCGGGCGGGGACGTGGATTTCGGTCCATACCTCGACGGCCTGCCGCGTCTCTCAAGCGAAGAGGCAGAGTCCTGCGAGGGACCAATCTCGGCTGATGAGATCGGGGATGCGCTGAGCCAATGCAGCAGACGCAAATCTCCAGGTCTCGATGGTATACCTTACGAACTTTATTTAGCAATGCCGGTCTTCTTCTCCGAACTCCTCGAAGCAGTCTACTGCAATTGGCAGCAGAACGGGAGAATTCCTTGTTCTGTAGCCAAGGGCGTAGTCTCGCTGGTGAGGAAGGACGAGAACAAGGGGATAGTATAAATAATTTTCGGCCCATAACCCTGCTAAACACAGAGTTAAAGATTTTGGCCAAGGTGTTAGCAAAGAGGTTGGCGCTTGTCGTGGATGGCCTGGTGGGAGATTCGCAGACATGTGCTATCCCATCCAGGTCCATTCACGACAACCTCCACCTCATGCGATACATCATAGAGAGGGTTGGCAACAAACTCGGCTTCGGTGGGGCCCTGATCAACTTGGATCAGTCTAAGGCGTTCGATAGGGTCGACCATGGTTACCTGGATGCGGTGCTATCGGCGGCTGGGTTCGGTCCTGTTTTCAGAGGCTGGATCACTGCCTTACATAGCAACCACATCTGTTCTAGGATCAAGGTGAACGGCTACCTTCGAAGCCGTTCGAAATCACACTATCCATTCGACAGGGGTGCCCTCTCTCCTCCCTTCTGTACGTATTGACTCTCGAGCCTTTACTGAGGAAGTTGGAGTTGTTGCAGGGTATCCCCCTGGAACAAGAATTGAGAAAAGCGGTGTCGGCCTACGCCGATGACGCAACAGTAATGGTATCGACCGACTCGGAGATCGAGGCGATCGGTACCTTACTGGAGGAATACGAAATGTTGTCAGGAGCGAAACTGAACCGGGAAAAATCCATCGGGCTGCAACTCGGAACGTGGAGAGGCAGACCAATGCCTCCCGACGGTGTCGTCGGACACTGGACGGAGGGCCCGGTGAAGTTGCTTGGGGTCTGGTTTGGACCGGACCTCCAGGTGGAAAAGAACTGGAGCGAGGTTACGAACAAGGTGTTTACACTGACCCAGAAATGGGCCAAGTGTAAGCTGTCCCTGAAAGGTCGGGCGGAGGTGGCGAACATTTACATAGCGTCCGTCACCTACTACCGCCTGACTGTCGTGCCTTGCCCTAAGGAAACACTCACCACTATGGAACGCATGCTCTTCCAGTTCCTCTGGAAGAAGCGGCCTCCCATGGTGAGGAGATCCATCTGCTGCCAGCACCCTTCGAAAGGAGGGCTGGGGATGCCGTGGTTGATGATGCGTAGGCACGCATTAAGGCTACGGCACCTACAGGTATTCCTCACTGGTCAACCTGTGTGGAGCTCCGTTCGAGAGACGAGTCTTTCCGAGACTCGTCTCGCTCACCGAGATGCAGTCCTGGGTCAAGCAAAGATCCGGAAAACTGGGCGACTGGCACACCGAGTGTGCCCAGGCGCTCAGTGCTCTCTGGCAAGCGGACCCGGCCATCGGTGGAGAATCCGCCTCGTCATTCTATAGAAGGCTGGTGGCTAGCAGGGGCGATGACACCCTTGGAGAGTCGCTGGACATGGAAGAGGACGAACTGGCCAGCCTGTTCGGTAGGACTTTCGGCCCGGGACCAATGGACAACTTCCAGAAGTCACTGGCCTGGCAGTGCTACTGGGGGGCTCTACCCGTTCGAGAAAAGCTCTACAGACACGGGCGCCCGGGCAGGGATCCCTCGAAAATAATTTGCCCTAGATGCGTGCGTCACGAAGAAACCGTTGCGCACGCATTGGTGCACTGTCCGGGCGTGGCTGATCTATGGGGCTACGCCGACCGACTGCTGTCGCGGGTGGCGCCGATTCGATTGACCGCCGAGTCCGTGATGACAATCAAGCCGCCTCCCATCTTCACAAATGAAGCAAAGCGGTTTTTCTGTGCGTAATAGCCATGTTGAAAGAGGTTGTTTGGTGGACACGATTGAAAGGTCTGAGGTCAGGCAACTTCCTCTCTGGCCATAGTCTGGTCTACTTCTTCCTATATCACTTCGGAAGAAGGATAAGAATGGAGAGAGAGGTGCTTGGCCACAGGCAATTTTATGAAAGGTGGGTGATAGTGGCGAGAATGGCTCGTATAAATGGGCCTTCTCTGTATACCTTCCTGTAGGTAAAGAAGTGAAGGAGAGGGGAGCACCTTGTCCATGTGCTCCCCGGGCAAAGGATTGCACACCTTTTCGGGGGTGTGTGCAACCCCCATCACGTCCCCTCCCTTTTGAGGTTGTTTTTGATTATTTTCATTTTATACCCTTTTTACTCGGTTTTATGTAAACTCCCCCTTTCTATTTGTCCCTTCTTTTTATACCTTTATGGTAAATAAAGAAATCTATCTATCTATCTATCTATCTATCTATCTATCTATCTATCTATCTATCTATCTATCTATCTATCTATCTATCTATCTATCTATCTATCTATATATCTAGCTGTCGTCTGTTCTACAGCGTAGATGTAATTCACTTCGCGCAGAAGTTTTGTTCCAATTTATTGCGGAAATTTTGTAAGTTCAATTTTAATTTTGATACTATTGTGTAGCTTGACCCCCCGTCTGAACTGTCAGGCGGTGGGTCAGCTCATCTTCGCCCCTCCCAGGGGTGAAAAACCTGTTTTTAAAAATTTTGTGGCATAAAAAATTCAATCGTCTGACAGAAATGTTAAACGAAGCTAACGAAAATAGTGGTGGGGGGACAGCGGTAAGAGTTGTAAGCTCGCACGCTTTAGTCCCCCCCTTCCTTCCCAACTAACGTCATAGAGAAGGAAAGAAAAAATAAAAGAAAAACAGACGAATGTGCGGAGAAAAATGACGAAAACACAAATCTGGACATTGATTCCAACAACCAAAAAAAATTTGAAAAATTGCATGACAATATTAATACCACAAACAAAGACACAACAAACACAAAAATAACATTTGAAAACAACATCATAACAGAAAGCAAAGCAGACGACAAAGTCAACACCAATAATATTTTATTTGCACAAACAACAAAGAAATCTTTGACATATATACCTGAAAATATTTCAGATGTGGCACAAAGAATTATAAACGCCAAACAATACATAACTCAAGGGGAAAATGGTATTTTATCGGTAAAAATGCCTCAAGAACTCACCAAAGGCATTGAAAGTCAAACGGTCGTTTTCCGCACCATCAACAACATTTCTAAAAAACCTCAACAGCCAACACAAACAGAAATCAAAGCAGTACTTACAGAAGTACTTAATGAAACCACTTTCATAAGAAGAGACGGACTGTATGGAAGCCTAGCGATTATTATGAAGAACGAATCGGCGGCAAAAAAATGTGCTTTGTCGCCGATTCGTTCGACAAATTTTACCTTTTATCCATCTTATATGGGTAAAAGAACTCAGCGCATATGGCTGGATGCAATGATGCCAGATGTGGACTACTGCTGGCTCATAGCTGGCTTCATCGATCCAGCGAATGACAACGTGATTTCCATTGGGAAAACCACAGGCAATGCGTTCAGTAGAACAGGTATAGAACGTGTAGTGCAAATGAAGCCTGAACGCATCGCCCAAATACCCGACAGAATCCTATTAGAGGGCCACGGGTATATAAACATTAGCGTGGAGGGGAGAAGGCCGTCCTGTCATATCTGTGCAGGCAGAGGGCACCTGAAGGCGGCTTGTCCCCAATTCAACAAAAAGAAAACTCTGCTACCAACACCAGCTCCACCACCACCACAACAGATAAACAAACAACAAAACTCAGTCCCACCCAACCGGTCCCTCAGTAAAACTACACCACCACCATAACACAAACAGTCACAACACATTACCCAAAAACAAAACACAGTCCCACCCAACTCCTCACTCAATAAAACAACACAACCACCGCAGCCACAACACACAACACAGTCAAACATAGTGACACCCATCTCCCCCACAAAGAAAACCAACACGGAAACATTACCAGCAAACATACCTTTTCCCTCCAACACTGAAGATAACCCAACGAATTCGGAGGAAGAAACGGAGTCCTTCAGACAGATTAAAAGGAAAAAAAGAAAACATGTGCAAAACACACAAGGCCAAACAACCCCCACCCAAATCTCAACACAATCCAACAAAACACAAAACACCCCTCCAGCAACAAACAAAACCAAACCTTCCCCTCCCCTCTTCGAAACACTCACACCATCCGAAAAAAAGACATTATACTATACTTACATCAACAGAAACAATAATAAATTAAATGAACTCATAAACAATAATCCTTCGGTACAAACCGAAGGTGTAAACTTTGTTTCTTCAGAAAACTACCCACATTTAAAATTAATAAAGATCCCAATGAACCTCTACCAAAAACTAAAAAAGGATTTTAAGGAGGACCTAGGACCACCCTCTGTCAAACCCATAAACCGCGTCCTACTAAAAAGCTCCCCCCCTTCCCCTCCCCAACACAACTCCAAACACCCCAACCCCACCACACACTGACGACCCCACACCACCACAAGAAAACCCTTCACCCAACACCCCCGACCCCATGGAAGTCGTGCGACCCGAACCCCGGGAAGCGGAAAGGTAGGTCTCTACACTCTCCTTTGGCTCTGCCGCCCACATGGATGTGTTAAGAGTAGGATGTTTGAATGCACGTGGCCTGGGCTCAACTTGGAAGCAAGCAAAGCTTCTAAATGACCTCAGGTCATGTGGTATAAATGTAATGGTTATCTGTGAGACTCGAATCAGCGTCGTGCGGCAGCTGGCCCCTACCTTCGATGACTTTGAGGTGTATGCATCTCTCTGTCAACCTGGAGGTGGGGGTGGGGTTGTCGTACTGCTGCAAAAACACCTGGGTTTTGTCGTGCAGGTTGTGCACTCGGACCCGGAGGGTCGTTTGTTGGTGCTAGACGTTGGCAGTAGTGAAGGTGCGGCCTTGAGACTGGTCGTCGTCTACTCCCCTTTCGGAGCTGAACGGCCCGACTTCTTCCAGCGTCTGGAGACTTTTCTGGGAACGTCGCGTTCCCTGCTTCTAGCGGGGGATTGGAATGACATCCTAGATGCACGTTGGGACTATGCAGGAGCATGTCCTAATAGAGGGGGGTGTAACAGCCTCAAGGGGTTACTCGACCGTTTTAACTTGGTCGATAGATATCGACTAGATTTTCCAACTGTGCCTACCTGGACTTGGAGCAACCACAGTGGTCAATCTAGATCGTACTTAGATAGATTCTTAGTTAGAAGTAAGGATAGGGACATATTAAGCTGTCCAGAAATGCGCACGGTTGGCTACACGGATCACAAATTAGTGACCTGCGTAGTCAATCTCGAGAAAACACATAAACAGGGTCCCGGTTACTGGAAACTTAATTTGTCTTTACCGGCAAAAGAGACTTACAGAAACCGGATTAGCAGATTAGTTAAGGAGAGGTTGACGGGTGCAATCGTCAACAACAGATGGTGGGCATCTCTCAAAAGAGAGATTAGAACAGAATCAATAAGTTATAGCAAGATGTTAGCTGCCGATAGGAATAGAAACGAGAAAGAATTAACAGGTAAATTAGAAGAGGCAATCAAGAGCGAAGATGTGGCCAGAGTGCTGGCATCGAGCACGGCCTTGAACCAGTTTTTCGATGCAAAACTCGAAGGCTGCGTCATTCGAAGTAAAATACGTGCTCTAGGTAATGAGGGGGCCAAAGCCTTTGGCTGGGCCCGCGTGACAGAAGCTAAGAGTGGAAATCGATCCACCATCCGGTCGTTGCAAGACGAAGATGGACGGGTGATCCGGGAGCCTAAGCAGATGTGCGAGGCCTTTCAAAGGCACTTTGCCCGATTGTTCGGGGGAGGCGAGGGTCCGGGCGGGGGCGTGGATTTCGGTCCATACCTCGACGGCCTGCCACGTCTCTCGAGCGAAGAGGCTGAGTCCTGCGAGGGACCAATCTCGGCTGATGAGATCGGAGATGCGCTGAGCCAATGCAGCAGACGCAAATCTCCAGGTCTCGATGGTATACCTTACGAACTTTATTTAGCAATGCCGGTCTTCTTCTCCGAACTCCTCGAAGCGGTCTACTGCAATTGGCAGCAGAACGGGAGAATTCCTTGTTCTGTAGCCAAGGGCGTAGTCACGCTGGTGAGGAAGGACGAGAACAAGGGAGATAGTATAAATAATTTTCGGCCCATAACCCTGCTAAACACAGAGTTAAAGATTTTGGCCAAGGTGTTAGCAAAGAGGTTGGCGCTTGTCGTGGGTGGCCTGGTGGGAGATGCGCAGACATGTGCTATCCCATCCAGGTCCATTCACGATAACCTCCACCTCATGCGATACATCATAGAGAGGGTTGGCAACAAACCCGGCTTCGGTGGGGCCCTGATCAACTTGGATCAGTCTAAGGCGTTCGATAGGGTCGACCATGGTTACCTGGATGCGGTGCTAGCGGCGGCTGGGTTCGGTCCTGTTTTCAGAGGCTGGATCACTGCCTTACATAGCAACTACATCTGTTCTAGGATCAAGGTGAACGGCTACCTTTCGAAGCCGTTCGAAATCACACTATCCATTCGACAGGGGTGCCCTCTCTCCTCCCTTCTGTACGTATTGACTCTCGAGCCTTTACTGAGGAAGTTGGAGTTGTTGCAGGGTATCCCCCTGGAACCAGGATTGAGCAAAGCGGTGTCGGCCTACGCCGATGACGTAACAGTAATGGTATCGACCGACTCGGAGATCGAGGCGATCGGTACCTTACTGGAGGATTACGAAAGGTTGTCAGGAGCGAAACTGAACCGGGAAAAATCCATCGGGCTGCAACTCGGAACGTGGAGAGGCAGACCGATGCCTCCCGACGGTGTCGTCGGACACTGGACGGAGGGCCCGGTGAAGTTGCTTGGGGTCTGGTTTGGACCGGACCTCCAGGTGGAAAAGAACTGGAACCAGAAATGGGCCAAGTGTAAGCTGTCCCTAAAAGAGCGGGCGGAGGTGGCGAACATTTACATAGCGTCCGTCACTTACTACCGCCTGACTGTCGTACCTTGCCCTAAGGAAACACTCACCACCATGGAACGCATGCTCTTCCAATTTCTTTGGAAGAAGCGCCCTCCTATGGTGAGAAGATCCTTCTGCTGCCAACAACCTTCGAAAGGAGGGCTGGGGATGCCGTGGTTGATGATGCGTAGGCACGCATTAAGGCTACGGCACCTACAGGTATTCCTCACTGGTCAACCGGTGTGGGCTCCGTTCGTGAAACGAGCCTTTCCGAGACTCGTCTCGCTCACCGAGCTGCAGTCCTGGGTCAAGCAAAGATCCGGAAAACTAGGAGACTGGCACACTGAGTGTGCTCAGGCGCTCAGGGCTCTCTGGCAAGCGGGCCAGGCCGTCGGTGGAGAATGCACCTCATCATTCTATAGAGGGCTGGTGGCTAGCAGGGGCGATGACACCCTTGGAGAGTCGCTGGACATGGAAGAGGACGAACTGGCCAGCCTGTTCGGTAGGACTTTCGGCCCGGGACCAATGGACAACTTCCAGAAGTCATTAGCCTGGCAGTGCTACCGGGGGGCTCTACCCGTTCGAGAGAGGCTCTACAGACACGGGCGCCCGGGCAGGGATCCCTCGAAAAAGATTTGCCCTAGATGCGTGCGTCACGAAGAAACCGTTGCGCACGCATTGGTGCAATGTCCGGGCGTGGCTGATCTGTGGGGCTACGCCGAACGACTGCTGTCGCGGGTGGCGCCGATTCAATTGACCGCCGAGTCCGTGATGACAATCAAACCGCCTCCCCTCTTCACAAAGGAAGCAAAGGCGCTTTTTCTGTGCGTAATAGCCATGTTGAAAGAGGTTGTTTGGTGGACACGATTGAAAGGTCTGAGGTCAGGCAACTTCCTCTCTGGCCATAGTCTGGTCTACTTCTTCCGATATCACTTCGGAAGAAGGATAAGAATGGGGAGAGAGGTGCTTGGCCACAGGCAGTTTTATGAAAGGTGGGTGATAGTGGCGAGAATGGCTCGTGTAAATGGGCCTTCTCTGTATACCATCCTGTAGGTAAAGAAGTAAAGGAGAGGGGAGCACCTTCTCCATGTGCTCCCCGGGCAAAGGATTGCACACTTTTTCGGGGGTGTGTGCAACCCCCATCACGTCCCCTCCCTTTTGAGGTTATTTTCGATTATTTTCATTTTATACCCTTTTTACTCGATTGTATGTAAACTCCCCCTTTGTATTTGTCCCTTCTTTTTATGCCTTTATGGTAAATAAAGAAATCTATCTATCTATCTATCTATCTATCTATCTATCTATCTATCTATCTATCTATCTATCTATCTATCTATCTATCTATCTCTCTATCTCTCTACCAGACGTGTGTAACTTCGGGGAGAAGTTTCCGTTAATTTATGTAAGAAAAAAATGTGAGTTTCCAGTTAAATTTTATATTATTGTGTAACTTGATCCCCTCGTCTGGATCCTCAGGTGGTGGGTCAACTCATTTTCCCCCTACAGGGGCGAAATATTCGTTTGAAAAAATTTGTCTCCATCGAATTCTGGAAAAAATATCGTAAGAAGTTTGATTACGTTACGAACGCTGCGTCGACGATAATGGTGGTGGAGAGTCGGTAAGACTACAAAGCTCGCACTCAACATCGTCTTCTTCCCTTTCCTTCTCCATAGATACCATGGAGATGGAAAGACGAAATGAAATTGTAAAAACAAATTCATATCCAAACAACACAAATGACACCAAACAGTACAATGACAACAAAAATAACCAATAATGATGATAAAAACAACAATGACAACAACAACAAAGAAAAAAAATAAAGACAACACCAATAATACCAGCATAAAAGACAACAACAACACCAAGGAAAATACGAACAATATCAACATCAGTGACAACAAGAATAACAACAACAATAACAACAATAATAACAACACCACCAACACGGATAAATCTCCTTTGCACAGTTCAGAAAAAGGAGGAACTAACATATCTCGACATAACAAATGCCGAACAACTTTTAAAGGACGCTAGGAGATATGTTACTTTCGAAAAGAATGGTGCTTTCACCATCAATTCTCCGGTAGAAATTCGCAAGGAAACTGCTCTCAAAACGATAGTTTTTAGGACAGTTTCCAATTCTACCCGAAAACCAGTCCAATTGTCACAGAAAGAAAATGAACTGGTTTTCAAAAATTCAATGAATGATATTTCATTCATTCAAATACACTTTGGGTGTATTTCGGTAATCATGAAGGATCAATTGACGGCCCAAAATTACTCTGTGTCGCCAATTGTATCCAACCTGTATACCTTTTTCCCTACATACATGGGAAAAAGGACACAAAAGATTAGAATCACGAGTTTCACACCAAAGGTAAACATATGGTGGATACTGTGTGGCTTCATCAATTTTGATGAAGATAGAATACTTTCAGTAGGAAAGTCCCCCAGAGATGTATTCAATGGGACTAGCGTTGAAGTTCTGGTGCAAATGAGCCCAGAGCGAATAGCTATGATCCCACAACGTGTACTCCTGGACGGACTCACCTACATAAACTTTTCGGTTGAGGGTAGGCGGCCTTCATGTTACCATTGCTTTAGCAGGGGTCACCTGATGGCTTCCTGTCCTAAATTAATGAACCCCAAAAAGGCTCTTCTGCCGACACCCATCAAAACAACACAACCACCAACACCACCACAACAACAACAACACCAACACACAAAAATAACCACAACAAACACAGTCCCACCTAACCCCACTCCACCTAAAACCACTGCAAAATCACATACAGACACAACAGCTCCCTAAGACATACCCCTCCCCAATCACACAGACGATACAACAGATGAGGCTATCTCGCCATCACCCAGTGAAGACGAGGGAGAACCCCATCGCTCGAAAAGAAAGAAAAGGCATTACAAAAGCAAAAAACCCAGCAAACACTACCACAAACATACAACCACCAACACAAACAACAAAAACATCACAAACAAAACCCCCACCTCCTGAAAACAAAATACCTACAACGAAACGAAAGCACACACAAGAACTACAGACAAAAACAAACACCACAAGAAAATTACACTTACACTTACATAAACACTGAAAAAAACCCACTAATGGAGACCATCACGAACAACCCTTCGGTGAAAACCGAAGGGAAAACTTTCGCCCACTCTATTAAAAATAACGAAAAACTGAACCTAAAACTGATTAGGGTCCCTATACAAACTTATAGGTCTCTAAAAGAAACATTTGAAAAGGATGTGGGGAATTCCTGCGTGAAACCACTTAACCGCGTCCTTCTCAAATGTCTCCCCACCCCAGGCACCCCCATCCCACCAGACCCCACCCCACCAAACATCTCCGTCCCCACCCCGCCGGAAACCACCACCCACCCAGACAACCCCTCCAACACCCCCATGGAAATTGTGCGCCATGGTCCCCAGGAGGCGAAGGGTGAGTGATTTACTTTCCTCTTTTAACTTTTCAGCACCAACATGGCCAATATAAGAGTTTGATGTGTGAACGTACGCGGCCTGGGGATGCCCTGGAAACAGGGCAAACTCTTAAACGACCTCAGGTCGCACAGTATGGATGTAGTAGCTATTTGCGAGTCCAGGATCCAGAGCGAGTGACAGCTAGCCCCCATCTTCGATGACTTTGAGATCTACGCGTCTCTCTGTCGGTCGGGGTGTGGGGGCGGGGTTGCCATTTTTCTGCGAAAACACCTGGGCCTCGTAACACAGACGGTACATCTGGACCCGGAGGGTCGACTGGTGGTCCTAGACGTTGACGGTAATGAAGGTGGAGCCTTCAGGCTGGTGGCTGCATATGCCCCATCCGGGACACCGCGGCCAGACTTTTTCAAACGTCTAGAGACTTTTCTGGGAACGTCCCGCTCCTTGCTTTTAGTGGGGAACTGGAATGGAATCCTAGATGCACGTTGGGACTAAGTGGGAGCATGTCCCGATAAAGGGGGGGGGGGTGTAACAGCCTCAAATAGTTAATCGACCGATTTGACCTGGCCGATAGATATCGACTAGATTTTCCGACTGTGCCACTGTGGACGTGGAGTAATCGTAGCAGAACGTCTAGATCGTACCTAGATAGAGTTCTAGTTAGCAATAAGGATAGGGACATGTTAAGCTGTCCACAAATGTTCATGGTTGCCTATTCAGATCACAAACTAGTGACCTGCATGGCCAACCTTGATAGAACCCATAGACAAAGACTCGGCTACTGGAAGCTGAACTTGTCGTTACCGACATGCAAAGCCTACAGTAGACGGATTAGCACTTTAATTAAACAGCACTTGACAGGGGCCATTGTCAACAACAGATGGTGGTACGCTCTCAAGAGGGGAGTTAGATTAGACTCCTTAGTTTTTAGTAAAGAGTTAGCGTTAAATAGAAATAGAACCGAGAAGGAACTGGTAGATAAAGTAGAAGAGGCAATTAGAAGTGGCAACGTAGCCAGCGTGCTAGCAACGAGAACGGCCTTGGACCAGTTCTTCGACGCAAAGCACGAGGGCTGCGTTGTCAGAAGCAAAATACGTGCTCTGGGAAAGAGGGAGCCAAAGCTGTTAGCTGGGCCCGAGTGACGGAGGCAAAAAGTGGCAACAAGTCCACGATTCGGTCTTTGAAGGACCAAAACGAACGCGTGATACGTGAGCCGAAGCAGATGTGTGCGGCCTTTCAGCGGCACTTTGCTCAACTGTTCGGGCAGGGCGGCGCGCCGGGAGGGGCTATGGATTTCGGTCCATACCTCGACGGCCTACCGCGACTCTCGGACAGCGAGACAAAGTTCTGAGAAAAGCCGATTTCAGCCGCTGAGATAGTGGAGGCGCTGAGCCAATGCGGCAAACTCAAATCTCCAGGTCTCGACAGTCTACCCTACGAATTTTACGTAACAATGCCAGACTTATGCTCCGGTATCCTGGAAGCGGTCTACTGCAACTGGCAACAGAACGGGAGAATTCCCAGTTCTGTGACCGGGGGCGTAGTCACACTAGTCAGGAAGGACGAGAATAAGGGGGATGACATAGGCAACTTCCGGCTCATAACTCTGCTAAACACAGAGTTACAGATTTTGGCCAAGGTGTTGGCAAAGAGGCTGGCGCTTGTCGTCGAGAATCTGGTGGGAGAAGCGCAGACATGCGCAATCCCGACCAGGTCCATACACGACAACCTCCACCTCATGCGATACATCATAGAGAGGGTAGGGTGTAAACCCGGCTTCGGTGGGGCCCTGATCAACTTGGATCATTCTAAGACTTTCGATAGGGTTGA
>OZ024740.1:398258277-398363277 GCA_964016885.1 Eledone cirrhosa | reverse complement strand
TTCTGCTGTATACATATCACTTTCAACGCCTAACCGCTCCACTCACTCCCCTATTGTTCTACAGGCAAGTTCAGCCACCCCTACCTCCCACCAAAAGCCATGATAGACTTATTTGTGTTTACAACAAATTTTAACCAATTCTCTTGACAACTATAATCTTCCCATATAAGGAAGTACCCCCTTGACAAGTTCGGTTATTTATTCACCAGGCTAAAAATTCTAATTTAGTCCAGAAATAGCCGTCGAAACGGCTTGAGCTCTGCCGTCGGGGTCATACTTTTTCCTATTTCCCACTCTACTACCCTAAGTATTGAGTACTCTGGTGCGTTATGGTCCATCTGGTTCCTTACCACAATTCCTTTGTTATATATATATGTAAGAATATTTTCGAAACAGCGAGTGGGTTTGAAATTATTTTGACTAAAGAAATTAAAGAAATTATTTAGCCTGATAGTGGGGTTAAGAACCCTCAGAGAAATGGAAAAAGATGAGTATTGACGTACATGGGAGTCGGACCCACATCTTTGGTTATCCGGACCACTGTGCTACCATTTACACCAACACATCACCCGTCTTTTTCCATTCAAATTAGAAGCTATAAACTTAGCGACTGTAATGAATGGAAAAAGACGGGTGATGTGTTGGTGTAAATGGTAGCACAGTGGGTTCGACTCCCATGTACGTCAATACTCATCTTTTTCCATTTCTCCGAGGGTCCTTAACCCCACTATCAGGCTAAATAATTTCTTTAATTTCTTTAGTCAAAATACGGCGATAGCTTACATTTTTAATAATATATATATATATGTGTGTGTGTGTGTGTGTGTGTGTGTGTGTGTGTGTGTGTGTGTACATACACATATATAATCAAGATGGGTTTCACCATTTAATTTTTTAAAACTTTTGTTTTAAATTTAAAGCATCATACCATCATTATATATAGGAAATCTCTATATAATAAATAAATAATCGTTAGATGTGAAAAATTACATTTTGAAAATGGCGTTCATTTTCTGCTTTGCACAAATGTTCACTTTTTAAGATGTTTTCTATGACAACCTTAGTGCTTCAGACGCCAGTGCTCTGATTTCCACCCCAATGCTGTTCTTTAGCTATTGAAATATCTGAATCTTGTTAACATTCTTTGAGGTAGCACCATATTAAGTTATCCAGGAAATAATGCACTGAATTGGTAAACATTTAAAAAATGAGAATGATAGTAATTCTTCTTTGGATTTGAAGTGCTGCTTCAGCACTTAAAAAACGTTCGATCTTCCCAATTGAAAATGATTGAAAAATATGGGAAAGTGTGTATGCATTTATATGAACATACTGGAAATTATGTGTGTGTACCTGTGTGCTTCTTTAGTGAGAATCATAAAATACATTTAAGCACCAGATTTTGAAAAAAAAAAAAAAGTACTGGAATTGATATGATCTTGTAAAAAAAGTACTGGAATTGATATGATCTTGTAAAAAAAGTACTGGAATTGATATGATCTTGTAAAAAAAGTACTGGAATTGATATGATCTTGTAAAAAAAGTACTGGAATTGATATGATCTTGTAAAAAAAGTACTGGAATTGATATGATCTTGTAAAAAAAGTACTGGAATTGATATGATCTTGTAAAAAAAGTACTGGAATTGATATGATCTTGAAGGCGGTGACCAATCATGACCAGAATCTAATGAATGAAGCCAGTAAAATATTAAAAGGATACAAAAATATTATAGTTCTTTTTATATCTCTTACATAGTTTTACATAGTACTGTGGTATTGTTTACTTCTATATTGCTCCTTTTCATGTGTTATTTCTCTAAATAAAATATTTTCTAAATTAGGGTAATTTGTAAATTCTTTTCAGTTTTAATAATTTTTAATCGAAGTTTTGGCTTTGTTCAGATTCGCCTGAAAATATGATTTCTATACGAGTTAGTAAATATGAAGACACGTACACACACACGCATACCACACAAACCATACACGCACACGCGTACATACGTACACACTCATGTCGACATGCATACACATAACTTCCACACATATAAATACACACACAAACGCGCGCACACACACACACACACACACACACACACACACACACACACACACACACACACACACACACACACACACACACACATATATATATATATATATATATATATACACGTGTGTGTACGTGTGTGTATATGGAGACATGCAACAGAAACAACTCTTACTTGGAATGGTCTCCTTGTTTCATTTAATAATTCTAGAAAATGTTGAAAAAAAATTCGTTCTATTTTGTGTTGTTTTTTCTGTATATATCTATATCAAATGTGCTATTAGCTACCCACCCAATGCTACCCACCCAATGCTACCCTCCCAATGCTACCCAGCCAATGCTACCCAGCCAATGCTACCCAGTCAATGCTACCCAGCCAATGCTACCCAGCCAAGGTTACCCAGCCAATGCTACCCAGCCAATGCTACCCAGTCAATGCTACCCAGCCAATGCTACCCAGCCAAGGTTACCCAGCCAATGCTACCCAGTCAATGCTACTCACCCAATGCTACCCAGCCAATGCTACCCAGCCAATGCTACCCAGTCAATGCTACCCAGTCAATGCTACCCAGTCAATGCTACCCAGCCAATGCTACCCAGCCAATGCTACCCAGTCAATGCTACCCAGTCAATGCTACCCAGTCAATGCTACACAGTCAATGCTACCCAGTCAATGCTACCCAGTCAATGCTACCCAGCCAATGCTACCCAGCCAATGCTACACAGTCAATGCTACCCAGCCAATGCTACCCAGCCAATGCTACCCAGTCAATGCTACCCAGTCAATGCTACCCAGTCAATGCTACCCAGTCAATGCTACCCAGCCAATGCTACCCAGTCAATGCTACCCAGCCAATGCTACCCAGTCAATGCTACCCAGCCAATGCTACCCAGTCAATGCTACCCAGTCAATGCTACCCAGTCAATGCTACCCAGCCAATGCTACCCAGCCAATGCTACCCAGTCAATGCTACCCAGCCAATGCTACTCAGCCAATGCTACCCAGCCAATGCTACCCAGTCAATGCTACCCAGTCACTGCTACCCAGTCAATGCTACCCAGCCAATGCTACTCAGCCAATGCTACCCAGTCAATGCTACCCAGTCAATGCTACCCAGCCAATGCTACCCAGCCAATGCTACCCAGCCAATGCTACCCAGCCAATGCTACACAGTCAATGCTACCCAGTCAATGCTACCCAGTCAATGCTACCCAGCCAATGCTACCCAGCCAATGCTACCCAGCCAATGCTACCCAGTCAATGCTACCCAGTCAATGCTACCCAGTCAATGCTACCCAGCCAATGCTACCCAGCCAATGCTACACAGTCAATGCTACCCAGTCAATGCTACCCAGTCAATGCTACCCAGCCAATGCTACCCAGTCAATGCTACCCAGTCAATGCTACCCAGTCAATGCTACCCAGTCAATGCTACCCAGCCAATGCTACCCAGCCAATGCTACCCAGTCAATGCTACCCAGCCAATGCTACCCAGCCAATGCTACCAAGTCAATGCTACCCAGCCAATGCTACCCAGTCAATGCTACCCAGCCAATGCTACCCAGCCAATGCTACCCAGTCAATGCTACCCAGCCAATGCTACCCAGTCAATGCTACCCAGCCAATGCTACCCAGTCAATGCTACCCAGTCAATGCTACCCAGCCAATGCTACCCAGTCAATGCTACCCAGCCAATGCTACCCAGCCAATGCTACCAAGTCAATGCTACCCAGCCAATGCTACCCAGCCAATGCTACACAGTCAATGCTACCCAGTCAATGCTACCCAGTCAATGCTACCCAGTCAATGCTACCCGCCCAATGGTCTTTTCTATGATGCTGTTAAGAAGATTGTCACTCTTCACATATTTATAGGTAACAAACAAACAGACTTTTCCTTTTAAATATAAAGATATATATAATATCCTTTCTTTATCCAGTACAGGGCCAGCAATTTTGGAGGAGGGGAAAACTGATTTAATCGACCTCTATAAGGGCGTAGGGCAATGTCATAAGGCAAGCTGGCCCTTAAGTTTCATTTATGGCAGTGGCATGTAGAGTAGTTGTTAGTGCTCTATGTAGCATTTCTACCAGAATGAATTCGTGAGTTATTTCTTGCGCTCTGTTTGCAACTAGTTTTGTTCTTTTAATACTAAACTATACTAAAAAATAATTGTTTCTACTTTTGGCACAAGGCCAGCAATTACCCAGTACATTACTGGTACTTTATTTTATCGACCCCGTAAGGATGAAAGGCAAAGTTAACCTCGACGGGATTTGTACTCGGACCGTAAAGAGACGTAACTATGCTGGAAAGCATGGCGTCCGACCCTCTACCGATACTGCCAATTTAAAAATAATGTCTTCTGTTTTTATTCATTAAAAAAACAAAACATTCCTGTATGTTGTTTTATTGTATCATATATTTATAGATATTTAAGTTTGTTCTCTAGTTGATTTAGACAAGTTTTAACTGCGGTTTTTTTTCCATTAAAAATTATACATCTTCATTTCTGTCTACTTTTCTACTTAGACAACAATTTACTTTTTCTAAATGTTTACTTATATTACAGAAAAAGAAAGAAAAACACGTGTAACACGTTTACACTATAAACAACAGCAATATATAAATGCATGAAGATACATACATATACATAGACAAATACGTATATACATACACATGCTCTTGCATAGATACATAGATACATATATTATATGTAGGCGGAGAAAGTGCAGAATCATTAAAGCGTTGAATAGAATGCTTTGCGATATTCGTTGTCGCACTAATATGCTCAATTCTTTCATTTTTCTTTCTCGCTCATTCTCTCTCTCTCTCTCTCTCTCTCTCTCTCTCTCTCTCTCTCTCTCTCTCTCTCTCTCTCTCTCTCTCGTACTCCCTCTCTCTGGAAGCAATCAACTGTGTACAAACAGGAAGAGCGAGGATCTTTACCAAGTCTAGCTCGTGAAGAGAAGAGTGCCTTAGTCAAAATAAGGCAAAACAACCATCCATACATTTATAATCACTACCTCACGGTTTCGAGAATTGCCATCCCTTTAACTTCTTTTATAAATGGGTGACACGAACATGAGGTTTTAGACCTTCCAAGGACTTAGGTTCCTGCAGCGAAAGAAAAAAAGGCCATGTTCATGCAACACATGGGAAAGTCGTTTAGATCAAGTGTTACCCGTGCTTGAAGCTTTTAAAAGAGAAGAATAGAATCAATTAACACTCAATTTACAAATACAACATATAAACGGGATCGTACGAGGGTCAGCTAAAGAGTTCATAGGCTGACCAAGATACTCTCATGGAATCACTAAATGAGGTTTATTTTTCAACATAGTCCTTGGAAAGTTATTAATAAGAAGAGTTGAAATTAATTAAAAATATACATAGTGTGTTAATATGTATGCATATATCCAATAATATATACATATGTATACCTATGTATATATATGCGCGGGGACATAGAGATAATTGGGCTGGATACCCGATCACGCCGTTAAACCACTGGGAGTGAAGGACTCATAGCTTTTGTCAGGGCATTCTTCTAGGAGAAAGCAACTCAGGCAACTGTGATAACTCCAACATAAAACCTGCGGCTCAGTAGCTACCGAGGATATTGATCTTTTCTTTTTTTCGGGTTATAAGTACTGTCACTCAGAGAGTGGGATTGGCTCAGTGCACAGTCTCTCCTCACTTAAAAAAAAATCTTCATGCACAGGCATTGCACGATCACATCAATTGATAATTATTAATAATGTTATGTTGTGCAATGGCCATACTCGATAACGAGGGGGCAGCCATCATCCAGTAATAGGAATAATCTTCATATTTATCTCAAGGCTCTCTTTTCTATTGTTGGTCTTGTATATTGTCATAGCAACAACATGGTGTCACATTCAGAGGTTACGTCTTGATGTTTTTAAGAAACTACTGATCACATGTATCACCCTCCACAGAAATCTGATATAATCGACACTTTCTGTCGCAGTTTGAAAGTTGAAGAGCTTCACTATCTCTTTCGTTCATTATATGTTTTATAACTATCTCCTGCTCTTGGATTGCAAAACAGCTTTCTAAATGTGACGAGGTGTAAAGGCCATGAGATCATGAGGGGCAACACTATATGTAAATGTTAGCATCATCTTCAGATTTACGTGAAACATCCGCATAACCAAACTTTTTGAGTGGGGGAGAATGCAATATTTCTGTTCCATGTCGTTATTCTATTATACGAGAGGTCATCGGAAATTGGGTGTCATTCGAGCAATTGGTTTATGTATTTATTATTGTTTAGGATATGCTGTCTGAGTGATACAATACGACAGTCTGAGTGATACTATATGACAGTCTGAGTGATACAATACGACAGTTTGAGTGATACTATATGACAGTTTGAGTGATACTATATGACAGTCTGAGTGATACTATATGACAGTCAGAGTGATACAATATGACAGTCTGAGTGATACTATATGACAGTCTGAGTGATACAATACGACAGTCTGAGTGATACTATATAACAGTCTGAGTGATACTATATGACAGTCTGAGTGATACTATATGACAGTCTGAGTGATACTATATGACAGTCTGAATGATACAATATGACAGTCTGAGTGATACAATATGACAGTCTGAGTGATACCATATGACAGGCTGAGTGATACAATATGACAGTCTGAATGATACAATATGACAGTCTGAGTGATACTATATGACAGTCTGAGTGATACTATATGACAGTCTGGGTGATACAATATGACAGTCTGAGTGATACTATATGACAGTCTGAGTGATACTATATGACAGTCTGAGTGATACTATATGACAGTCTGAGTGATACTATATGACAGTCTGAGTGATACAATATGACAGTCTGAGTGATACAATATGACAGTCTGAGTGATACAATATGACAGTCTGAGTGATACCATATGACAGTCTGAGTGATACAATATGACAGTCTGAGTGATACTATATGACAGTCTGAGTGATACTATATGACAGTCTGAGTGATACTATATGACAGTCTGAGTGATACTATATGACAGTCTGAATGATACAATATGACAGTCTGAGTGATACAATATGACAGTCTGAGTGATACCATATGACAGTCTGAGTGATACAATATGACAGTCTGAATGATACAATATGACAGTCTGAGTGATACTATATGACAGTCTGAGTGATACTATATGACAGTCTGAGTGATACAATATGACAGTCTGAATGATACAATATGACAGTCTGAATGATACAATATGACAGTCTGAGTGATACAATATGACAGTCTGAGTGATACAATATGAAAGACTGAGAGATACAATATGACAGTCTGAGTGATACTATATGACAGTCTGAGTGATACAATATGACAGTCTGAGTGATACCATATGACAGTCTGAGTGATACAATATGACAGTCTGAGTGATACAATACGACAGTCTGAGTGATACTATATGACAGTCTGAGTGATACTATATGACAGTCTGAGTGATACTATATGACAGTCTGAATGATACAATATGACAGTCTGAGTGATACTATAGGACAGTCTGAGTGATACTATATGACAGTCTGAGTGATATTATATGACAGTCTGAATGATACAATATGACAGTCTGGGTGATACTATATGACAGTCTGAGTGATACTATATGACAGTCTGAATGATACAATATGACAGTCTGAGTGATACTATATGACAGTCTGAGTGATACTATATGACAGTCTGAGTGATACAATATGACAGTCTGAATGATACAATATGACAGTCTGAGTGATACAATATGACAGTCTGGGTGATACTATATGACAGTCTGAGTGATGCTATATGACAGTCTGAGTGATACTATATGACAGTCTGAGTGATACAATATGACAGTCTGAGTGATACTATATGACAGTCTGAGTGATACTATATGACAGTCAGAGTGATACAATATGACCGTCTGAGTGATACTATATGACAGTCTGAGTGATACTATATGACAGTCTGAGTGATACAATATGACAGTCTGAGTGATACAATATGACAGTCTGAGTGATACAATACGACAGTCTGAGTGATACTATATGACAGTCTGAGTGATACTATATGACAGTCTGAGTGATACTATATGACAGTCTGAATGATACAATATGACAGTCTGAGTGATACTATAGGACAGTCTGAGTGATACTATATGACAGTCTGAGTGATATTATATGACAGTCTGAATGATACAATATGACAGTCTGGGTGATACTATATGACAGTCTGAGTGATACTATATGACAGTCTGAATGATACAATATGACAGTCTGAGTGATACTATATGACAGTCTGAGTGATACTATATGACAGTCTGAGTGATACAATATGACAGTCTGAATGATACAATATGACAGTCTGAGTGATACAATATGACAGTCTGGGTGATACTATATGACAGTCTGAGTGATGCTATATGACAGTCTGAGTGATACTATATGACAGTCTGAGTGATACAATATGACAGTCTGAGTGATACTATATGACAGTCTGAGTGATACTATATGACAGTCAGAGTGATACAATATGACCGTCTGAGTGATACTATATGACAGTCTGAGTGATACTATATGACAGTCTGAGTGATACAATATGACAGTCTGAGTGATACAATATGACAGTCTGAGTGATACAATACGACAGTCTGAGTGATACTATATGACAGTCTGAGTGATACTATATGACAGTCTGAGTGATACAATATGACAGTCTGAGTGATACAATATGACAGTCTGAGTGATACAATACGACAGTCTGAGTGATACTATATGACAGTCTGAGTGATACTATATGACAGTCTGAGTGATACTATATGACAGTCTGAGTGATACTATATGACAGTCTGAGTGATACAATATGACAGTCTGAGTGATACAATATGACAGTCTGAGTGATACCATATGACAGGCTGAGTGATACAATATGACAGTCTGAATGATACAATATGACAGTCTGAGTGATACTATATGACAGTCTGAGTGATACTATATGACAGTCTGAGTGATACAATATGACAGTCTGAGTGATACTATATGACAGTCTGAGTGATACTATATGACAGTCTGAGTGATACTATATGACAGTCTGAGTGATACTATATGACAGTCTGAGTGATACAATATGACAGTCTGAGTGATACAATATGACAGTCTGAGTGATACAATATGACAGTCTGAGTGATACCATATGACAGTCTGAGTGATACAATATGACAGTCTGAGTGATACAATACGACAGTCTGAGTGATACTATATGACAGTCTGAGTGATACAATACGACAGTTTGAGTGATACTATATGACAGTTTGAGTGATACTATATGACAGTCTGAGTGATACTATATGACAGTCAGAGTGATACAATATGACAGTCTGAGTGATACTATATGACAGTCTGAGTGATACAATACGACAGTCTGAGTGATACTATATAACAGTCTGAGTGATACTATATGACAGTCTGAGTGATACTATATGACAGTCTGAGTGATACTATATGACAGTCTGAATGATACAATATGACAGTCTGAGTGATACAATATGACAGTCTGAGTGATACCATATGACAGGCTGAGTGATACAATATGACAGTCTGAATGATACAATATGACAGTCTGAGTGATACTATATGACAGTCTGAGTGATACTATATGACAGTCTGGGTGATACAATATGACAGTCTGAGTGATACTATATGACAGTCTGAGTGATACTATATGACAGTCTGAGTGATACTATATGACAGTCTGAGTGATACTATATGACAGTCTGAGTGATACAATATGACAGTCTGAGTGATACAATATGACAGTCTGAGTGATACAATATGACAGTCTGAGTGATACCATATGACAGTCTGAGTGATACAATATGACAGTCTGAGTGATACTATATGACAGTCTGAGTGATACTATATGACAGTCTGAGTGATACTATATGACAGTCTGAGTGATACTATATGACAGTCTGAATGATACAATATGACAGTCTGAGTGATACAATATGACAGTCTGAGTGATACCATATGACAGTCTGAGTGATACAATATGACAGTCTGAATGATACAATATGACAGTCTGAGTGATACTATATGACAGTCTGAGTGATACTATATGACAGTCTGAGTGATACAATATGACAGTCTGAATGATACAATATGACAGTCTGAATGATACAATATGACAGTCTGAGTGATACAATATGACAGTCTGAGTGATACAATATGAAAGACTGAGAGATACAATATGACAGTCTGAGTGATACTATATGACAGTCTGAGTGATACAATATGACAGTCTGAGTGATACCATATGACAGTCTGAGTGATACAATATGACAGTCTGAGTGATACAATACGACAGTCTGAGTGATACTATATGACAGTCTGAGTGATACTATATGACAGTCTGAGTGATACTATATGACAGTCTGAATGATACAATATGACAGTCTGAGTGATACTATAGGACAGTCTGAGTGATACTATATGACAGTCTGAGTGATATTATATGACAGTCTGAATGATACAATATGACAGTCTGGGTGATACTATATGACAGTCTGAGTGATACTATATGACAGTCTGAATGATACAATATGACAGTCTGAGTGATACTATATGACAGTCTGAGTGATACTATATGACAGTCTGAGTGATACAATATGACAGTCTGAATGATACAATATGACAGTCTGAGTGATACAATATGACAGTCTGGGTGATACTATATGACAGTCTGAGTGATGCTATATGACAGTCTGAGTGATACTATATGACAGTCTGAGTGATACAATATGACAGTCTGAGTGATACTATATGACAGTCTGAGTGATACTATATGACAGTCAGAGTGATACAATATGACCGTCTGAGTGATACTATATGACAGTCTGAGTGATACTATATGACAGTCTGAGTGATACAATATGACAGTCTGAGTGATACAATATGACAGTCTGAGTGATACAATACGACAGTCTGAGTGATACTATATGACAGTCTGAGTGATACTATATGACAGTCTGAGTGATACTATATGACAGTCTGAATGATACAATATGACAGTCTGAGTGATACTATAGGACAGTCTGAGTGATACTATATGACAGTCTGAGTGATATTATATGACAGTCTGAATGATACAATATGACAGTCTGGGTGATACTATATGACAGTCTGAGTGATACTATATGACAGTCTGAATGATACAATATGACAGTCTGAGTGATACTATATGACAGTCTGAGTGATACTATATGACAGTCTGAGTGATACAATATGACAGTCTGAATGATACAATATGACAGTCTGAGTGATACAATATGACAGTGTGGGTGATACTATATGACAGTCTGAGTGATGCTATATGACAGTCTGAGTGATACTATATGACAGTCTGAGTGATACAATATGACAGTCTGAGTGATACTATATGACAGTCTGAGTGATACTATATGACAGTCAGAGTGATACAATATGACCGTCTGAGTGATACTATATGACAGTCTGAGTGATACTATATGACAGTCTGAGTGATACAATATGACAGTCTGAGTGATACAATATGACAGTCTGAGTGATACAATACGACAGTCTGAGTGATACTATATGACAGTCTGAGTGATACTATATGACAGTCTGAGTGATACAATATGACAGTCTGAGTGATACAATATGACAGTCTGAGTGATACAATACGACAGTCTGAGTGATACTATATGACAGTCTGAGTGATACTATATGACAGTCTGAGTGATACTATATGACAGTCTGAGTGATACTATATGACAGTCTGAGTGATACAATATGACAGTCTGAGTGATACAATATGACAGTCTGAGTGATACCATATGACAGGCTGAGTGATACAATATGACAGTCTGAATGATACAATATGACAGTCTGAGTGATACTATATGACAGTCTGAGTGATACTATATGACAGTCTGAGTGATACAATATGACAGTCTGAGTGATACTATATGACAGTCTGAGTGATACTATATGACAGTCTGAGTGATACTATATGACAGTCTGAGTGATACTATATGACAGTCTGAGTGATACAATATGACAGTCTGAGTGATACAATATGACAGTCTGAGTGATACAATATGACAGTCTGAGTGATACCATATGACAGTCTGAGTGATACAATATGACAGTCTGAGTGATACAATACGACAGTCTGAGTGATACTATATGACAGTCTGAGTGATACTATATGACAGTCTGAGTGATACTATATGACAGTCTGAGTGATACTATATGACAGTCTGAATGATACAATATGACAGTCTGAGTGATACAATATGACAGTCTGAGTGATTCCATATGACAGTCTGAGTGATACAATATGACAGTCTGAATGATACAATATGACAGTCTGAGTGATACTATATGACAGTCTGAGTGATACTATATGACAGTCTGAGTGATACAATATGACAGTCTGAATGATACAATATGACAGCCTGAATGATACAATATGACAGTCTGAGTGATACAATATGACAGTCTGAGTGATACAATATGAAAGACTGAGAGATACAATATGACAGTCTGAGTGATACTATATGACAGTCTGAGTGATACAATATGACAGTCTGAGTGATACCATATGACAGTCTGAGTGATACAATATGACAGTCTGAGTGATACAATACGACAGTCTGAGTGATACTATATGACAGTCTGAGTGATACTATATGACAGTCTGAGTGATACTATATGACAGTCTGTATGATACAATATGACAGTCTGAGTGATACTATAGGACAGTCTGAGTGATACTATATGACAGTCTGAGTGATATTATATGACAGTCTGAATGATACAATATGACAGTCTGGGTGATACTATATGACAGTCTGAGTGATACTATATGACAGTCTGAATGATACAATATGACAGTCTGAGTGATACTATATGACAGTCTGAGTGATACTATATGACAGTCTGAGTGATACAATATGACAGTCTGAATGATACAATATGACAGTCTGAGTGATACAATATGACAGTCTGGGTGATAATATATGACAGTCTGAGTGATGCTATATGACAGTCTGAATGATACTATATGACAGTCTGAGTGATACAATATGACAGTCTGGGTGATACGATATGACAGTCTGAGTGATACTATATGACAGTCTGAATGATACAATATGACAGTCTGCGTGATACTATATGACAGTCTGAGTGATACTATATGACAGTCTGAGTGATACTATACGACAATCTGAGAGATACTATATGACAGTCTGAGTGATACAATATGACAGTCTGAATGATACTATATGACAGTGTGAGAGATACCATACGACAGTCTGAGTGATACAAAATGACAGTCTGAATGATACTATATTTGAGTCTGAGTGATACAATATGACAGTCTGAATGATACTATATGACAGTCTGAGTGATACAATATGACCGTCTGAGGGATACTATATGACAGTCTGAGAGATACAATATGACAGTCTGAGTGATACTTTATGACAGTCTGAGAGATACAATATGACAGTCTGAGTGATACTATATGACAGTCTGAATGATACAATATGACAGTCTGAGTGATACTATATGACAATCTGAGTGATACTATATGACAGTCTGAGTGATACAATATGACAGTCTGAGTGATACTATATGACAGTCTGAGTGATACTATATGACAGTCTGAGTGAAACTATACGACAGTCTGAGTGATACAATATGACAGTCTGAGTGATACTATATGACAGTCTGAGTGATACTATATGACAGTCTGAGTGATACTATATGACAGTCTGGGTGATAAAATACGACATTCTGAGTGATACTATATGACAGTCTGAGTGATACTATATGACAGTCTGAGTGATACTATACGACATTCTGAGTGATACAATATGACAGTCTGAGTGATACAATATAACAGTCTGGGTGATACAATATGACAGTCTGAGCGATACAATATGACAGTCTGAATGATACAATATGACAGTCTGAGAGATACTATATGACAGTCTGAGTGATACAATATGACAGTCTGAGTGATACTATATGACAGTCTGAGTGATACTATATGACAGTCTGAGTGATACTATATGACAGTCTGAATGATACAATATGACAGTCTGAGTGATACTATAGGACAGTCTGAGTGATACTATATGACAGTCTGAGTGATATTATATGACAGTCTGAATGATACAATATGACAGTCTGGGTGATACTATATGACAGTCTGAGTGATACTATATGACAGTCTGAATGATACAATATGACAGTCTGAGTGATACTATATGACAGTCTGAGTGATACTATATGACAGTCTGAGTGATACAATATGACAGTCTGAATGATACAATATGACAGTCTGAGTGATACAATATGACAGTCTGGGTGATACTATATGACAGTCTGAGTGATGCTATATGACAGTCTGAGTGATACTATATGACAGTCTGAGTGATACAATATGACAGTCTGAGTGATACTATATGACAGTCTGAGTGATCCTATATGACAGTCAGAGTGATACAATATGACCGTCTGAGTGATACTATATGACAGTCTGAGTGATACTATATGACAGTCTGAGTGATACAATATGACAGTCTGAGTGATACAATATGACAGTCTGAGTGATACAATACGACAGTCTGAGTGATACTATATGACAGTCTGAGTGATACTATATGACAGTCTGAGTGATACAATATGACAGTCTGAGTGATACAATATGACAGTCTGAGTGATACAATACGACAGTCTGAGTGATACTATATGACAGTCTGAGTGATACTATATGACAGTCTGAGTGATACTATATGACAGTCTGAGTGATACAATATGACAGTCTGAGTGATACAATATGACAGTCTGAGTGATACCATATGACAGGCTGAGTGATACAATATGACAGTCTGAATGATACAATATGACAGTCTGAGTGATACTATATGACAGTCTGAGTGATACTATATGACAGTCTGAGTGATACAATATGACAGTCTGAGTAATACTATATGACAGTCTGAGTGATACTATATGACAGTCTGAGTGATACTATATGACAGTCTGAGTGATACTATATGACAGTCTGAGTGATACAATATGACAGTCTGAGTGATACAATATGACAGTCTGAGTGATACAATATGACAGTCTGAGTGATACCATATGACAGTCTGAGTGATACAATATGACAGTCTGAGTGATACAATACGACAGTCTGAGTGATACTATATGACAGTCTGAGTGATACTATATGACAGTCTGAGTGATACTATATGACAGTCTGAGTGATACTATATGACAGTCTGAATGATACAATATGACAGTCTGAGTGATACAATATGACAGTCTGAGTGATTCCATATGACAGTCTGAGTGATACAATATGACAGTCTGAATGATACAATATGACAGTCTGAGTGATACTATATGACAGTCTGAGTGATACTATATGACAGTCTGAGTGATACAATATGACAGTCTGAATGATACAATATGACAGTCTGAATGATACAATATGACAGTCTGAGTGATACAATATGACAGTCTGAGTGATACAATATGAAAGACTGAGAGATACAATATGACAGTCTGAGTGATACTATATGACAGTCTGAATGATACAATATGACAGTCTGAGTGATACCATATGACAGTCTGAGTGATACAATATGACAGTCTGAGTGATACAATACGACAGTCTGAGTGATACTATATGACAGTCTGAGTGATACTATATGACAGTCTGAGTGATACTATATGTCAGTCTGAATGATACAATATGACAGTCTGAGTGATACTATAGGACAGTCTGAGTGATACTATATGACAGTCTGAGTGATATTATATGACAGTCTGAATGATACAATATGACAGTCTGGGTGATACTATATGACAGTCTGAGTGATACTATATGACAGTCTGAATGATACAATATGACAGTCTGAGTGATACTATATGACAGTCTGAGTGATACTATATGACAGTCTGAGTGATACAATATGACAGTCTGAATGATACAATATGACAGTCTGAGTGATACAATATGACAGTCTGGGTGATAATATATGACAGTCTGAGTGATGCTATATGACAGTCTGAATGATACTATATGACAGTCTGAGTGATACAATATGACAGTCTGGGTGATACGATATGACAGTCTGAGTGATACTATATGACAGTCTGAATGATACAATATGACAGTCTGCGTGATACTATATGACAGTCTGAGTGATACTATATGACAGTCTGAGTGATACTATACGACAATCTGAGAGATACTATATGACAGTCTGAGTGATACAATATGACAGTCTGAATGATACTATATGACAGTGTGAGAGATACCATACGACAGTCTGAGTGATACAAAATGACAGTCTGAATGATACTATATTTGAGTCTGAGTGATACAATATGACAGTCTGAATGATACTATATGACAGTCTGAGTGATACAATATGACCGTCTGAGGGATACTATATGACAGTCTGAGAGATACAATATGACAGTCTGAGTGATACTTTATGACAGTCTGAGAGATACAATATGACAGTCTGAGTGATACTATATGACAGTCTGAATGATACAATATGACAGTCTGAGTGATACTATATGACAATCTGAGTGATACTATATGACAGTCTGAGTGATACAATATGACAGTCTGAGTGATACTATATGACAGTCTGAGTGATACTATATGACAGTCTGAGTGAAACTATACGACAGTCTGAGTGATACAATATGACAGTCTGAGTGATACTATATGACAGTCTGAGTGATACTATATGACAGTCTGAGTGATACTATATGACAGTCTGGGTGATACAATACGACATTCTGAGTGATACTATATGACAGTCTGAGTGATACTATATGACAGTCTGAGTGATACTATACGACATTCTGAGTGATACAATATGACAGTCTGAGTGATACAATATAACAGTCTGGGTGATACAATATGACAGTCTGAGCGATACAATATGACAGTCTGAATGATACAATATGACAGTCTGAGAGATACTATATGACAGTCTGAGTGATACAATATGACAGTCTGAGTGATACTATATGACAGTCTGAGTGATACTATATGACAGTCTGAGTGATACCATACGATAGTCTGAGTGATACAATATGACAGTCTGAGTGATACTATACGACAGTCTGGGTGATACAATATGACAGTCTGAGTGATACAATATGACAGTCTGAGTGATACAATATGACAGTCTGAGTGATACAATAAGACAGTCTGAGTGATACCATATGACAGTCCGAGTGATACAATATGACAGTCTGAGTGATACAATACGACAGTCTGAGTGATACTATATGACAGTCTGAGTGATACTATATGACAGTCCGAGTGACACTATATGACAGTCTGAATGATGCAATATGACAGTCTGAGTGATACTATAGGACAGTCTGAGTGATACTATATGACAGTCTGAGTGATATTATATGACAGTCTGAATGATACAATATGACAGTCTGAGTGACACAATATGACAGTCTGGGTGATACTATATGACAGTCTGAGTGATACAATATGACAGTCTGAATGATACTATATGACAGTCTGAGAGATACCATATGACAGTCTGAGTGATACAAAATGACAGTCTGAATGATACTATATTTGAGTCTGAGTGATACAATATGACAGTCTGAATGATACTATATGACAGTCTGAGTGATACAATATGACAGTCTGAGTGATACTTTATGACAGTCTGAGAGATACAATATGACAGTCTGAGTGATACTATATGACAGTCTGAGTGATACAATATGACAGTCTGAGTGATACTATATGACAGTCTGAGTGATACAATATGACCGTCTCAGTGATAAAATATGACAGTCTGAGTGATACTATATGACAGTCTGAGTGATACTATATGACAGTCTGAGAGATACTATATGACAGTCTGAGTGATACAATATGACAGTCTGAGTGATACTATATGACAGTCTGAGTGATACAATATGACAGTCTGAGATATACTATATGACAGTCTGAGTGATACTATATGACAGTCTGAGTGATACTATATGACAGTCTGAATGATACAATATGACAGTCTGAGAGATACAATATGACAGTCTGAGTGATACAATATGACAGTCTGAGTGATACCATATGACAGTCTGAGTGATACAATATGACAGTTTGAGTGATACAATACGACAGTCTGAGTGATACTATATGACAGTCTGAGTGATACTATATGACAGTCTGAATGATACAATATGACAGTCTGAGAGATACAATATGACAGTCTGACTGATACAATATGACAGTCTGAGTGATACAATATGACAGTCTGAATGATACAATATGACAGTCTGAGTGATACAATATGACAGTCTGGGTGATACTATATGACAGTCTGAGTGATACTATATGACAGTCTGAGTGATACTATATGACAGTCTGAGTGATACTATATGACAGTCTGAGTGATACTATATGACAGTCTGAGTGATACTATATGACGGTCTGAGTGATACTATACGACAGTCTGAGTGATACAATATGACAGTCTGAGTGGTACTATATGACAGTCTGAGTGATACTATATGACAGTCTGAGTGATACTATACGACAGTCTGAGTGATACAATATGACAGCCTGAGATATACTATATGACAGTCTGAGTGATACAATACGACAGTCTGAGTGATACTATATGACAGTCTGAGTGATACTATATGACAGTCTGAATGATACAATATGACAGTCTGAGAGATACAATATGACACTCTGACTGATACAATATGACAGTCTGAGTGATACTATATGACAGTCTGAGTGATACTATATGACAGTCTGAGTGATACTATATGACAGTCTGGGTGATACAATACGACAGTCTGAGTGATACTATATGACAGTCTGAGTGGTACTATATGACAGTCTGAGTGATACTATATGACAGTCTGAGTGATACAATATGACAGTCTGAGTGATACAATATGACAGTCTGAGTGATACAATATGACAGTCTGAGTGATACTATACGACAGTGATACAATATGACAGTCTGGGTGATACAATACGACAGTCTGAGTGATACTATATGACAGTCTGAGTGATACTATATGACAGTCTGAGTGATACTATATGACAGTCTGAGTGATACTATATGACAGTCTGAGTGATACTATACGACAGTCTGAGTGATACAATATGACAGTCTGAGTGATACAATATGACAGTCTGGGTGATACAATACGACAGTCTGAGTGATACTATATGACAGTTTGAGTGATACTATATGACAGTCTGAGTGATACTATATGACAGTCTGAGTGATACTATATGAAAGTCTGAGTGATACTATACGACAGTCTGAGTGATACAATATGACAGCCTGAGTGGTATTATATGACATTCTGAGTGATACTATATGACAGTCTGAGTGATACTATATGAGAGTCTGAGTGATACTATATGACAGTCTGAATGATACAATATGACAGTCTGAGAGATACAATATGACAGTCTGACTGATACAATATGACAGTCTGAGTGATACTATATGACAGTCTGAGTGATACTATATGACAGTCTGAGTGATACTATATGACAGTCTGGGTGATACAATACGACAGTCTGAGTGATACTATATGACAGTCTGAGTGATACTATATGACAGTCTGAGTGATACTATATGACAGTCTGAGTGATACAATATGACAGTCTGAGTGATACAATATGACAGTCTGAGTGATACAATATGACAGTCTGAGTGATACTATACGACAGTGATACAATACGACAGTCTGGGTGATACAATACGACAGTCTGAGTGATACTATATGACAGTCTGAGTGATACTATATGACAGTCTGAGTGATACTATATGACAGTCTGAGTGATAATATATGACAGTCTGAGTGATACTATACGACAGTCTGAGTGATACAATATGACAGTCTGAGTGATACTATATGACAGTGTGAGTGATACTATATGACAGTCTGAATGATACAATATGACAGTCTGAGAGATACAATATGACAGTCTGAGTGATACAATATGACAGTCTGAGTGATACTATATGACAGTCTGAGTGATACTATATGACAGTCTGAGTGATACTATATGACAGTCTGGGTGATACAATACGACAGTCTGAGTGATACTATATGACAGTCTGAGTGATACTAAATGACAGTCTGAGTGATACTATATGACAGTCTGAGTGATACAATATGACAGTCTGAGTGATACAATATGACAGTCTGAGTGATACTATACGACAGTGATACAATATGACAGTCTGGGTGATACAATACGACAGTCTGAGTGATACTATATGACAGTCTGAGTGATACTATACGACAATCTGAGAGATACTATATGACAGTCTGAATGATACTATATGACAGTCTGAGTGATACAATATGACAGTCTGAGTGATACTTTATGACAGTCTGAGAGATACAATATGACAGTCTGAGTGATACTATATGACAGTCTGAGTGATACAATATGACAGTCTGAGTGATACTATATGACAGTCTGAGTGATACAATATGACCGTCTCAGTGATAAAATATGACAGTCTGAGTGATACTATATGACAGTCTGAGTGATACTATATGACAGTCTGAGAGATACTATATGACAGTCTGAGTGATACAATATGACAGTCTGAGTGATACTATATGACAGTCTGAGTGATACAATATGACAGTCTGAGATATACTATATGACAGTCTGAGTGATACTATATGACAGTCTGAGTGATACTATATGACAGTCTGAATGATACAATATGACAGTCTGAGAGATACAATATGACAGTCTGAGTGATACAATATGACAGTCTGAGTGATACCATATGACAGTCTGAGTGATACAATATGACAGTTTGAGTGATACAATACGACACTCTGAGTGATACTATATGACAGTCTGAGTGATACTATATGACAGTCTGAATGATACAATATGACAGTCTGAGAGATACAATATGACAGTCTGACTGATACAATATGACAGTCTGAGTGATACTATATGACAGTCTGAGTGATACTATATGACAGTCTGAGTGATACTATATGACAGTCTGGGTGATACAATACGACAGTCTGAGTGATACTATATGACAGTCTGAGTGATACTAAATGACAGTCTGAGTGATACTATATGACAGTCTGAGTGATACAATATGACAGTCTGAGTGATACAATATGACAGTCTGAGTGATACTATACGACAGTGATACAATATGACAGTCTGGGTGATACAATACGACAGTCTGAGTGATACTATATGACAGTCTGAGTGATACTATATGACAGTCTGAGTGATACTATATGACAGTCTGAGTGATACTATACGACAGTCTGAGTGATACAATATGACAGTCTGAGTGATACAATATGACAGTCTGGGTGATACAATACGACAGTCTGAGTGATACTATATGACAGTCTGAGTGATACTATATGACAGTCTGAGTGATACTATATGACAGTCTGAGTGATACTATATGACGGTCTGAGTGATACTATACGACAGTCTGATTGATACAATATGACAGTCTGAGTGGTACTATATGACAGTCTGAGTGATACTATATGACAGTCTGAGTGATACTATATGACAGTCTGAGAGATACTATATGACAGTCTGGGTGATACAATATGACAGTCTGAGTGATACTATATGACAGTCTGAGTGATACAATATGACAGTCTGAGATATACTATATGACAGTCTGAGTGATACAATATGACAGTCTGAGTGATACCATATGACAGTCTGAGTGATACAATATGACAGTTTGAGTGATACAATACGACAGTCTGAGTGATACTATATGACAGTCTGAGTGATACTATATGACAGTCTGAATGATACAATATGACAGTCTGAGAGATACAATATGACACTCTGACTGATACAATATGACAGTCTGAGTGATACTATATGACAGTCTGAGTGATACTATATGACAGTCTGAGTGATACTATATGACAGTCTGGGTGATACAATACGACAGTCTGAGTGATACTATATGACAGTCTGAGTGGTACTATATGACAGTCTGAGTGATACTATATGACAGTCTGAGTGATACAATATGACAGTCTGTGTGATACAATATGACAGTCTGAGTGATACAATATGACAGTCTGAGTGATACTATACGACAGTGATACAATATGACAGTCTGGGTGATACAATACGACAGTCTGAGTGATACTATATGACAGTCTGAGTGATACTATATGACAGTCTGAATGATACAATATGACAGTCTGAGAGATACAATATGACAGTCTGACTGATACAATATGACAGTCTGACTGATACTATATGACAGTCTGAGTGATACTATATGACAGTCTGAGTGATACTATATGACAGTCTGGGTGATACAATACGACAGTCTGAGTGATACTATATGACAGTCTGAGTGATACTATATGACAGTCTGAGTGATACTATATGACAGTCTGAGTGATACAATATGACAGTCTGAGTGATACAATATGACAGTCTGAGTGATACAATATGACAGTCTGAGTGATACTATACGACAGTGATACAATACGACAGTCTGGGTGATACAATACGACAGTCTGAGTGATACTATATGACAGTCTGAGTGATACTATATGACAGTCTGAGTGATACTATATGACAGTCTGAGTGATAATATATGACAGTCTGAGTGATACTATACGACAGTCTGAGTGATACAATATGACAGTCTGAGTGATACTATATGACAGTGTGAGTGATACTATATGACAGTCTGAATGATACAATATGACAGTCTGAGAGATACAATATGACAGTCTGAGTGATACAATATGACAGTCTGAGTGATACTATATGACAGTCTGAGTGATACTATATGACAGTCTGAGTGATACTATATGACAGTCTGGGTGATACAATACGACAGTCTGAGTGATACTATATGACAGTCTGAGTGATACTAAATGACAGTCTGAGTGATACTATATGACAGTCTGAGTGATACAATATGACAGTCTGAGTGATACAATATGACAGTCTGAGTGATACTATACGACAGTGATACAATATGACAGTCTGGATGATACAATACGACAGTCTGAGTGATACTATATGACAGTCTGAGTGATACTATACGACAATCTGAGAGATACTATATGACAGTCTGAGTGATACAATATGACAGTCTGAATGATACTATATGACAGTGTGAGAGATACCATATGACAGTCTGAGTGATACAAAATGACAGTCTGAATGATACTATATTTGAGTCTGAGTGATACAATATGACAGTCTGAATGATACTATATGACAGTCTGAGTGATACAATATGACCGTCTGAGTGATACTATATGACAGTCTGAGAGATACAATATGACAGTCTGAGTGATACTTTATGAGAGTCTGAGAGATACAATATGACAGTCTGAGTGATACTATATGACAGTCTGAATGATTCAATATGACAGTCTGAGTGATACTATATGACAATCTGAGTGATACTATATGACAGTCTGAGTGATACAATATGACAGTGTGAGTGATACTATATGACAGTCTGAGTGATACTATATGACAGTCTGAGTGATACTATACGACAGTCTGAGTGATACAATATGACAGTCTGAGTGATACAATATGACAGTCTGAGTGATACTATATGACAGTCTGAGTGATACTATATGACAGTCTGGGTGATACAATACGACATTCTGAGTGATACTATATGACAGTCTGAGTGATACTATATGACAGTCTGAGTGATACTATACGACAGTCTGAGTGATACAATATGACAGTCTGAGTGATACAATATGACAGTCTGGGTGATACAATATGACAGTCTGAGCGATACAATATGACAGTCTGAATGATACAATATGACAGTCTGAGAGATACTATATGACAGTCTGAGTGATACAATATGACAGTCTGAGTGATACTATATGACAGTATGAGTGATACTATATGACAGTCTGAGTGATACTATACGATAGTCTGAGTGATACAATATGACAGTCTGAGTGATACTATATGACAGTCTGGGTGATACAATATGACAGTCTGAGTGATACAATATGACAGTCTGAGTGATACAATATGACAGACTGAGTGATACAATAAGACAGTCTGAGTGATACCATATGACAGTCCGAGTGATACAATATGACAGTCTGAGGGATACAATACGACAGTCTGAGTGATACTATATGACAGTCTGAGTGATACTATATGACAGTCCGAGTGACACTATATGACAGTCTGAATGATACAATATGACAGTCTGAGTGATACTATAGGACAGTCTGAGTGATACTATATGACAGTCTGAGTGATATTATATGACAGTCTGAATGATACAATATCACAGTCTGAGTGATACAATATGACAGTCTGGGTGATACTATATGACAGTCTGAGTGATGCTATATGACAGTCTGAGTGATACTATATGACAGTCTGAGTGATACAATATGACAGTCTGGGTCAGACGATACGACAGTCTGAGTGATACTACATGACAGTCTGAGTGATACTATATGACAGTCTGAATGATACAATATGACAGTATGAGTGATACTATACGACAGTCTGAGAGATACTACATGACAGTCTGAGTGATACAATATGACAGTCTGAATGATACTATATGACAGTCTGAGAGATACCATATGACAGTCTGAGTGATACAAAATGACAGTCTGAATGGTACTATATTTGAGTCTGAGTGATACAATATGACAGTCTGAATGATACTATATGACAGTCTGAGTGATACAATATGACAGTCTGAGTGATACTTATGACAGTCTGAGAGATACAATATGACAGTCTGAGTGATACTATATGACAGTCTGAGTGATACAATATGACAGTCTGAGTGATACTATATGACAGTCTGAGTGATACAATATGACCGTCTCAGTGATAAAATATGACAGTCTGAGTGATACTATATGACAGTCTGAGTGATACTATATGACAGTCTGAGTGATACTATATGACAGTCTGAGTGATACTATATGACAGTCTGAGTGATACTATATGACAGTCTGGGTGATACAATACGACATTCTGAGTGATACTATATGACAGTCTGAGTGATACTATATGACAGTCTGAGTGATACTATACGACAGTCTGAGTGATACAATATGACAGTCTGAGTGATACAATATAACAGTCTGGGTGATACAATATGACAGTCTGAGCGATACAATATGACAGTCTGAATGATACAATATGACAGTCTGAGAGATACTATATGACAGTCTGAGTGATACAATATGACAGTCTGAGTGATACTATATGACAGTCTGAGTGATACTATATGACAGTCTGAGTGATACTATACGATAGTCTGAGTGATACAATATGACAGTCTGAGTGATACTATATGACAGTCTGGGTGATACAATATGACAGTCTGAGTGATACAATATGACAGTCTGAGTGATACAATATGACAGTCTGAGTGATACAATAAGACAGTTTGAGTGATACCATATGACAGCCCGAGTGATACAATATGACAGTCTGAGTGATACAATACGACAGTCTGAGTGATACTATATGACAGTCTGAGTGATACTATATGACAGTCTGAGTGATACTATAGGACAGTCTGAGTGATACTATATGACAGTCTGAGTAATATTATATGACAGTCTGAATGATACAATATGACAGTCTGAGTGATACAATATGACAGTCTGGGTGATACTATATGACAGTCTGAGTGATGCTATATGACAGTCTGAGTGATGCTATATGACAGTCTGAGTGATACAATATGACAGTCTGGGTCATACGATATGACAGTCTGAGTGATACTACATGACAGTCTGAGTGATACTATATGACAGTCTGAATGATAAAATATGACAGTCTGAGTGATACTATACGACAGTCTGAGAGATACTACATGACAGTCTGAGTGATACAATATGACAGTCTGAATGATACTATATGACAGTCTGAGAGATACCATATGACAGTCTGAGTGATACAAAATGACAGTCTGAATGATACTATATTTGAGTCTGAGTGATACAATATGACAGTCTGAATGATACTATATGACAGTCTGAGTGATACAATATGACCGTCTGAATGATACTATATGACAGTCTGAGAGATACAATATGACAGTCTGAGTGATACTTTATGACAGTCTGAGAGATACAATATGACAGTCTGAGTGATACTATATGACAGTCTGAATGATACAATATGACAGTCTGAGTGATACTATATGACAATCTGAGTGATACTATATGACAGTCTGAGTGATACAATATGACAGTGTGAGTGATACTATATGACAGTCTGAGTGATACTATATGACAGTCTGAGTGATACTATACGACAGTCTGAGTGATACAATATGACAGTCTGAGTGATACTATATGACAGTCTGAGTGATACTATATGACAGTCTGAGTGATACTATATGACAGTCTGGGTGATACAATACGACATTCTGAGTGATACTATATGACAGTCTGAGTGATACTATATGACAGTCTGAGTGATACTATACGACAGTCTGAGTGATACAATATGACAGTCTGAGTGATACAATACGACAGTCTGGGTGATACAATATGACAGTCTGAGCGATACAATATGACAGTCTGAATGATACAATATGACAGTCTGAGAGATACTATATGACAGTCTGAGTGATACAATATGACAGTCTGAGTGATACTATATGACAGTCTGAGTGATACTATATGACAGTCTGAGTGATACTATATGACAGTCTGGGTGATACAATACGACAGTCTGAGTGATACTATATGACAGTCTGAGTGATACTAAATGACAGTCTGAGTGATACTATATGACAGTCTGAGTGATACAATATGACAGTCTGAGTGATACAATATGACAGTCTGAGTGATACTATACGACAGTGATACAATATGACAGTCTGGGTGATACAATACGACAGTCTGAGTGATACTATATGACAGTCTGAGTGATACTATATGACAGTCTGAGTGATACTATATGACAGTCTGAGTGATACTATATGACAGTCTGAGTGATACTATACGACAGTCTGAGTGATACAATATGACAGTCTGAGTGATACAATATGACAGTCTGGGTGATACAATACGACAGTCTGAGTGATACTATATGACAGTCTGAGTGATACTATATGACAGTCTGAGTGATACTATATGACAGTGTGAGTGATACTATATGACGGTCTGAGTGATACTATACGACAGTCTGAGTGATACAATATGACAGTCTGAGTGGTACTATATGACAGTCTGAGTGATACTATATGACGGTCTGAGTGATACTATATGACAGTCTGAGAGATACTATATGACAGTCTGAGTGATACAATATGACAGTCTGAGTGATACTATATGACAGTCTGAGTGATACAATATGACAGTCAGAGATATACTATATGACAGTCTGAGTGATACAATATGACAGTCTGAGTGATACCATATGACAGTCTGAGTGATACAATATGACAGTTTGAGTGATACAATACGACAGTCTGAGTGATACTATATGACAGTCTGAGTGATACTATATGACAGTCTGAATGATACAATATGACAGTCTGAGAGATACAATATGACACTCTGACTGATACAATATGACAGTCTGAGTGATACTATATGACAGTCTGAGTGATACTATATGACAGTCTGAGTGATACTATATGACAGTCTGGGTGATACAATACGACAGTCTGAGTGATACTATATGACAGTCTGAGTGGTAGTATATGACAGTCTGAGTGATACTATATGACAGTCTGAGTGATACAATATGACAGTCTGAGTGATACAATATGACAGTCTGAGTGATACTATACGACAGTGATACAATATGACAGTCTGGGTGATACAATACGACAGTCTGAGTGATACTATATCACAGTCTGAGTGATACTATATGACAGTGTGAGTGATACTATATGACAGTCTGAGTGATACTATATGACAGTCTGAGTGATACTATACGACAGTCTGAGTGATACAATATGACAGTCTGAGTGATACAATATGACAGTCTGGGTGATACAATACGACAGTCTGAGTGATACTATATGACAGTCTGAGTGATACTATATGACAGTCTGAGTGATACTATATGACAGTCTGAGTGATACTATATGACAGTCTGAGTGATACTATATGACAGTCTGAGTGATACTATATGACAGTCTGAGTGATACAATATGACAGCCTGAGTGGTATTATATGACAGTCTGAGTGATACTATATGACAGTCTGAGTGATACTATATGACAGTCTGAGTGATACTATATGACAGTCTGAATGATACAATATGACAGTCTGAGAGATACAATATGACAGTCTGACTGATACAATATGACAGTCTGAGTGATACTATATGACAGTCTGAGTGATACTATATGACAGTCCTAGTGATACTATATGACAGTCTGGGTGATACAATACGACAGTCTGAGTGATACTATATGACAGTCTGAGTGATACTATATGACAGTCTGAGCGATACTATATGACAGTCTGAGTGATACAATATGACAGTCTGAGTGATACAATATGACAGTCTGAGTGATACAATATGACAGTCTGAGTGATACTATACGACAGTGATACAATACGACAGTCTGGGTGATACAATACGACAGTCTGAGTGATACTATATGACAGTCTGAGTGATACTATATGACAGTCTGAGTGATACTATATGACAGTCTGAGTGATAATATATGACAGTCTGAGTGATACTATACGACAGTCTGAGTGATACAATATGACAGTCTGAGTGATACTATATGACAGTGTGAGTGATACTATATGACAGTCTGAATGATACAATATGACAGTCTGAGAGATACAATATGACAGTCTGAGTGATACAATATGACAGTCTGAGTGATACTATATGACAGTCTGAGTGATACTATATGACAGTCTGAGTGATACTATATGACAGTCTGGGTGATACAATACGACAGTCTGAGTGATACTATATGACAGTCTGAGTGATACTAAATGACAGTCTGAGTGATACTATATGACAGTCTGGGTGATACAATACGACAGTCTGAGTGATACTATATGACAGTCTGAGTGATACTATATGACAGTCTGAGTGATACTATATGACAGTCTGAGTGATACTATATGACAGTCTGAGTGATACTATACGACAGTCTGAGTGATACAATATGACAGTCTGAGTGATACAATATGACAGTCTGGGTGATACAATACGACAGTCTGAGTGATACTATATGACAGTCTGAGTGATACTATATGACAGTCTGAGTGATACTATATGACAGTCTGAGTGATACTATATGACAGTCTGAGTGATACTATACGACAGTCTGAGTGATACAATATGACAGCCTGAGTGGTATTATATGACAGTCTGAGTGATACTATATGACAGTCTGTGTGATACTATATGACAGTCTGAGTGATACTATATGACAGTCTGAATGATACAATATGACAGTCTGAGAGATACAATATGACAGTCTGAGTGATACAATATGACAGTCTGGGTGATACAATACGATAGTCTGAGTGATACCATATGACAGTCTGAGTGATACAATATGACAGTTTGAGTGATACAATACGACAGTCTGAGTGATACTATATGACAGTCTGAGTGATACTATATGACAGTCTGAATGATACAATATGACAGTCTGAGAGATACAATATGACAGTCTGACTGATACAATATGACAGTCTGAGTGATACTATATGACAGTGGGAGTGATACTATATGACAGTCTGAGTGATACTACATGACAGTCTGGGTGATACAATACGACAGTCTGAGTGATACTATATGACAGTCTGAGTGATACTAAATGACAGTCTGAGTGATACTATATGACAGTCTGAGTGATACAATATGACAGTCTGAGTGATACAATATGACAGTCTGAGTGATACTATACGACAGTGATACAATATGACAGTCTGGGTGATACAATACGACAGTCTGAGTGATAATATATGACAGTCTGAGTGATACTATATGACAGTATGAGTGATACTATATGACAGTCTGAGTGATACTATATGACAGTCTGAGTGATACTATACGACAGTCTGAGTGATACAATATGACAGTCTGGGTGATACAATACGACAGTCTGAGTGATACTATATGACAGTCTGAGTGATACTATATGACAGTCTGAGTGATACTATATGACAGTCTGAGTGATACTATATGACAGTCTGAGTGATACTATACGACAGTCTGAGTGATACAATATGACAGTCTGAGTGGTACTATATGACAGTCTGAGTGATACTATATGACAGTCTGAGTGATACTATATGACAGTCTGAGTGATACAATATGACAGTCTGAGATATACTATATGACAGTCTGAGTGATACAATATGACAGCCTGAGTGATACCATATGACAGTCTGAGTGATACAATATGACAGTTTGAGTGATACAATACGACAGTCTGAGTGATACTATATGACAGTCTGAGTGATACTATATGACAGTCTGAATGATACAATATGACAGTCTGAGAGATACAATATGACACTCTGACTGATACAATATGACAGTCTGAGTGATACTATATGACAGTCTGAGTGATACTATATGACAGTCTGAGTGATACTATATGACAGTCTGGGTGATACAATACGACAGTCTGAGTGATACTATATGACAGTCTGAGTGATACTATATGACAGTCTGAGTGATACTATATGACAGTATGAGTGATACAATATGACAGTCTGAGTGATACAATATGACAGTCTGAGTGATACAATATGACAGTCTGAGTGATACTATACGACAGTGATACAATATGACAGTCTGGGTGATACAATACGACAGTCTGAGTGATACTATATGACAGTCTGAGTGATACTATATGACAGTCTGAGTGATACTATATGACAGTCTGAGTGATACTATATGACAGTCTGAGTGATACTATACGACAGTCTGAGTGATACAATATGACAGTCTGAGTGATACAATATGACAGTCTGGGTGATACAATACGACAGTCTGAGTGATACTATATGACAGTCTGAGTGATACTATATGACAGTCTGAGTGATACTATATGACAGTCTGAGTGATACTATATGACAGTCTGAGTGATACTATATGACAGTCTGGGTGATACAATACGACAGTCTGAGTGATACTATATGACAGTCTGAGTGATACTAAATGACAGTCTGAGTGATACTATATGACAGTCTGAGTGATACAATATGACAGTCTGAGTGATACAATATGACAGTCTGAGTGATACTATACGACAGTGATACAATATGACAGTCTGGGTGATACAATACGACAGTCTGAGTGATACTATATGACAGTCTGAGTGATACTATATGACAGTCTGAGTGATACTATATGACAGTCTGAGTGATACTATATGATAGTCTGAGTGATACTATACGACAGTCTGAGTGATACAATATGACAGTCTGAGTGATACAATATGACAGTCTGGGTGATACAATACGACAGTCTGAGTGATACTATATGACAGTCTGAGTGATACTATATGACAGTCTGAGTGATACTATATGACAGTCTGAGTGATACTATATGACGGTCTGAGTGATACTATACGACAGTCTGAGTGATACAATATGACAGTCTGAGTGGTACTATATGACAGTCTGAGTGATACTATATGACAGTCTGAGTGATACTATATGACAGTCTGAGAGATACTATATGACAGTCTGAGTGATACAATATGACAGTCTGAGTGATACTATATGACAGTCTGAGTGATACAATATGACAGTCTGAGATATACTATATGACAGTCTGAGTGATACAATATGACAGTCTGAGTGATACCATATGACAGTCTGAGTGATACAATATGACAGTTTGAGTGATACAATACGACAGTCTGAGTGATACTATATGACAGTCTGAGTGATACTATATGACAGTCTGAATGATACAATATGACAGTCTGAGAGATACAATATGACACTCTGACTGATACAATATGACAGTCTGAGTGATACTATATGACAGTCTGAGTGATACTATATGACAGTCTGAGTGATACTATATGACAGTCTGGGTGATACAATACGACAGTCTGAGTGATACCATATGACAGTCTGAGTGGTACTATATGACAGTCTGAGTGATACTATATGACAGTCTGAGTGATACAATATGACAGTCTGAGTGATACAATATGACAGTCTGAGTGATACAATATGACAGTCTGAGTGATACTATACGACAGTGATACAATATGACAGTGTGGGTGATACAATACGACAGTCTGAGTGATACTATATGACAGTCTGAGTGATACTATATGACAGTCTGAGTGATACTATATGACAGTCTGAGTGATACTATATGACAGTCTGAGTGATACTATACGACAGTCTGAGTGATACAATATGACAGTCTGAGTGATACAATATGACAGTCTGGGTGATACAATACGACAGTCTGAGTGATACTATATGACAGTCTGAGTGATACTATATGACAGTCTGAGTGATACTATATGACAGTATGAGTGATACTATATGACAGTCTGAGTGATACTATACGACAGTCTGACTGATACAATATGACAGCCTGAGTGGTATTATATGACAGTCTGAGTGATACTATATGACAGTCTGAGTGATACTATATGACAGTCTGAGTGATACTATATGACAGTCTGAATGATACAATATGACAGTCTGAGAGATACAATATGACAGTCTGACTGATACAATATGACAGTCTGAGTGATACTATATGACAGTCTGAGTGATACTATATGACAGTCTGAGAGATACTATATGACAGTCTGGGTGATACAATACGACAGTCTGAGTGATACTATATGACAGTCTGAGTGATACTATATGACAGTCTGAGTGATACTATATGACAGTCTGAGTGATACAATATGACAGTCTGAGTGATACAATATGACAGTCTGAGTGATACAATATGACAGTTTGAGTGATACTATACGACAGTGATACAATACGACAGTCTGGGTGATACAATACGACAGTCTGAGTGATACTATATGACAGTCTGAGTGATACTATATGACAGTCTGAGTGATACTATATGACAGTCTGAGTGATAATATATGACAGTCTGAGTGATACTATACGACAGTCTGAGTGATACAATATGACAGTCTGAGTGATACTATATGACAGTCTGAGTGATACTATATGACAGTCTGAATGATACAATATGACAGTCTGAGAGATACAATATGACAGTCTGACTGATACAATATGACAGTCTGAGTGATACTATATGACAGTCTGAGTGATACTATATGACAGTCTGAGTGATACTATATGACAGTCTGGGTGATACAATACGACAGTCTGAGTGATACTATATGACAGTCTGAGTGATACTATACGACAGTCTGAGTGATACAATATGACAGTCTGAGTGATACAATATGACAGTCTGGGTGATACAATACGACAGTCTGAGTGATACTATATGACAGTCTGAGTGATACTATATGACAGTCTGAGTGATACTATATGACAGTCTGAGTGATACTATATGACAGTCTGAGTGATACTATACGACAGTCTGACTGATACAATATGACAGCCTGAGTGGTATTATATGACAGTCTGAGTGATACTATATGACAGTCTGAGTGATACTATATGACAGTCTGAGTGATACTATATGACAGTCTGAATGATACAATATGACAGTCTGAGAGATACAATATGACAGTCTGACTGATACAATATGACAGTCTGAGTGATACTATATGACAGTCTGAGTGATACTATATGACAGTCTGAGAGATACTATATGACAGTCTGGGTGATACAATACGACAGTCTGAGTGATACTATATGACAGTCTGAGTGATACTATATGACAGTCTGAGTGATACTATATGACAGTCTGAGTGATACAATATGACAGTCTGAGTGATACAATATGACAGTCTGAGTGATACAATATGACAGTCTGAGTGATACTATACGACAGTGATACAATACGACAGTCTGGGTGATACAATACGACAGTCTGAGTGATACTATATGACAGTCTGAGTGATACTATATGACAGTCTGAGTGATACTATATGACAGTCTGAGTGATAATATATGACAGTCTGAGTGATACTATACGACAGTCTGAGTGATACAATATGACAGTCTGAGTGATACTATATGACAGTCTGAGTGATACTATATGACAGTCTGAATGATACAATATGACAGTCTGAGAGATACAATATGACAGTCTGACTGATACAATATGACAGTCTGAGTGATACTATATGACAGTCTGAGTGATACTATATGACAGTCTGAGTGATACTATATGACAGTCTGGGTGATACAATACGACAGTCTGAGTGATACTATATGACAGTCTGAGTGATACTAAATGACAGTCTGAGTGATACTATATGACAGTCTGAGTGATACAATATGACAGTCTGAGTGATACAATATGACAGTCTGAGTGATACTATACGACAGTCTGAGTGATACTATATGACAGTCTGAGTGATACTACATGACATTCTGAGTGATGCTATATGACAGTCTGAGTGATACTATATGACAGTCTGAGTGATACTATACGACAGTCTGAGTGATACAATATGACAGTCTGGGTGATACAATACGACAGTCTGAGTGATACTATATGACAGTCTGAGTGATACTATATGACAGTCTGAGTGATACTATATGACAGTCTGAGTGATACTATATGACAGTCTGAGTGATACTATACGACAGTCTGAGTGATACAATATGACAGTCTGAGTGGTACTATATGACAGTCTGAGTGATACTATATGACAGTCTGAGTCATACTATATGACAGTCTGAGAGATACTATATGACAGTCTGAGTGATACAATATGACAGTCTGAGATATACTATATGACAGTCTGAGTGATACAATATGACAGTCTGAGTGATACCATATGACAGTCTGAGTGATACAATATGACAGTTTGAGTGATACAATACGACAGTCTGAGTGATACTATATGACAGTCTGAGTGATACTATATGACAGTCTGAATGATACAATATGACAGTCTGAGAGATACAATATGACACTCTGACTGATACAATATGACAGTCTGAGTGATACTATATGACAGTCTGAGTGATACTATATGACAGTCTGAGTGATACTATATGACAGTCTGGGTGATACAATACGACAGTCTGAGTGATACTATATGGCAGTCTGAGTGATACTATATGACAGTCTGAGTGATACTATATGACAGTCTAAGTGATACAATATGACAGTCTGAGTGATACAATATGACAGTCTGAGTGATACAATATGACAGTCTGAGTGATACTATACGACAGTGATACAATATGACAGTCTGGGTGATACAATACGACAGTCTGAGTGATACTATATGACAGTCTGAGTGATACTATATGACAGTCTGAGTGATACTATATGACAGTCTGAGTGATACTATATGACAGTCTGAGTGATACTATACGACAGTCTGAGTGATACAATATGACAGTCTGAGTGATACAATATGACAGTCTGGGTGATACAATACGACAGTCTGAGTGATACTATATGACAGTCTGAGTGATACTATATGACAGTCTGAGTGATACTATATGACAGTCTGAGTGATACTATATGACAATCTGAGTGATACTATACGACAGTCTGAGTGATACAATATGACAGCCTGAGTGGTATTATATGACAGTCTGAGTGATACTATATGACAGTCTGTGTGATACAATATGACAGTCTGAGAGATACAATATGACAGTCTGAGTGATACAATATGACAGTCTGGGTGATACAATACGATAGTCTGAGTGATACCATATGACAGTCTGAGTGATACAATACGACAGTCTGAGTGATACTATATGACAGTCTGAGTGATACTATATGACAGTCTGAATGATACAATATGACAGTCTGAGAGATACAATATGACAGTCTGACTGATACAATATGACAGTCTGAGTGATACTATATGACAGTCTGAGTGATACTATATGACAGTCTGAGTGATACTACATGACAGTCTGGGTGATACAATACGACAGTCTGAGTGATACTATATGACAGTCTGAGTGATACTAAATGACAGTCTGAGTGATACTATATGACAGTCTGAGTCATACAATATGACAGTCTGAGTGATACAATATGGCAGTCTGAGTGATACTATACGACAGTGATACAATATGACAGTCTGGGTGATACAATACGACAGTCTGAGTGATACTATATGACAGTCTGAGTGATACTATATGACAGTCTGAGTGATACTATATGACAGTCTGAGTGATACTATATGACAGTCTGAGTGATACTATACGACAGTCTGAGTGATACAATATGACAGTCTGGGTGATACAATACGACAGTCTGAGTGATACTATATGACAGTCTGAGTGATACTATATGACAGTCTGAGTGATACTATATGACAGTCTGAGTGATACTATATGACAGTCTGAGTGATACTATACGACAGTCTGAGTTATACAATATGACAGTCTGAGTGGTACTATATGACAGTCTGAGTGATACTATATGACAGTCTGAGTGATACTATATGACAGTCTGAGAGATACTATATGACAGTCTGAGTGATACAATATGACAGTCTGAGTGATACTATATGACAGTCTGAGTGATACAATATGACAGTCTGAGATATACTATATGACAGTCTGAGTGATACAATATGACAGCCTGAGTGATACCATATGACAGTCTGAGTGATACAATATGACAGTTTGAGTGATACAATACGACAGTCTGAGTGATACTATATGACAGTCTGAGTGATACTATATGACAGTCTGAATGATACAATATGACAGTCTGAGAGATACAATATGACACTCTGACTGATACAATATGACAGTCTGAGTGATACTATATGACAGTCTGAGTGATACTATATGACAGTCTGAGTGATACTATATGACAGTCTGGGTGATACAATACGACAGTCTGAGTGATACTATATGACAGCCTGAGTGATACTATATGACAGTCTGAGTGATACTATATGACAGTCTGAGTGATACAATATGACAGTCTGAGTGATACAATAGGACAGTCTGAGTGATACAATATGACAGTCTGAGTGATACTATACGACAGTGATACAATATGACAGTCTGGGTGATACAATACGACAGTCTGAGTGATACTATATGACAGTCTGAGTGATACTATATGACAGTCTGAGTGATACTATATGACAGTCTGAGTGATACTATATGACAGTCTGAGTGATACTATACGACAGTCTGAGTGATACAATATGACAGTCTGAGTGATACAATATGACAGTCTGGGTGATACAATACGACAGTCTGAGTGATACTATATGACAGTCTGCGTGATACTATATGACAGTCTGAGTGATACTATATGACAGTCTGAGTGATACTATATGACAGTCTGAGTGATACTATACGACAGTCTGAGTGATACAATATGACAGCCTGAGTGGTATTATATGACAGTCTGAGTGATACTATATGACAGTCTGAGTGATACTATATGACAGTCTGAGTGATACTATATGACAGTCTGAATGATACAATATGACAGTCTGAGAGATACAATATGACAGTCTGACTGATACAATATGACAGTCTGAGTGATACTATATGACAGTCTGAGTGATACTATATGACAGTCTGAGTGATACTATATGACAGTCTGGGTGATACAATACGACAGTCTGAGTGATACTATATGACAGTCTGAGTGATACTATATGACAGTCTGAGTGATACTATATGACAGTCTGAGTGATACAATATGACAGTCTGAGTGATACAATATGACAGTCTGAGTGATACAATATGACAGTCTGAGTGATACTATACGACAGTGATACAATACGACAGTCTGGGTGATACAATACGACAGTCTGAGTGATACTATATGACAGTCTGAGTGATACTATATGACAGTCTGAGTGATACTATATGACAGTCTGAGTGATAATATATGACAGTCTGAGTGATACTATACGACAGTCTGAGTGATACAATATGACAGTCTGAGTGATACAATATGACAGTCTGGGTGATACAATACGACAGTCTGAGTGATACTATATGACAGTCTGAGTGATACTATATGACAGTCTGAGTGATACTATATGACAGTCTGAGTGATACTATATGACAGTCTGAGTGATACTATACGACAGTCTGAGTGATACAATATGACAGTCTGAGTGGTACTATATGACTGTCTGAGTGATACTATATGACAGTCTGAGTGATACTATATGACAGTGTGGGTGATACAACACGACAGTCTGAGTGATACTATATGACAGTCTGAGTGATACTATATGACAGTCTGAGTGATACTATACGACAGTCTGAGTGATACAATATGACAGTCTGAGTGATACAATATAACAGTCTGGGTGATACAATATGACAGTCTGAATGATACAATATGACAGTCTGAGAGATACTATATGACAGTCTGAGTGATACAATATGACAGTCTGAGTGATACTATATGACAGTCTGAGTGATACTATATGACAGTCTGAGTGATACTATACGATAGTCTGAGTGATACAATATGACAGTCTGAGTGATACTATATGACAGTCTGGGTGATACAATATGACAGTCTGAGTGATACAATATGACAGTCTGAGTGATACAATATGACAGTCTGAGTGATACAATAAGACAGTCTGAGTGATACTATATGACAGTCTGAGTGATACTATACGACAGTGATACAATATGACAGTCTGGGTGATACAATACGACAGTCTGAGTGATACTATATGACAGTCTGAGTGATACTATATGACAGTCTGAGTGATACTATATGACAGTCTGAGTGATACTATATGACAGTCTAAGTGATACTATACGACAGTCTGAGTGATACAATATGACAGTCTGAGTGATACAATATGACAGTCTGGGTGATACAATACGACAGTCTGAGTGATACTATATGACAGTCTGAGTGATACTATATGACAGTCTGAGTGATACTATATGACAGTCTGAGTGATACTATATGACAGTCTGAGTGATACTATACGACAGTCTGAGTGATACAATATGACAGTCTGAGTGGTACTATATGACAGTCTGAGTGATACTATATGACAGTCTGAGTGATACTATATGACAGTCTGAGTGATACTATATGACAGTCTGAATGATACAATATGACAGTCTGAGAGATACAATATGACAGTCTGACTGATACAATATGACAGTCTGAGTGATACTATATGACAGTCTGAGTGATACTATATGACAGTCTGAGTGATACTATATGACAGTCTGGGTGATACAATACGACAGTCTGAGTGATACTATATGACAGTCTGAGTGATACTATATGACAGTCTGAGTGATACTATAAGACAGTCTGAGTGATACAATATGACAGTCTGAGTGATACATTATGACAGTCTGAGTGATACAATATGACAGTCTGAGTGATACTATACGACAGTGATACAATATGACAGTCTGGGTGATACAATACGACAGTCTGAGTGATACTATATGAAAGTCTGAGTGATACTATATGACAGTCTGAGTGATACTATATGACAGTCTGAGTGATAATATATGACAGTCTGAGTGATACTATACGACAGTCTGAGTGATACAATATGACAGTCTGAGTGATACAATATGACAGTCTGGGTGATACAATACGACAGTCTGAGTGATACTATATGACAGTCTGAGTGATACTATATGACAGTCTGAGTTATACTATATGACAGTCTGAGTGATACTATATGACAATCTGAGTGATACTATACGACAGTCTGAGTGATACAATATGACAGTCTGAGTGGTACTATATGACAGTCTGAGTGATACTATATGACAGTCTGAGTGATACTATATGACAGTGTGGGTGATACAACACGACAGTCTGAGTGATACTATATGACAGTCTGGGTGATACAATACGACAGTCTGAGTGATACTATATGACAGTCTGAGTGATACTATATGACAGTCTGAGTGATACTATATGACAGTCTGAGTGATACAATATGACAGTCTGAGTGATACAATATGACAGTCTGAGTGATACTATATGACAGTCTGAGTGATACTATATGACAGTCTGGGTGATACAATACGACAGTCTGAGTGATACTATATGACAGTCTGAGTTATACTATATGACAGTCTGAGTGATACTATATGACAGTCTGAGTGATACTATACGACAGTCTGAGTGATACAATATGACAGTCTGAGTGGTATTATATGACAGTCTGAGTGATACTATATGACAGTCTGAGTGATACTATATGACAGTCTGAGTGATACTATACGACAGTCTGAGTGATACAATATGACAGTCTGAGTGATACAGTATAACAGTCTGAGTGATACTATATGACAGTCTGAGTGATACTATACGATAGTCTGAGTGATACAATATGACAGTCTGAGTGATACTATATGACAGTCTGGGTGATACAATATGACAGTCTGAGTGATACAATATGACAGTCTGAGTGATACAATATGACAGTCTGAGTGATACAATAAGACAGTCTGAGTGATACTATATTACAGTCTGAGTGATACTATACGACAGTGATACAATATGACAGTCTGGGTGATACAATACGACAGTCTGAGTGATACTATATGACAGTCTGAGTGATACTATATGACAGTCTGAGTGATACTATATGACAGTCTGAGTGATACAATATGACAGTCTGAGTGATACTATATGACAGTCTGAGTGATACTATATGACAGTCTGAGTGATACTATATGACAGTCTGGGTGATACAATACGACAGTCTGAGTGATACTATATTACAGTCTGAGTGATACTATATGACAGTCTGAGTGATACTATATGACAGTCTGAGTGACACAATATGACAGTCTGAGTGATACAATATGACAGTCTGAGTGATACAATATGACAGTCTGAGTGATACTATACGACAGTGATACAATATGACAGTCTGGGTGATACAATACGACAGTCTGAGTGATACTATATAAAAGTCTGAGTGATACTATATGACAGTCTGAGTGATACTATATGACAGTCTGAGTGATAATATATGACAGTCTGAGTGATACTATACGACAGTCTGAGTGATACAATATGACAGTCTGAGTGATACAATATGACAGTCTGGGTGATACAATACGACAGTCTGAGTGATACTATATGACAGTCTGAGTGATACAATATGACAGTCTGAGTGATACTATATGACAGTCTGAATGATACAATATGACAGTCTGAGTGATACAATATGACAGTCTGAGTGATACCATATGACAGTCTGAGTGATACAATATGACAGTCTGAATGATACAATATGACAGTCTGAGTGATACTATATGACAGTCTGAGTGATACTATATGACAGTCTGAGTGATACAATATGACAGTCTGAATGATACAATATGACAGTCTGAATGATACAATATGACAGTCTGAGTGATACAATATGACAGTCTGTGTGATACAATATGAAAGACTGAGAGATACAATATGACAGTCTGAGTGATACTATATGACAGACTGAGTGATACAATATGACAGTCTGAGTGATACCATATGACAGTCTGAGTGATACAATATGACAGTCTGAGTGATACAATACGACAGTCTGTGTGATACTATATGACAGTCTCAGTGATACTATATGACAGTCTGAGTGATACTCTATGACAGTCTGAATGATACAATATGACAGTCTGAGAGACACTATAGGACAGTCTGAGTGATACTATATGACAGTCTGAGTGATATTATATGACAGTCTGAATGATACAATATGACAGTCTGAGTGATACAATATGACAGTCTGGGTGATACTATATGACAGTCTGAGTGATACAATATGACAGTATGGGTGATACGATATGACAGTCTGAGTGATACTATATGACAGTCTGAATGATACAATATGACAGTCTGAGTGATACTATACGACAGTCTGAGAGATACTATATGACAGTCTGAGTGATACAATATGACAGTCTGAATGATACCATATGACAGTGTGAGAGATACCTTATGACAGTCTGAGTGATACAAAATGACAGTCTGAATGATACTATATTTGAGTCTGAGTGATACAATATGACAGTCTGAATGATACTATATGACAGTCTGAGTGATACAATATGACAGTCTGAGTGATACTTTATGACAGTCTGAGAGATACAATATGACAGTCTGAGTGATACTATATGACAGTCTGAATGATACAATATGACAGTCTGAGTGATACTATATGACAGTCTGAGTGATACTATATGACAGTCTGAGTGATACAATATGACAGTCTGAGTGATACTATATGACAGTCTGAGTGATACTATATGACAGTCTGAGTGATACTATACGACATTCTGGGTGATACAATACGACAGTCTGAGGGATACTATATGACAGTGTGAGTGATACAATATGACAGTGTGAGTGATACAATATAACAGTCTGGGTGATACAATATGACAGTATGAGTGATACAATATGACAGTCTGAATGATACAATATGACAGTCTGAGAGATACTATATGACAGTCTGAGTGATACAATATGACAGTCTGAGTGATACTATATGACAGTCTGAGTGATACTATATGACAGTCTGAGTGATACTATACGATAGTCTGAGTGATACAATATGACAGTCTGAGTGATACTATATGACAGTCTGGGTGATACAATATGACAGTCTGAGTGATACAATATGACAGTCTGAGTGATACAATATGACAGTCTGAGTGATACAATAAGACAGTCTGAGTGATACCATATGACAGTCCGAGTGATACAATATGACAGTCTGAGTGATACAATACGACAGTCTGAGTGATACTATATGACAGTCTGAGTGATACTATATGACAGTCTGAGTGATACTATATGACAGTCTGAATGATAGAATATGACAGTCTGAGTGATACTATAGGACAGTCTGCGTGATACTATATGACAGTCTGAGTGATATTATATGACAGTCTGAATGATACAATATGACAGTCTGAGTGATACAATATGACAGTCTGGGTGATACTATATAACAGTCTGAGTGATGCTATATGACAGTCTGAGTAATACTATATGACAGTCTGAGTGATACAATATGACAGTCTGGGTGATAGTATATGACAGTCTGAGTGATACTACATGACAGTCTGAGTGATACTATATGACAGTCTGAATGATACAATATGACAGTCTGAGTGATACAATATGACAGTCTGAATGATACTATATGACAGTCTGAGTGATACTATACGACAGTCTGAGAGATACTATATGACAGTCTGAGTGATACAATATGACAGTCTGAATGATACTATATGACAGTCTGAGAGATACCATATGACAGTCTGAGTGATACAAAGTGACAGTCTGAATGATACTATATTTGAGTCTGAGTGATACAATATGACAGTCTGAATGATACTATATGACAGTCTGAGTGATACAATATGACAGTCTGAGTGATACTTTATGACAGTCTGAGAGATACAATATGACAGTCAGAGTGATACTATATGACAGTCTGAGTGATACAATATGACAGTCTGAGTGATACTATATGACAGTCTGAGTGATACAATATGACCGTCTCAGTGATACAATATGACAGTCTGAGTGATACTATATGACAGTCTGAGTGATACTATATGACAGTCTGAGAGATACTATATGACAGTCTGAGTGATACAATATGACAGTCTGAGTGATACTATATGACAGTATGAGTGATACAATATGTCAGTCTGAATGATACTATATGACAGTCTGAGTGATATTATATGACAGTCTGAATGATACTATATGACAGTCTGAGTGATACTATATGACAGTCTGAGTGATACAATATGACAGTCTGAATGATACAATATGACAGTCTGAGAGATACAATATGACAGTCTGACTGATACAATATGACAGTCTGAGTGATACTATATGACAGTCTGAGTGATGCTATATGACAGTCTGAGTGATACTATATGACAGTCTGAGTGATAGTATATGACAGTCTGAGTGATACAATATGACAGTCTGAGTGATACAATATGACAGTCTGAGTGATACAATATGACAGTCTGAGTGATACTATACGACAGTGATACAATATGACAGTCTGGGTGATACAATACGACAGTCTGAGTGATACTATATGACAGTCTGAGTGATACTATATGACAGTCTGAGTGATACTATATGACAGTCTGAGTGATACTATATGACAGTCTGAGTGATACTATACGACAGTCTGAGTGATACAATATGACAGTCTGAGTGATACAATATGACAGTCTGGGTGATACAATACGACAGTCTGAGTGATACTATATGACAGTCTGAGTGATACTATATGACAGTCTGAGTGATACTATATGACAGTCTGAGTGATACTATATGACAGTCTGAGTGATACTATACGACAGTCTGAGTGATACAATATGACAGTCTGAGTGGTACTATATGACAGTCTGAGTGATACTATATGACAGTCTGAGTGATACTATATGACAGTGTGGGTGATACAATACGACAGTCTGAGTGATACTATATGACAGTCTGAGTGATACTATATGACAGTCTGAGTGATACTATACGACAGTTTGAGTGATACAATATGACAGTCTGAGTGATACAATATAACAGTCTGGGTGATACAATATGACAGTCTGAGTGATACAATATGACAGTCTGAATGATACAATATGACAGTCTGAGAGATACTATATGACAGTCTGAGTGATACAATATGACAGTCTGAGTGATACTATATGACAGTCTGAGTGATACTATATGACAGTCTGAGTGATACTATACGATAGTCTGAGTGATACAATATGACAGTCTGAGTGATACTATATGACAGTCTGGGTGATACAATATGACAGTCTGAGTGATACAATATGACAGTCTGAGTGATACAATATGACAGTCTGGGTGATACAATATGACAGTCTGAGTGATACAATATGACAGTCTGAGTGATACAATATGACAGTCTGAGTGATACAATAAGACAGTCTGAGTGATACTATATGACAGTCTGAGTGATACTATACGACAGTCTGAGTGATACAATATGACAGTCTGAGTGATACAATATGACAGTCTGGGTGATACAATACGACAGTCTGAGTGATACTATATGATAGTCTGAGTGATACTATATGACAGTCTGAGTGATACTATATGACAGTCTGAGTGATGCTATACGACAGTCTGAGTGATACTATATGACAGTCTGAGTGATACTATACGACAGTCTGAGTGATACAATATGACAGTCTGAGTGATACTATATGACAGTCTGAGTGACACTATATGACAGTCTGAGTGATACTATATGACAGTCTGGGTGATACAATACGACAGTCTGATTGATACTATATGACAGTCTGAGTGATACTATACGACAGTCTGAGTGGTACAATATGACAGTCTGAGTGATACAATATGACAGTCTGGCCGATACAATATGACAGTCTGAGTGATACAATATAACAGTCTGAATGATACAATATGACAGTCTGAGAGATACTATATGATAGTCTGAGTGCTACAATATGACAGTCTGAGTGATACTATATGACAGTCTGAGTGATACTATATGACAGTCTGAGTGATATTATACGATAGTCTGAGTGATACAATATGACAGTCTGAGTGATACTATATGACAGCCTGGGTGATACAATATGACAGTCTGAGTGATACTATATGACAGTCTGAGTGATACTATATGACAGTCTGAGTGATACTATATGACAGTCTGAATGATACAATATGACAGTCTGAGTGATACAATATGACAGTCTGAGTGATACCATATGACAGGCTGAGTGATACAATATGACAGTCTGAATGATACAATATGACAGTCTGAGTGATACTATATGACAGTCTGAGTGATACCATATGACAGGCTGAGTGATACAATATGACAGTCTGAATGATACAATATGACAGTCTGAGTGATACTATATGACAGTCTGAGTGATACTATATGACAGTCTGAGTGATACTATATGACAGTCTGAGTGATACTATATGACAGTCTGAGTGATACAATATGACAGTCTGAGTGATACAATATGACAGTCTGAGTGATACCATATGACAGTCTGAGTGATACAATATGACAATCTGAGTGATACAATACGACAGTCTGAGTGATACTATATGACAGTCTGAGTGATACTATATGACAGTCTGAGTGATACTATATGACAGTCTGAGTGATACTATATGACAGTCTGAATGATACAATATGACAGTCTGAGTGATACAATATGACAGTCTGAGTGATACCATATGACAGTCTGAGTGATACAATATGACAGTCTGAATGATACAATATGACAGTCTGAGTGATACTATATGACAGTCTGAGTGATACTATATGACAGTCTGAGTGATACAATATGACAGTCTGAATGATACAATATGACAGTCTGAATGATACAATATGACAGTCTGAGTGATACAATATGACAGTCTGTGTGATACAATATGAAAGACTGAGCGATACAATATGACAGTCTGAGTGATACTATATGACAGTCTGAGTGATACAATATGACAGTCTGAGTGATACCATATGACAGTCTGAGTGATACAATATGACAGTCTGAGTGATACAATACGACAGTCTGAATGATACTATATGACAGTCTGAGTGATACTATATGACAGTCTGAGTGATACTATATGACAGTCTGAATGATACAATATGACACTCTGAGTGACACTATAGGACAGTCTGAGTGATACTATATGACAGTCTGAGTGATATTATATGACAGTCTGAATGATACAATATGACAGTCTGAGTGATACAATATGACAGTCTGGGTGATACTATATGACAGTCTGAGTGATGCTATATGACAGTCTGAGTGATACTATATGACAGTCTGAGTGATACAATATGACAGTCTGGGTGATACGATATGACAGTCTGAGTGATACTATATGACAGTCTGAATGATACAATATGACAGTCTGAGTGATACTATAGGACAGTCTGAGAGATACTATATGACAGTCTGAGTGATACAATATGACAGTCTGAATGATACTATATTTGAGTCTGAGTGATACAATATGACAGTCTGAATGATACTATATGACAGTCTGAGTGATACAATATGACAGTCTGAATGATACAATATGACAGTCTGAATGATACAATATGACAGTCTGAGAGATACAATATGACAGTCTGAGTGATACTATATGACAGTCTGAATGATACAATATGACAGTCTGAGAGATACTATATGACAGTCTGAGTGATACAATATGACAGTCTGAGTGATACTATATGACAGTCTGAGTGATACTATACGACAGTCTGGGTGATACAATACGACAGTCTGAGTGATACTATATGACAGTGTGAGTGATACAATATGACAGTGTGAGTGATACAATATAACAGTCTGGGTGATACAATATGACAGTCTGAGTGATACAATATGACAGTCTGAATGATACAATATGACAGTCTGAGAGATACTATATGACAGTCTGAGTGATACAATATGACAGTCTGAGTGATACTATATGACAGTCTGAGTGATACTATATGACAGTCTGAGTGATACTATACGATTTGTCTGAGTGATACAATATGACAGTCTGAGTGATACTATATGACAGTCTGGGTGATACAATATGACGGTCTGAGTGATACAATATGACAGTCTGAGTGATACAATATGACAGTCTGAGTGATACAATAAGACAGTCTGAGTGATACCATATGACAGTCCGAGTGATACAATATGACAGTCTGAGTGATACAATACGACAGTCTGAGTGATACTATATGACAGTCTGAGTGATACTATATGACAGTCTGAGTGATACTATATGACAGTCTGAATGATACAATATGACAGTCTGAGTGATACAATATGACAGTCTGAGTGATACCATATGACAGGCTGAGTGATACAATATGACAGTCTGAATGATACAATATGACAGTCTGAGTGATACTATATGACAGTCTGAGTGATACTATATGACAGTCTGAGTGATACAATATGACAATCTGAGTGATACAATATGACAGTCTGAGTGATACAATATGACAGTCTGAGTGATACCATATGACAGTCTGAGTGATACAATATGACAGTCTGAGTGATACAATACGACAGTCTGAGTGATACTATATGACAGTCTGAGTGATACTATATGACAGTCTGAGTGATACTATATGACAGTCTGAGTGATACTATATGACAGTCTGAATGATACAATATGACAGTCTGAGTGATACAATATGACAGTCTGAGTGATACCATATGACAGTCTGAGTGATACAATATGACAGTCTGAATGATACAATATGACAGTCTGAGTGATACTATATGACAGTCTGAGTGACACTATATGACAGTCTGAGTGATACTATATGACAGTCTGGGTGATACAATACGACAGTCTGATTGATACTATATGACAGTCTGAGTGATACTATACGACAGTCTGAGTGGTACAATATGACAGTCTGAGTGATACAATATGACAGTCTGGCCGATACAATATGACAGTCTGAGTGATACAATATAACAGTCTGAATGATACAATATGACAGTCTGAGAGATACTATATGATAGTCTGAGTGCTACAATATGACAGTCTGAGTGATACTATATGACAGTCTGAGTGATACTATATGACAGTCTGAGTGATATTATACGATAGTCTGAGTGATACAATATGACAGTCTGAGTGATACTATATGACAGCCTGGGTGATACAATATGACAGTCTGAGTGATACTATATGACAGTCTGAGTGATACTATATGACAGTCTGAGTGATACTATATGACAGTCTGAATGATACAATATGACAGTCTGAGTGATACAATATGACAGTCTGAGTGATACCATATGACAGGCTGAGTGATACAATATGACAGTCTGAATGATACAATATGACAGTCTGAGTGATACTATATGACAGTCTGAGTGATACCATATGACAGGCTGAGTGATACAATATGACAGTCTGAATGATACAATATGACAGTCTGAGTGATACTATATGACAGTCTGAGTGATACTATATGACAGTCTGAGTGATACTATATGACAGTCTGAGTGATACTATATGACAGTCTGAGTGATACAATATGACAGTCTGAGTGATACAATATGACAGTCTGAGTGATACCATATGACAGTCTGAGTGATACAATATGACAATCTGAGTGATACAATACGACAGTCTGAGTGATACTATATGACAGTCTGAGTGATACTATATGACAGTCTGAGTGATACTATATGACAGTCTGAGTGATACTATATGACAGTCTGAATGATACAATATGACAGTCTGAGTGATACAATATGACAGTCTGAGTGATACCATATGACAGTCTGAGTGATACAATATGACAGTCTGAATGATACAATATGACAGTCTGAGTGATACTATATGACAGTCTGAGTGATACTATATGACAGTCTGAGTGATACAATATGACAGTCTGAATGATACAATATGACAGTCTGAATGATACAATATGACAGTCTGAGTGATACAATATGACAGTCTGTGTGATACAATATGAAAGACTGAGCGATACAATATGACAGTCTGAGTGATACTATATGACAGTCTGAGTGATACAATATGACAGTCTGAGTGATACCATATGACAGTCTGAGTGATACAATATGACAGTCTGAGTGATACAATACGACAGTCTGAATGATACTATATGACAGTCTGAGTGATACTATATGACAGTCTGAGTGATACTATATGACAGTCTGAATGATACAATATGACACTCTGAGTGACACTATAGGACAGTCTGAGTGATACTATATGACAGTCTGAGTGATATTATATGACAGTCTGAATGATACAATATGACAGTCTGAGTGATACAATATGACAGTCTGGGTGATACTATATGACAGTCTGAGTGATGCTATATGACAGTCTGAGTGATACTATATGACAGTCTGAGTGATACAATATGACAGTCTGGGTGATACGATATGACAGTCTGAGTGATACTATATGACAGTCTGAATGATACAATATGACAGTCTGAGTGATACTATAGGACAGTCTGAGAGATACTATATGACAGTCTGAGTGATACAATATGACAGTCTGAATGATACTATATTTGAGTCTGAGTGATACAATATGACAGTCTGAATGATACTATATGACAGTCTGAGTGATACAATATGACAGTCTGAATGATACAATATGACAGTCTGAATGATACAATATGACAGTCTGAGAGATACAATATGACAGTCTGAGTGATACTATATGACAGTCTGAATGATACAATATGACAGTCTGAGAGATACTATATGACAGTCTGAGTGATACAATATGACAGTCTGAGTGATACTATATGACAGTCTGAGTGATACTATACGACAGTCTGGGTGATACAATACGACAGTCTGAGTGATACTATATGACAGTGTGAGTGATACAATATGACAGTGTGAGTGATACAATATAACAGTCTGGGTGATACAATATGACAGTCTGAGTGATACAATATGACAGTCTGAATGATACAATATGACAGTCTGAGAGATACTATATGACAGTCTGAGTGATACAATATGACAGTCTGAGTGATACTATATGACAGTCTGAGTGATACTATATGACAGTCTGAGTGATACTATACGATTTGTCTGAGTGATACAATATGACAGTCTGAGTGATACTATATGACAGTCTGGGTGATACAATATGACGGTCTGAGTGATACAATATGACAGTCTGAGTGATACAATATGACAGTCTGAGTGATACAATAAGACAGTCTGAGTGATACCATATGACAGTCCGAGTGATACAATATGACAGTCTGAGTGATACAATACGACAGTCTGAGTGATACTATATGACAGTCTGAGTGATACTATATGACAGTCTGAGTGATACTATATGACAGTCTGAATGATACAATATGACAGTCTGAGTGATACAATATGACAGTCTGAGTGATACCATATGACAGGCTGAGTGATACAATATGACAGTCTGAATGATACAATATGACAGTCTGAGTGATACTATATGACAGTCTGAGTGATACTATATGACAGTCTGAGTGATACAATATGACAATCTGAGTGATACAATATGACAGTCTGAGTGATACAATATGACAGTCTGAGTGATACCATATGACAGTCTGAGTGATACAATATGACAGTCTGAGTGATACAATACGACAGTCTGAGTGATACTATATGACAGTCTGAGTGATACTATATGACAGTCTGAGTGATACTATATGACAGTCTGAGTGATACTATATGACAGTCTGAATGATACAATATGACAGTCTGAGTGATACAATATGACAGTCTGAGTGATACCATATGACAGTCTGAGTGATACAATATGACAGTCTGAATGATACAATATGACAGTCTGAGTGATACTATATGACAGTCCGAGTGATACTATATGACAGTCTGAGTGATACAATATGACAGTCTGAATGATACAATATGACAGTCTGAATGATACAATATGACAGTCTGAGTGATACAATATGACAGTCTGTGTGATACAATATGAAAGACTGAGAGATACAATATGACAGTCTGAGTGATACTATATGACAGTCTGAGTGATACAATATGACAGTCTGAGTGATACCATATGACAGTCTGAGTGATACAATATGACAGTCTGAGTGATAAAATACGACAGTCTGAGTGATACTATATGACAGTCTGAGTGATACTATATGACAGTCTGCGTGATACTATATGACAGTCTGAATGATACAATATGACAGTCTGAGTGACACTATAGGACAGTCTGAGTGATACTATATGACAGTCTGAGTGATATTATATGACAGTCTGAATGATACAATATGACAGTCTGAGTGATACAATATGACAGTCTGGGTGATACTATATGACAGTCTGAGTGATGCTATATGACAGTCTGAGTGATACTATATGACAGTCTGAGTGATACAATATGACAGTCTGGGTGATACGATATGACAGTCTGAGTGATACTATATGACAGTCTGAATGATACAATATGACAGTCTGAGTGATACTATACGACAGTCTGAGAGATACTATATGACAGTCTGAGTGATACAATATGACAGTCTGAATGATACTATATGACAGTGTGAGAGATACCATATGACAGTCTGAGTGATACAAAATGACAGTCTGAATGATACTATATTTGAGTCTGAGTGATACAATATGACAGTCTGAATGATACTATATGACAGTCTGAGTGATACAATATGACAGTCTGAGTGATACTTTATGACAGTCTGAGAGATACAATATGACAGTCTGAGTGATACTATATGACAGTCTGAATGATACAATATGACAGTCTGAGTGATACTATATGACAGTCTGAGTGATACTATATGACAGTCTGAGTGATACAATATGACAGTCTGAGTGATACTATATGACAGTCTGAGTGATACTATATGACAGTCTGAGTGATACTATACGACAGTCTGGGTGATACAATACGACAGTCTGAGTGATACTATATGACAGTGTGAGTGATACAATATGACAGTGTGAGTGATACAATATAACAGTCTGGGTGATACAATATGACAGTCTGAGTGATACAATATGACAGTCTGGGTGATACAATATGACAGTCTGAGTGATACTATATGACAGTGTGAGTGATACAATATGACAGTGTGAGTGATACAATATAACAGTCTGGGTGATACAATATGACAGTCTGAGTGATACAATATGAGAGTCTGAATGATACAATATGACAGTCTGAGAGATACTATATGACAGTCTGAGTGATACAATATGACAGTCTGAGTGATACTATATGACAGTCTGAGTGATACTATATGACAGTCTGAGTGATACTATACGATTTGTCTGAGTGATACAATATGACAGTCTGAGTGATACTATATGACAGTCTGGGTGATACAATATGACAGTCTGAGTGATACAATATGACAGTCTGAGTGATACAATATGACAGTCAGAGTGATACAATAAGACAGTCTGAGTGATACCATATGACAGTCCGAGTGATACAATATGACAGTCTGAGTGATACAATACGACAGTCTGAGTGATACTATATGACAGTCTGAGTGATACTATATGACAGTCTGAGTGATACTATATGACAGTCTGAAAGATAGAATATGACAGTCTGAGTGATACTATAGGACAGTCTGAGTGATACTATATGACAGTCTGAGTGATGTTATATGACAGTCTGAATGATACAATATGACAGTCTGAGTGATACAATATGACAGTCTGGGTGATACCACATGACAGTCTGAGTGATGCTATATGACAGTCTGAGTGATACTATATGACAGTCTGAGTGATACAATATGACAGTCTGGGTGATACGATATGACAGTCTGAGTGATACTACATGACAGTCTGAGTGATACTATATGACAGTCTGAATGATACAATTTGACAGTCTGAGTGATACAATATGACAGTCTGAATGATACTATATGACAGTCTGAGTGATACTATACGACAGTCTGAGAGATACTATATGACAGTCTGAGTGATACAATATGACAGTCTGAATGATACTATATGACAGTCTGAGAGATACCATATGACAGTCTGAGTGATACACAATGACAGTCTGAATGATACTATATTTGAGTCTGAGTGATACAATATGACAGTCTGAATGATACTATATGACAATCTGAGTGATACAATATGATAGTCTGAGTGATACTTTATGACAGTCTGAGAGATACAATATGACAGTATGAGTGATACTATATGACAGTCTGAGTGATACAATATGACAGTCTGAGTGATACTATATGACAGTCTGAGTGATACAATATGACCGTCTCAGTGATACAATATGACAGTCTGAGTGATACTATATGACAGTCTGTGTGATACTATATGACAGTCTGAGAGATACTACATGACAGTCGGAGTGATACAATATGACAGTCTGAGTGATACTATATGACAGTCTGAGTGATACAATATGACAGTCTGAATGATACTATATGACAGTCTGAGTGATATTATATGACAGTCTGAATGATACTATATGACAGTCTGAGTGATACTATATGACAGTCTGAGTGATACAATATGACAGTCTGAATGATACAATATGACAGTCTGAGAGATACAATATGACAGTCTGACTGATACAATATGACAGTCTGAGTGATACTATATGACAGTCTGAGTGATACTATATGACAGTCTGAGTGATACTATATGACAGTCTGAGTGATAGTATATGACAGTCTGATTGATACAATATGACAGTCTGAGTGATACAATATGACAGTCTGAGTGATACAATATGACAGTCTGAGTGATACTATACGACAGTGATACAATATGACAGTCTGGGTGATACAATACGACAGTCTGAGTGATACTATATGACAGTCTGAGTGATACTATATGACAGTCTGAGTGATACTATATGACAGTCTGAGTGATACTATATGACAGTCTGAGTGATACTATACGGCAGTCTGAGTGATACAATATGACAGTCTGAGTGATACAATATGACAGTCTGGGTGATACAATACGACAGTCTGAGTGATACTATATGACAGTCTGAGTGATACTATATGACAGTTTGAGTGATACTATATGACAGTCTGAGTGACACTATATGACAGTCTGAGTGATACTATACGACAGTCTGAGTGATACAATATGACAGTCTGAGTGGTACTATATGACAGTCTGAGTGATACTATATGACAGTCTGAGTGATACTATATGACAGTGTGGGTGATACAATACGACAGTCTGAGTGATACTATATGACAGTCTGAGTGATACTATATGACAGTCTGAGTGATACTATACGACAGTCTGAGTGATACAATATGACAGTCTGAGTGATACAATATAACAGTCTGGGTGATACAATATGACAGTCTGAGTGATACAATATGACAGTCTGAGTGATACTATATGACAGTCTGAGTGATACTATATGACAGTCTGAGTGATACTATACGATAGTCTGAGTGATACAATATGACAGTCTGAGTGATACTATATGACAGTCTGGGTGATACAATATGACAGTCTGAGTGATACAATATGACAGTCTGAGTGATACAATAAGACAGTCTGAGTGATACTATATGACAGTCTGGGTGATACAATATGACAGTCTGAGTGATACTATATGACAGTCTGAGTGATACTATATGACAGTCTGAGTGATACTATATGACAGTCTGAGTGATACTTTATGACAGTCTGAGTGATGCTATACGACAGTCTGAGTGATACAATATGACAGTCTGAGTTATACAATATGACAGTCTGGGTGATACAATACGACAGTCTGAGTGATTCTATATGACAGTCTGAGTGATACTATATGACAGTCTGAGTGATCCTATATGACAGTCTGAGTGATACTATACGACAGTCTGAGTGATACAATATGACAGTCTGAGTGATACTATATGACAGTCTGAGTGATACTATATGACAGTCTTAGTGATACAATATGACAGTCTGGGCGATACAATATGACAGTCTGAGTGATACAATATGACAGTCTGAATGATACAATATGACAGTCTGAGAGATACTATATGACAGTCTGAGTGATATAATATGACAGTCTGAGTGATACTATATGACAGACTGAGTGATACTATATGACAGTCTGAGTGATACTATACGATAGTCTGAGTGATACAATATGACAGTCTGAGTGATACTATATGACAGCCTGGGTGATACAATATGACAGTCTGAGTGATACTATATGACAGTCTGAGTGATACAATATGACAGTCTGGGTGATACAATATGACAGTTTGAGTGATACAATATGACAGTCTGAGTGATACAATATGACAGTCTGAGTAATACAATATGACAGTCTGAATGATACAATATGACAGTCTGAGTGATACTATATGACAGTCTGAATGATACAATATGACATTGTGAGTGATGCTATATGACAGTCTGAGTGATACTATATGACAGTCTGAGTGATACAATATGACAGTCTGAGTGATACAATATGACAGTCTGAGTGATACAATATGACAGTCTGAATGATACTATATGACAGTCTGAGTGATACTATATGACAGTCTGAATGATACAATATGACAGTCTGAATTATACAATATGACAATCTGAGTGATACAGTACGATGGTCTGAGTGATACAATATGACAGTCTGAATGATACAATATGACAGTCTGAGAGATACTATATGACAGTCTGAGTGATACTATACGATAGTCTGAATGACACAATATGACAGTCTGAGTGATACAATATGACAGTCTGAGTGATACAATATGACAGTCTGAGCGATACTATATGACAGTCTGAATGATACAATATGACAGTCTGAGAGATACTATATGACAGTCTGAGTGATACTATACGATAGTCTGAATGATACAATATGACAGTCTGAGTGATACAATATGACAGTCTGAGTGATCCAATATGACAGTCTGAATGATACAATATGACAGTCTGAGTGATACTATATGACAGTCTGAGTGATACAACATGACAGTCTGAATGATACAATATGACAGTCTGAGTGATACTATATGACAGTCTGAGTGATACTATATGACAGTCTGAGTGATACTATATGACAGTCTGAGTGATACTATATGACAGTTTGAATGATACAATATGACAGTCTGAGTGATACAATATGACAGTCTGAGTGATACAATATGACAGTCTGAATGATACAATATGACAGTCTGAGTGATACTATATGACAGTCTGAGTGATACTATATGACAGTCTGAGAGATACTATATGACAGTCTGAGTGATACAATATGACAGTCTGAGTGATACTATATGACAGTCTGAGCGATACTATATGACAGTCTGAGTGATACTATACGATAGTCTGAGTGATACAATATGACAGTCTGAGTGATACAATATGACAGTCTGGGTGATACAATATGACAGTCTGAGTGATACAATATGACCGTCTGAGTGATACTATATGACCGTCTGAGTGATACAATATGACAGTCTGAATGATACAATATGACAGTCTGAGTTATACTATATGACTGTCTGAGTGATACTATATGACAGTCTGAATGATACAATATGACCGTCTGCGTGATACTATATGACAGTCTGAGTGATACAGTATGACAATTTGAATGATACAATATGACAGTCTGAGTGATACTATATGACAGTCTGAGTGATACAATATGACAGTCTGAGTGATACTATATGACAGTCTGAGTGATACAATATGACAGTCTGAGTGATACTATATGACAGTCTGAGTGATACAATACGATAGTCTGAGTGATACTATACGACAGTCTGAGTGATACAATATGACAGTCTGAATGATACTATATGACAGTCTGAGTTATACTATATGACAGTCTGAATGATACAATATGACCGTCTGAGTGATACTATATGACAATCTGAGTGATACAGTATGACAATCTGAATGATACAATATGACAGTCTGAGTGATACTATATGACAGTCTGAGTGATACAATATGACAGTCTGAGTGATACTATATGACAGTCTGAGTGATACAATATGACAGTCTGAGTGATACTATATGACAGTCTGAGTGATACAATACGATAGTCTGAGTGATACTATACGACAGTCTGAGTGATACAATATGACAGTCTGAATGATACTCTATGACAGTCTGAGTGATACTATATGACAGTCTGAGTGATACTATATGACAGTCTGAGTGATACAATATGACAGTCTGAATGATACAATATGACAGTCTGAGTGATACTATATGACAGTCTGAGTGATACAATATGACAGTCTGAGTGATACAATATGACAGTCTGAGTGATACTATATGACAGTCTGAGTGATACAATATGACAGTCTGAGTGATACAATATGACAGTCTGAGTGATACTATATGACAGTCTGAGTGATACTATATGACAGTCTGAATGATACAATATGACATTCTGAGTGATGCTATATGACAGTCTGAGTGATACTATATGACAGTCTGAGTGATACAATATGACAGTCTGAGTGATACAATATGACAGTCTGAGTGATACAATATGACAGTCTGAATGATACTATATGACAGTCTGAGTGATACTATATGACAGTCTGAATGATACAATATGACAGTCTGAATTATACAATATGACAATCTGAGTGATACAGTACGATGGTCTGAGTGATACAATATGACAGTCTGAATGATACAATATGACAGTCTGAGAGATACTATATGACAGTCTGAGTGATACTATACGATAGTCTGAATGACACAATATGACAGTCTGAGTGATACAATATGACAGTCTGAGTGATACAATATGACAGTCTGAGCGATACTATATGACAGTCTGAATGATACAATATGACAGTCTGAGAGATACTATATGACAGTCTGAGTGATACTATACGATAGTCTGAATGATACAATATGACAGTCTGAGTGATACAATATGACAGTCTGAGTGATCCAATATGACAGTCTGAATGATACAATATGACAGTCTGAGTGATACTATATGACAGTCTGAGTGATACAATATGACAGTCTGAGTGATACAATATGACAGTCTGAATGATACAATATGACAGTCTGAGTGATACTATACGACAGTCTGAGTGATACAATATGACAGCCTGAGTGATACAATATGACAGTCTGAATGATACAATATGACAGTCTGAGTGATACTATATGACAGTCTGAGTGATACTATATGACAGTCTGAGTGATACTATATGACAGTCTGAGTGATACTATATGACAGTTTGAATGATACAATATGACAGTCTGAGTGATACAATATGACAGTCTGAGTGATACAATATGACAGTCTGAATGATACAATATGACAGTCTGAGTGATACTATATGACAGTCTGAGTGATACTATATGACAGTCTGAGAGATACTATATGACAGTCTGAGTGATACAATATGACAGTCTGAGTGATACTATATGACAGTCTGAGCGATACTATATGACAGTCTGAGTGATACTATACGACAGTCTGAGTGATACAATATGACAGTCTGAGTGATACTATATGACAGTCTGAGTGATACTATATGACAGTCTTAGTGATACAATATGACAGTCTGGGCGATACAATATGACAGTCTGAGTGATACAATATGACAGTCTGAATGATACAATATGACAGTCTGAGAGATACTATATGACAGTCTGAGTGATATAATATGACAGTCTGAGTGATACTATATGACAGACTGAGTGATACTATATGACAGTCTGAGTGATACTATACGATAGTCTGAGTGATACAATATGACAGTCTGAGTGATACTATATGACAGCCTGGGTGATACAATATGACAGTCTGAGTGATACTATATGACAGTCTGAGTGATACAATATGACAGTCTGGGTGATACAATATGACAGTTTGAGTGATACAATATGACAGTCTGAGTGATACAATATGACAGTCTGAGTAATACAATATGACAGTCTGAATGATACAATATGACAGTCTGAGTGATACTATATGACAGTCTGAATGATACAATATGACATTGTGAGTGATGCTATATGACAGTCTGAGTGATACTATATGACAGTCTGAGTGATACAATATGACAGTCTGAGTGATACAATATGACAGTCTGAGTGATACAATATGACAGTCTGAATGATACTATATGACAGTCTGAGTGATACTATATGACAGTCTGAATGATACAATATGACAGTCTGAATTATACAATATGACAATCTGAGTGATACAGTACGATGGTCTGAGTGATACAATATGACAGTCTGAATGATACAATATGACAGTCTGAGAGATACTATATGACAGTCTGAGTGATACTATACGATAGTCTGAATGACACAATATGACAGTCTGAGTGATACAATATGACAGTCTGAGTGATACAATATGACAGTCTGAGCGATACTATATGACAGTCTGAATGATACAATATGACAGTCTGAGAGATACTATATGACAGTCTGAGTGATACTATACGATAGTCTGAATGATACAATATGACAGTCTGAGTGATACAATATGACAGTCTGAGTGATCCAATATGACAGTCTGAATGATACAATATGACAGTCTGAGTGATACTATATGACAGTCTGAGTGATACAATATGACAGTCTGAGTGATACAATATGACAGTCTGAATGATACAATATGACAGTCTGAGTGATACTATATGACAGTCTGAATGATACAATATGACAGTCTGAGTGATACTATACGACAGTCTGAGTGATACAATATGACAGCCTGAGTGATACAACATGACAGTCTGAATGATACAATATGACAGTCTGAGTGATACTATATGACAGTCTGAGTGATACTATATGACAGTCTGAGTGATACTATATGACAGTCTGAGTGATACTATATGACAGTTTGAATGATACAATATGACAGTCTGAGTGATACAATATGACAGTCTGAGTGATACAATATGACAGTCTGAATGATACAATATGACAGTCTGAGTGATACTATATGACAGTCTGAGTGATACTATATGACAGTCTGAGAGATACTATATGACAGTCTGAGTGATACAATATGACAGTCTGAGTGATACTATATGACAGTCTGAGCGATACTATATGACAGTCTGAGTGATACTATACGATAGTCTGAGTGATACAATATGACAGTCTGAGTGATACAATATGACAGTCTGGGTGATACAATATGACAGTCTGAGTGATACAATATGACCGTCTGAGTGATACTATATGACCGTCTGAGTGATACAATATGACAGTCTGAATGATACAATATGACAGTCTGAGTTATACTATATGACTGTCTGAGTGATACTATATGACAGTCTGAGTTATACTATATGACAGTCTGAATGATACAATATGACCGTCTGAGTGATACTATATGACAATCTGAGTGATACAGTATGACAATCTGAATGATACAATATGACAGTCTGAGTGATACTATATGACAGTCTGAGTGATACAATATGACAGTCTGAGTGATACTATATGACAGTCTGAGTGATACAATATGACAGTCTGAGTGATACTATATGACAGTCAGAGTGATACAATACGATAGTCTGAGTGATACTATACGACAGTCTGAGTGATACAATATGACAGTCTGAATGATACTCTATGACAGTCTGAGTGATACTATATGACAGTCTGAGTGATACTATATGACAGTCTGAGTGATACAATATGACAGTCTGAATGATACAATATGACAGTCTGAGTGATACTATATGACAGTCTGAGTGATACAATATGACAGTCTGAGTGATACAATATGACAGTCTGAGTGATACTATATGACAGTCTGAGTGATACAATATGACAGTCTGAGTGATACAATATGACAGTCTGAGTGATACTATATGACAGTCTGAGTGATACTATATGACAGTCTGAATGATACAATATGACATTCTGAGTGATGCTATATGACAGTCTGAGTGATACTATATGACAGTCTGAGTGATACAATATGACAGTCTGAGTGATACAATATGACAGTCTGAGTGATACAATATGACAGTCTGAATGATACTATATGACAGTCTGAGTGATACTATATGACAGTCTGAATGATACAATATGACAGTCTGAATTATACAATATGACAATCTGAGTGATACAGTACGATGGTCTGAGTGATACAATATGACAGTCTGAATGATACAATATGACAGTCTGAGAGATACTATATGACAGTCTGAGTGATACTATACGATAGTCTGAATGACACAATATGACAGTCTGAGTGATACAATATGACAGTCTGAGTGATACAATATGACAGTCTGAGCGATACTATATGACAGTCTGAATGATACAATATGACAGTCTGAGAGATACTATATGACAGTCTGAGTGATACTATACGATAGTCTGAATGATACAATATGACAGTCTGAGTGATACAATATGACAGTCTGAGTGATCCAATATGACAGTCTGAATGATACAATATGACAGTCTGAGTGATACTATATGACAGTCTGAGTGATACAATATGACAGTCTGAGTGATACAATATGACAGTCTGAATGATACAATATGACAGTCTGAGTGATACTATACGACAGTCTGAGTGATACAATATGACAGCCTGAGTGATACAATATGACAGTCTGAATGATACAATATGACAGTCTGAGTGATACTATATGACAGTCTGAGTGATACTATATGACAGTCTGAGTGATACTATATGACAGTCTGAGTGATACTATATGACAGTTTGAATGATACAATATGACAGTCTGAGTGATACAATATGACAGTCTGAGTGATACAATATGACAGTCTGAATGATACAATATGACAGTCTGAGTGATACTATATGACAGTCTGAGTGATACTATATGACAGTCTGAGAGATACTATATGACAGTCTGAGTGATACAATATGACAGTCTGAGTGATACTATATGACAGTCTGAGCGATACTATATGACAGTCTGAGTGATACTATACGACAGTCTGAGTGATACAATATGACAGTCTGAGTGATACTATATGACAGTCTGAGTGATACTATATGACAGTCTTAGTGATACAATATGACAGTCTGGGCGATACAATATGACAGTCTGAGTGATACAATATGACAGTCTGAATGATACAATATGACAGTCTGAGAGATACTATATGACAGTCTGAGTGATATAATATGACAGTCTGAGTGATACTATATGACAGACTGAGTGATACTATATGACAGTCTGAGTGATACTATACGATAGTCTGAGTGATACAATATGACAGTCTGAGTGATACTATATGACAGCCTGGGTGATACAATATGACAGTCTGAGTGATACTATATGACAGTCTGAGTGATACAATATGACAGTCTGGGTGATACAATATGACAGTTTGAGTGATACAATATGACAGTCTGAGTGATACAATATGACAGTCTGAGTAATACAATATGACAGTCTGAATGATACAATATGACAGTCTGAGTGATACTATATGACAGTCTGAATGATACAATATGACATTGTGAGTGATGCTATATGACAGTCTGAGTGATACTATATGACAGTCTGAGTGATACAATATGACAGTCTGAGTGATACAATATGACAGTCTGAGTGATACAATATGACAGTCTGAATGATACTATATGACAGTCTGAGTGATACTATATGACAGTCTGAATGATACAATATGACAGTCTGAATTATACAATATGACAATCTGAGTGATACAGTACGATGGTCTGAGTGATACAATATGACAGTCTGAATGATACAATATGACAGTCTGAGAGATACTATATGACAGTCTGAGTGATACTATACGATAGTCTGAATGACACAATATGACAGTCTGAGTGATACAATATGACAGTCTGAGTGATACAATATGACAGTCTGAGCGATACTATATGACAGTCTGAATGATACAATATGACAGTCTGAGAGATACTATATGACAGTCTGAGTGATACTATACGATAGTCTGAATGATACAATATGACAGTCTGAGTGATACAATATGACAGTCTGAGTGATCCAATATGACAGTCTGAATGATACAATATGACAGTCTGAGTGATACTATATGACAGTCTGAGTGATACAATATGACAGTCTGAGTGATACAATATGACAGTCTGAATGATACAATATGACAGTCTGAGTGATACTATATGACAGTCTGAATGATACAATATGACAGTCTGAGTGATACTATACGACAGTCTGAGTGATACAATATGACAGCCTGAGTGATACAACATGACAGTCTGAATGATACAATATGACAGTCTGAGTGATACTATATGACAGTCTGAGTGATACTATATGACAGTCTGAGTGATACTATATGACAGTCTGAGTGATACTATATGACAGTTTGAATGATACAATATGACAGTCTGAGTGATACAATATGACAGTCTGAGTGATACAATATGACAGTCTGAATGATACAATATGACAGTCTGAGTGATACTATATGACAGTCTGAGTGATACTATATGACAGTCTGAGAGATACTATATGACAGTCTGAGTGATACAATATGACAGTCTGAGTGATACTATATGACAGTCTGAGCGATACTATATGACAGTCTGAGTGATACTATACGATAGTCTGAGTGATACAATATGACAGTCTGAGTGATACAATATGACAGTCTGGGTGATACAATATGACAGTCTGAGTGATACAATATGACCGTCTGAGTGATACTATATGACCGTCTGAGTGATACAATATGACAGTCTGAATGATACAATATGACAGTCTGAGTTATACTATATGACTGTCTGAGTGATACTATATGACAGTCTGAATGATACAATATGACCGTCTGCGTGATACTATATGACAGTCTGAGTGATACAGTATGACAATTTGAATGATACAATATGACAGTCTGAGTGATACTATATGACAGTCTGAGTGATACAATATGACAGTCTGAGTGATACTATATGACAGTCTGAGTGATACAATATGACAGTCTGAGTGATACTATATGACAGTCTGAGTGATACAATACGATAGTCTGAGTGATACTATACGACAGTCTGAGTGATACAATATGACAGTCTGAATGATACTATATGACAGTCTGAGTTATACTATATGACAGTCTGAATGATACAATATGACCGTCTGAGTGATACTATATGACAATCTGAGTGATACAGTATGACAATCTGAATGATACAATATGACAGTCTGAGTGATACTATATGACAGTCTGAGTGATACAATATGACAGTCTGAGTGATACTATATGACAGTCTGAGTGATACAATATGACAGTCTGAGTGATACTATATGACAGTCTGAGTGATACAATACGATAGTCTGAGTGATACTATACGACAGTCTGAGTGATACAATATGACAGTCTGAATGATACTCTATGACAGTCTGAGTGATACTATATGACAGTCTGAGTGATACTATATGACAGTCTGAGTGATACAATATGACAGTCTGAATGATACAATATGACAGTCTGAGTGATACTATATGACAGTCTGAGTGATACAATATGACAGTCTGAGTGATACAATATGACAGTCTGAGTGATACTATATGACAGTCTGAGTGATACAATATGACAGTCTGAGTGATACAATATGACAGTCTGAGTGATACTATATGACAGTCTGAGTGATACTATATGACAGTCTGAATGATACAATATGACATTCTGAGTGATGCTATATGACAGTCTGAGTGATACTATATGACAGTCTGAGTGATACAATATGACAGTCTGAGTGATACAATATGACAGTCTGAGTGATACAATATGACAGTCTGAATGATACTATATGACAGTCTGAGTGATACTATATGACAGTCTGAATGATACAATATGACAGTCTGAATTATACAATATGACAATCTGAGTGATACAGTACGATGGTCTGAGTGATACAATATGACAGTCTGAATGATACAATATGACAGTCTGAGAGATACTATATGACAGTCTGAGTGATACTATACGATAGTCTGAATGACACAATATGACAGTCTGAGTGATACAATATGACAGTCTGAGTGATACAATATGACAGTCTGAGCGATACTATATGACAGTCTGAATGATACAATATGACAGTCTGAGAGATACTATATGACAGTCTGAGTGATACTATACGATAGTCTGAATGATACAATATGACAGTCTGAGTGATACAATATGACAGTCTGAGTGATCCAATATGACAGTCTGAATGATACAATATGACAGTCTGAGTGATACTATATGACAGTCTGAGTGATACAATATGACAGTCTGAGTGATACAATATGACAGTCTGAATGATACAATATGACAGTCTGAGTGATACTATACGACAGTCTGAGTGATACAATATGACAGCCTGAGTGATACAATATGACAGTCTGAATGATACAATATGACAGTCTGAGTGATACTATATGACAGTCTGAGTGATACTATATGACAGTCTGAGTGATACTATATGACAGTCTGAGTGATACTATATGACAGTTTGAATGATACAATATGACAGTCTGAGTGATACAATATGACAGTCTGAGTGATACAATATGACAGTCTGAATGATACAATATGACAGTCTGAGTGATACTATATGACAGTCTGAGTGATACTATATGACAGTCTGAGAGATACTATATGACAGTCTGAGTGATACAATATGACAGTCTGAGTGATACTATATGACAGTCTGAGCGATACTATATGACAGTCTGAGTGATACTATACGATAGTCTGAGTGATACAATATGACAGTCTGAGTGATACAATATGACAGTCTGGGTGATACAATATGACAGTCTGAGTGATACAATATGACCGTCTGAGTGATACTATATGACCGTCTGAGTGATACAATATGACAGTCTGAATGATACAATATGACAGTCTGAGTTATACTATATGACTGTCTGAGTGATACTATATGACAGTCTGAATGATACAATATGACCGTCTGCGTGATACTATATGACAGTCTGAGTGATACAGTATGACAATCTGAATGATACAATATGACAGTCTGAGTGATACTATATGACAGTCTGAGTGATACAATATGACAGTCTGAGTGATACTATATGACAGTCTGAGTGATACAATATGACAGTCTGAGTGATACTATATGACAGTCTGAGTGATACAATACGATAGTCTGAGTGATACTATACGACAGTCTGAGTGATACAATATGACAGTCTGAATGATACTATATGACAGTCTGAGTTATACTATATGACAGTCTGAATGATACAATATGACCGTCTGAGTGATACTATATGACAGTCTGAGTGATACAGTATGACAATCTGAATGATACAATATGACAGTCTGAGTGATACTATATGACAGTCTGAGTGATACAATATGACAGTCTGAGTGATACTATATGACAGTCTGAGTGATACAATATGACAGTCTGAGTGATACTATATGACAGTCTGAGTGATACAATACGATAGTCTGAGTGATACTATACGACAGTCTGAGTGATACAATATGACAGTCTGAATGATACTCTATGACAGTCTGAGTGATACTATATGACAGTCTGAGTGATACTATATGACAGTCTGAGTGATACAATATGACAGTCTGAATGATACAATATGACAGTCTGAGTGATACTATATGACAGTCTGAGTGATACAATATGACAGTCTGAGTGATACAATATGACAGTCTGAGTGATACTATATGACAGTCTGAGTGATACAATATGACAGTCTGAGTGATACAATATGACAGTCTGAGTGATACTATATGACAGTCTGAGTGATACTATATGACAGTCTGAGTGATACTATATGACAGTCTGAGTGATACAATATGACAGTTTGAATGATACAATACGACAGTTTGAGTGATACTATATGACAGTCTGAAAGATACTATATGACAGTCTGAGTGATACAATATGACAGTCTGAGTGATACAATATGACAGTCTGAGTGATACTATATGACAGTCTGAGTGATACAATATGACAGTCTGAGTGATACAATATGACAGTCTGAGTGATACAATATGACAGTCTGAATGATACAATATTACAGTCTGAGTGATACAATATGACAGTCAGAGTGATACAGTATGACAGTCTGAGTGATACAATATGACAGTCTGAGTGATACAATATGACAGTATGAGTGATACAATATGACAGTCTGGGTGATACAATATGACAGTCTGAGTGATACAATATGACCGTCTGAGTGATACTATATGACCGTCTGAGTGATACAATATGACAGTCTGAATGATACAATATGACAGTCTGAGTTATACTATATGACTGTCTGAGTGATACTATATGACAGTCTGAATGATACAATATGACCGTCTGCGTGATACTATATGACAGTCTGAGTGATACAGTATGACAATCTGAATGATACAATATGACAGTCTGAGTGATACTATATGACAGTCTGAGTGATACAATATGACAGTCTGAGTGATACTATATGACAGTCTGAGTGATACAATATGACAGTCTGAGTGATACTATATGACAGTCTGAGTGATACAATACGATAGTCTGAGTGATACTATACGACAGTCTGAGTGATACAATATGACAGTCTGAATGATACTATATGACAGTCTGAGTTATACTATATGACAGTCTGAATGATACAATATGACCGTCTGAGTGATACTATATGACAGTCTGAGTGATACAGTATGACAATCTGAATGATACAATATGACAGTCTGAGTGATACTATATGACAGTCTGAGTGATACAATATGACAGTCTGAGTGATACTATATGACAGTCTGAGTGATACAATATGACAGTCTGAGTGATACTATATGACAGTCTGAGTGATACAATACGATAGTCTGAGTGATACTATACGACAGTCTGAGTGATACAATATGACAGTCTGAATGATACTATATGACAGTCTGAGTTATACTATATGACAGTCTGAATGATACAATATGACCGTCTGAGTGATACTATATGACAGTCTGAGTGATACAGTATGACAATCTGAATGATACAATATGACAGTCTGAGTGATACTATATGACAGTCTGAGTGATACAATATGACAGTCTGAGTGATACTATATGACAGTCTGAGTGATACAATATGACAGTCTGAGTGATACTATATGACAGTCTGAGTGATACAATACGATAGTCTGAGTGATACTATACGACAGTCTGAGTGATACAATATGACAGTCTGAATGATACTCTATGACAGTCTGAGTGATACTATATGACAGTCTGAGTGATACTATATGACAGTCTGAGTGATACAGTATGACAGTCTGAATGATACAATATGACAGTCTGAGTGATACTATATGACAGTCTGAGTGATACAATATGACAGTCTGCGTGATACAATATGACAGTCTGAGTGATACTATATGACAGTCTGAGTGATACAATATGACAGTCTGAGTGATACAATATGACAGTCTGAGTGATACTATGTGACAGTCTGAGTGATACTATATGACAGTCTGAGTGATACTATATGACAGTCTGAGTGATACAATATGACAGTTTGAATGATACAATACGACAGTTTGAGTGATACTATATGACAGTCTGAGAGATACTATATGACAGTCTGAGTGATACAATATGACAGTCTGGGTGATACAATATGACAGTTTGAGTGATACAATATGACAGTCTGAGTGATACAATATGACAGTCTGAGTAATACAATATGACAGTCTGAATGATACAATATGACAGTCTGAGTGATACTATATGACAGTCTGAATGATACAATATGACATTGTGAGTGATGCTATATGACAGTCTGAGTGATACTATATGACAGTCTGAGTGATACAATATGACAGTCTGAGTGATACAATATGACAGTCTGAGTGATACAATATGACAGTCTGAATGATACTATATGACAGTCTGAGTGATACTATATGACAGTCTGAATGATACAATATGACAGTCTGAATTATACAATATGACAATCTGAGTGATACAGTACGATGGTCTGAGTGATACAATATGACAGTCTGAATGATACAATATGACAGTCTGAGAGATACTATATGACAGTCTGAGTGATACTATACGATAGTCTGAATGACACAATATGACAGTCTGAGTGATACAATATGACAGTCTGAGTGATACAATATGACAGTCTGAGCGATACTATATGACAGTCTGAATGATACAATATGACAGTCTGAGAGATACTATATGACAGTCTGAGTGATACTATACGATAGTCTGAATGATACAATATGACAGTCTGAGTGATACAATATGACAGTCTGAGTGATCCAATATGACAGTCTGAATGATACAATATGACAGTCTGAGTGATACTATATGACAGTCTGAGTGATACAATATGACAGTCTGAGTGATACAATATGACAGTCTGAATGATACAATATGACAGTCTGAGTGATACTATATGACAGTCTGAATGATACAATATGACAGTCTGAGTGATACTATACGACAGTCTGAGTGATACAATATGACAGCCTGAGTGATACAACATGACAGTCTGAATGATACAATATGACAGTCTGAGTGATACTATATGACAGTCTGAGTGATACTATATGACAGTCTGAGTGATACTATATGACAGTCTGAGTGATACTATATGACAGTTTGAATGATACAATATGACAGTCTGAGTGATACAATATGACAGTCTGAGTGATACAATATGACAGTCTGAATGATACAATATGACAGTCTGAGTGATACTATATGACAGTCTGAGTGATACTATATGACAGTCTGAGAGATACTATATGACAGTCTGAGTGATACAATATGACAGTCTGAGTGATACTATATGACAGTCTGAGCGATACTATATGACAGTCTGAGTGATACTATACGATAGTCTGAGTGATACAATATGACAGTCTGAGTGATACAATATGACAGTCTGGGTGATACAATATGACAGTCTGAGTGATACAATATGACCGTCTGAGTGATACTATATGACCGTCTGAGTGATACAATATGACAGTCTGAATGATACAATATGACAGTCTGAGTTATACTATATGACTGTCTGAGTGATACTATATGACAGTCTGAATGATACAATATGACCGTCTGCGTGATACTATATGACAGTCTGAGTGATACAGTATGACAATTTGAATGATACAATATGACAGTCTGAGTGATACTATATGACAGTCTGAGTGATACAATATGACAGTCTGAGTGATACTATATGACAGTCTGAGTGATACAATATGACAGTCTGAGTGATACTATATGACAGTCTGAGTGATACAATACGATAGTCTGAGTGATACTATACGACAGTCTGAGTGATACAATATGACAGTCTGAATGATACTATATGACAGTCTGAGTTATACTATATGACAGTCTGAATGATACAATATGACCGTCTGAGTGATACTATATGACAATCTGAGTGATACAGTATGACAATCTGAATGATACAATATGACAGTCTGAGTGATACTATATGACAGTCTGAGTGATACAATATGACAGTCTGAGTGATACTATATGACAGTCTGAGTGATACAATATGACAGTCTGAGTGATACTATATGACAGTCTGAGTGATACAATACGATAGTCTGAGTGATACTATACGACAGTCTGAGTGATACAATATGACAGTCTGAATGATACTCTATGACAGTCTGAGTGATACTATATGACAGTCTGAGTGATACTATATGACAGTCTGAGTGATACAATATGACAGTCTGAATGATACAATATGACAGTCTGAGTGATACTATATGACAGTCTGAGTGATACAATATGACAGTCTGAGTGATACAATATGACAGTCTGAGTGATACTATATGACAGTCTGAGTGATACAATATGACAGTCTGAGTGATACAATATGACAGTCTGAGTGATACTATATGACAGTCTGAGTGATACTATATGACAGTCTGAATGATACAATATGACATTCTGAGTGATGCTATATGACAGTCTGAGTGATACTATATGACAGTCTGAGTGATACAATATGACAGTCTGAGTGATACAATATGACAGTCTGAGTGATACAATATGACAGTCTGAATGATACTATATGACAGTCTGAGTGATACTATATGACAGTCTGAATGATACAATATGACAGTCTGAATTATACAATATGACAATCTGAGTGATACAGTACGATGGTCTGAGTGATACAATATGACAGTCTGAATGATACAATATGACAGTCTGAGAGATACTATATGACAGTCTGAGTGATACTATACGATAGTCTGAATGACACAATATGACAGTCTGAGTGATACAATATGACAGTCTGAGTGATACAATATGACAGTCTGAGCGATACTATATGACAGTCTGAATGATACAATATGACAGTCTGAGAGATACTATATGACAGTCTGAGTGATACTATACGATAGTCTGAATGATACAATATGACAGTCTGAGTGATACAATATGACAGTCTGAGTGATCCAATATGACAGTCTGAATGATACAATATGACAGTCTGAGTGATACTATATGACAGTCTGAGTGATACAATATGACAGTCTGAGTGATACAATATGACAGTCTGAATGATACAATATGACAGTCTGAGTGATACTATACGACAGTCTGAGTGATACAATATGACAGCCTGAGTGATACAATATGACAGTCTGAATGATACAATATGACAGTCTGAGTGATACTATATGACAGTCTGAGTGATACTATATGACAGTCTGAGTGATACTATATGACAGTCTGAGTGATACTATATGACAGTTTGAATGATACAATATGACAGTCTGAGTGATACAATATGACAGTCTGAGTGATACAATATGACAGTCTGAATGATACAATATGACAGTCTGAGTGATACTATATGACAGTCTGAGTGATACTATATGACAGTCTGAGAGATACTATATGACAGTCTGAGTGATACAATATGACAGTCTGAGTGATACTATATGACAGTCTGAGCGATACTATATGACAGTCTGAGTGATACTATACGATAGTCTGAGTGATACAATATGACAGTCTGAGTGATACAATATGACAGTCTGGGTGATACAATATGACAGTCTGAGTGATACAATATGACCGTCTGAGTGATACTATATGACCGTCTGAGTGATACAATATGACAGTCTGAATGATACAATATGACAGTCTGAGTTATACTATATGACTGTCTGAGTGATACTATATGACAGTCTGAATGATACAATATGACCGTCTGCGTGATACTATATGACAGTCTGAGTGATACAGTATGACAATCTGAATGATACAATATGACAGTCTGAGTGATACTATATGACAGTCTGAGTGATACAATATGACAGTCTGAGTGATACTATATGACAGTCTGAGTGATACAATATGACAGTCTGAGTGATACTATATGACAGTCTGAGTGATACAATACGATAGTCTGAGTGATACTATACGACAGTCTGAGTGATACAATATGACAGTCTGAATGATACTATATGACAGTCTGAGTTATACTATATGACAGTCTGAATGATACAATATGACCGTCTGAGTGATACTATATGACAGTCTGAGTGATACAGTATGACAATCTGAATGATACAATATGACAGTCTGAGTGATACTATATGACAGTCTGAGTGATACAATATGACAGTCTGAGTGATACTATATGACAGTCTGAGTGATACAATATGACAGTCTGAGTGATACTATATGACAGTCTGAGTGATACAATACGATAGTCTGAGTGATACTATACGACAGTCTGAGTGATACAATATGACAGTCTGAATGATACTCTATGACAGTCTGAGTGATACTATATGACAGTCTGAGTGATACTATATGACAGTCTGAGTGATACAATATGACAGTCTGAATGATACAATATGACAGTCTGAGTGATACTATATGACAGTCTGAGTGATACAATATGACAGTCTGAGTGATACAATATGACAGTCTGAGTGATACTATATGACAGTCTGAGTGATACAATATGACAGTCTGAGTGATACAATATGACAGTCTGAGTGATACTATATGACAGTCTGAGTGATACTATATGACAGTCTGAGTGATACTATATGACAGTCTGAGTGATACAATATGACAGTTTGAATGATACAATACGACAGTTTGAGTGATACTATATGACAGTCTGAAAGATACTATATGACAGTCTGAGTGATACAATATGACAGTCTGAGTGATACAATATGACAGTCTGAGTGATACTATATGACAGTCTGAGTGATACAATATGACAGTCTGAGTGATACAATATGACAGTCTGAGTGATACAATATGACAGTCTGAATGATACAATATTACAGTCTGAGTGATACAATATGACAGTCAGAGTGATACAGTATGACAGTCTGAGTGATACAATATGACAGTCTGAGTGATACAATATGACAGTATGAGTGATACAATATGACAGTCTGGGTGATACAATATGACAGTCTGAGTGATACAATATGACCGTCTGAGTGATACTATATGACCGTCTGAGTGATACAATATGACAGTCTGAATGATACAATATGACAGTCTGAGTTATACTATATGACTGTCTGAGTGATACTATATGACAGTCTGAATGATACAATATGACCGTCTGCGTGATACTATATGACAGTCTGAGTGATACAGTATGACAATCTGAATGATACAATATGACAGTCTGAGTGATACTATATGACAGTCTGAGTGATACAATATGACAGTCTGAGTGATACTATATGACAGTCTGAGTGATACAATATGACAGTCTGAGTGATACTATATGACAGTCTGAGTGATACAATACGATAGTCTGAGTGATACTATACGACAGTCTGAGTGATACAATATGACAGTCTGAATGATACTATATGACAGTCTGAGTTATACTATATGACAGTCTGAATGATACAATATGACCGTCTGAGTGATACTATATGACAGTCTGAGTGATACAGTATGACAATCTGAATGATACAATATGACAGTCTGAGTGATACTATATGACAGTCTGAGTGATACAATATGACAGTCTGAGTGATACTATATGACAGTCTGAGTGATACAATATGACAGTCTGAGTGATACTATATGACAGTCTGAGTGATACAATACGATAGTCTGAGTGATACTATACGACAGTCTGAGTGATACAATATGACAGTCTGAATGATACTATATGACAGTCTGAGTTATACTATATGACAGTCTGAATGATACAATATGACCGTCTGAGTGATACTATATGACAGTCTGAGTGATACAGTATGACAATCTGAATGATACAATATGACAGTCTGAGTGATACTATATGACAGTCTGAGTGATACAATATGACAGTCTGAGTGATACTATATGACAGTCTGAGTGATACAATATGACAGTCTGAGTGATACTATATGACAGTCTGAGTGATACAATACGATAGTCTGAGTGATACTATACGACAGTCTGAGTGATACAATATGACAGTCTGAATGATACTCTATGACAGTCTGAGTGATACTATATGACAGTCTGAGTGATACTATATGACAGTCTGAGTGATACAGTATGACAGTCTGAATGATACAATATGACAGTCTGAGTGATACTATATGACAGTCTGAGTGATACAATATGACAGTCTGCGTGATACAATATGACAGTCTGAGTGATACTATATGACAGTCTGAGTGATACAATATGACAGTCTGAGTGATACAATATGACAGTCTGAGTGATACTATGTGACAGTCTGAGTGATACTATATGACAGTCTGAGTGATACTATATGACAGTCTGAGTGATACAATATGACAGTTTGAATGATACAATACGACAGTTTGAGTGATACTATATGACAGTCTGAGAGATACTATATGACAGTCTGAGTGATACAATATGACAGTCTGAGTGATACAATATGACAGTCTGAGTGATACTATATGACAGTCTGAGTGATACAATATGACAGTCTGAGTGATACAATATGACAGTCTGAGTGATACAATATGACAGTCTGAATGATACAATATGACAGTCTGAGTGATACTATACGACAGTCTGAGTGATACAATATTACAGTCTGAGTGATACAATATGACAGTCAGAGTGATACAGTATGACAGTCTGAGTGATACAATATGACAGTCTGAGTGATACAATATGACAGTATGAGTGATACAATATGACACTCTGAGTGATACTATATGACAGTCTGAGTGATACAATACGACAGTCTGAGTGATACAATATGACAGTTTGAGTGATACTATATGACAGTCTGAGAGATACTATATGACAGTCTGAGTGATACAATACGACAGTTTGAGTGATACTATATGACAGTCTGAGAGATACTATATGACAGTCTGAGTGATACAATATGACAGTCTGAGTGATACTATATGACAGTCTGAGTGATACAGTATGACAGTCTGAGTGATACAATATGACAGTCTGAGTGATACTATATGACAGTCTGAGTGATACAATACGACAGTTTGAGTGATACTATATGACAGTCTGAGAGATACTATATGACAGTCTGAGTGATACAATATGACAGTCTGAGTGATACAATATGACAGTCTGAGTGATACTATATGACAGTCTGAGTGATACAATATGACAGTATGAGTGATACTATATGACAGTCTGAGTGATGCAATATGACAGTCTGAGTGATACAATATGACAGTCTGAGTGATACAATATGACAGTCTGAATGATACAATATGACAGTCTGAGTGATACAATATGACAGTCTGAATGATACAATATGACAGTCTGAATGATACAATATGACAGTCTGAGTGATACAATATGACAGTCTGTGTGATACAATATGAAAGACTGAGAGATACAATATGACAGTCTGAGTGATACTATATGACAGTCTGAGTGATACAATATGACAGTCTGAGTGATACCATATGACAGTCTGAGTGATACAATATGACAGTCTGAGTGATAAAATACGACAGTCTGAGTGATACTATATGACAGTCTGAGTGATACTATATGACAGTCTGCGTGATACTATATGACAGTCTGAATGATACAATATGACAGTCTGAGTGACACTATAGGACAGTCTGAGTGATACTATATGACAGTCTGAGTGATATTATATGACAGTCTGAATGATACAATATGACAGTCTGAGTGATACAATATGACAGTCTGGGTGATACTATATGACAGTCTGAGTGATGCTATATGACAGTCTGAGTGATACTATATGACAGTCTGAGTGATACAATATGACAGTCTGGGTGATACGATATGACAGTCTGAGTGATACTATATGACAGTCTGAATGATACAATATGACAGTCTGAGTGATACTATACGACAGTCTGAGAGATACTATATGACAGTCTGAGTGATACAATATGACAGTCTGAATGATACTATATGACAGTGTGAGAGATACCATATGACAGTCTGAGTGATACAAAATGACAGTCTGAATGATACTATATTTGAGTCTGAGTGATACAATATGACAGTCTGAATGATACTATATGACAGTCTGAGTGATACAATATGACAGTCTGAGTGATACTTTATGACAGTCTGAGAGATACAATATGACAGTCTGAGTGATACTATATGACAGTCTGAATGATACAATATGACAGTCTGAGTGATACTATATGACAGTCTGAGTGATACTATATGACAGTCTGAGTGATACAATATGACAGTCTGAGTGATACTATATGACAGTCTGAGTGATACTATATGACAGTCTGAGTGATACTATACGACAGTCTGGGTGATACAATACGACAGTCTGAGTGATACTATATGACAGTGTGAGTGATACAATATGACAGTGTGAGTGATACAATATAACAGTCTGGGTGATACAATATGACAGTCTGAGTGATACAATATGACAGTCTGGGTGATACAATATGACAGTCTGAGTGATACTATATGACAGTGTGAGTGATACAATATGACAGTGTGAGTGATACAATATAACAGTCTGGGTGATACAATATGACAGTCTGAGTGATACAATATGAGAGTCTGAATGATACAATATGACAGTCTGAGAGATACTATATGACAGTCTGAGTGATACAATATGACAGTCTGAGTGATACTATATGACAGTCTGAGTGATACTATATGACAGTCTGAGTGATACTATACGATTTGTCTGAGTGATACAATATGACAGTCTGAGTGATACTATATGACAGTCTGGGTGATACAATATGACAGTCTGAGTGATACAATATGACAGTCTGAGTGATACAATATGACAGTCTGAGTGATACAATAAGACAGTCTGAGTGATACCATATGACAGTCCGAGTGATACAATATGACAGTCTGAGTGATACAATACGACAGTCTGAGTGATACTATATGACAGTCTGAGTGATACTATATGACAGTCTGAGTGATACTATATGACAGTCTGAAAGATAGAATATGACAGTCTGAGTGATACTATAGGACAGTCTGAGTGATACTATATGACAGTCTGAGTGATGTTATATGACAGTCTGAATGATACAATATGACAGTCTGAGTGATACAATATGACAGTCTGGGTGATACCACATGACAGTCTGAGTGATGCTATATGACAGTCTGAGTGATACTATATGACAGTCTGAGTGATACAATATGACAGTCTGGGTGATACGATATGACAGTCTGAGTGATACTACATGACAGTCTGAGTGATACTATATGACAGTCTGAATGATACAATTTGACAGTCTGAGTGATACAATATGACAGTCTGAATGATACTATATGACAGTCTGAGTGATACTATACGACAGTCTGAGAGATACTATATGACAGTCTGAGTGATACAATATGACAGTCTGAATGATACTATATGACAGTCTGAGAGATACCATATGACAGTCTGAGTGATACACAATGACAGTCTGAATGATACTATATTTGAGTCTGAGTGATACAATATGACAGTCTGAATGATACTATATGACAATCTGAGTGATACAATATGATAGTCTGAGTGATACAATATGACCGTCTCAGTGATACAATATGACAGTCTGAGTGATACTATATGACAGTCTGAGTGATACTATATGACAGTCTGAGAGATACTATATGACAGTCGGAGTGATACAATATGACAGTCTGAGTGATACTATATGACAGTCTGAGTGATACAATATGACAGTCTGAATGATACTATATGACAGTCTGAGTGATATTATATGACAGTCTGAATGATACTATATGACAGTCTGAGTGATACTATATGACAGTCTGAGTGATACAATATGACAGTCTGAATGATACAATATGACAGTCTGAGAGATACAATATGACAGTCTGACTGATACAATATGACAGTCTGAGTGATACTATATGACAGTCTGAGTGATACTATATGACAGTCTGAGTGATACTATATGACAGTCTGAGTGATAGTATATGACAGTCTGATTGATACAATATGACAGTCTGAGTGATACAATATGACAGTCTGAGTGATACAATATGACAGTCTGAGTGATACTATACGACAGTGATACAATATGACAGTCTGGGTGATACAATACGACAGTCTGAGTGATACTATATGACAGTCTGAGTGATACTATATGACAGTCTGAGTGATACTATATGACAGTCTGAGTGATACTATATGACAGTCTGAGTGATACTATACGGCAGTCTGAGTGATACAATATGACAGTCTGAGTGATACAATATGACAGTCTGGGTGATACAATACGACAGTCTGAGTGATACTATATGACAGTCTGAGTGATACTATATGACAGTTTGAGTGATACTATATGACAGTCTGAGTGACACTATATGACAGTCTGAGTGATACTATACGACAGTCTGAGTGATACAATATGACAGTCTGAGTGGTACTATATGACAGTCTGAGTGATACTATATGACAGTCTGAGTGATACTATATGACAGTGTGGGTGATACAATACGACAGTCTGAGTGATACTATATGACAGTCTGAGTGATACTATATGACAGTCTGAGTGATACTATACGACAGTCTGAGTGATACAATATGACAGTCTGAGTGATACAATATAACAGTCTGGGTGATACAATATGACAGTCTGAGTGATACAATATGACAGTCTGAGTGATACTATATGACAGTCTGAGTGATACTATATGACAGTCTGAGTGATACTATACGATAGTCTGAGTGATACAATATGACAGTCTGAGTGATACTATATGACAGTCTGGGTGATACAATATGACAGTCTGAGTGATACAATATGACAGTCTGAGTGATACAATAAGACAGTCTGAGTGATACTATATGACAGTCTGGGTGATACAATATGACAGTCTGAGTGATACTATATGACAGTCTGAGTGATACTATATGACAGTCTGAGTGATACTATATGACAGTCTGAGTGATACTATATGACAGTCTGAGTGATGCTATACGACAGTCTGAGTGATACAATATGACAGTCTGAGTTATACAATATGACAGTCTGGGTGATACAATACAACAGTCTGAGTGATTCTATATGACAGTCTGAGTGATACTATATGACAGTCTGAGTGATCCTATATGACAGTCTGAGTGATACTATACGACAGTCTGAGTGATACAATATGACAGTCTGAGTGATACTATATGACAGTCTGAGTGATACTATATGACAGTCTTAGTGATACAATATGACAGTCTGGGCGATACAATATGACAGTCTGAGTGATACAATATGACAGTCTGAATGATACAATATGACAGTCTGAGAGATACTATATGACAGTCTGAGTGATATAATATGACAGTCTGAGTGATACTATATGACAGACTGAGTGATACTATATGACAGTCTGAGTGATACTATACGATAGTCTGAGTGATACAATATGACAGTCTGAGTGATACTATATGACAGCCTGGGTGATACAATATGACAGTCTGAGTGATACTATATGACAGTCTGAGTGATACAATATGACAGTCTGGGTGATACAATATGACAGTTTGAGTGATACAATATGACAGTCTGAGTGATACAATATGACAGTCTGAGTAATACAATATGACAGTCTGAATGATACAATATGACAGTCTGAGTGATACTATATGACAGTCTGAATGATACAATATGACATTGTGAGTGATGCTATATGACAGTCTGAGTGATACTATATGACAGTCTGAGTGATACAATATGACAGTCTGAGTGATACAATATGACAGTCTGAGTGATACAATATGACAGTCTGAATGATACTATATGACAGTCTGAGTGATACTATATGACAGTCTGAATGATACAATATGACAGTCTGAATTATACAATATGACAATCTGAGTGATACAGTACGATGGTCTGAGTGATACAATATGACAGTCTGAGTGATACTATATGACAGTCTGAGTGATACAATATGACAGTCTGGGTGATACGATATGACAGTCTGAGTGATACTACATGACAGTCTGAGTGATACTATATGACAGTCTGAATGATACAATTTGACAGTCTGAGTGATACAATATGACAGTCTGAATGATACTATATGACAGTCTGAGTGATACTATACGACAGTCTGAGAGATACTATATGACAGTCTGAGTGATACAATATGACAGTCTGAATGATACTATATGACAGTCTGAGAGATACCATATGACAGTCTGAGTGATACACAATGACAGTCTGAATGATACTATATTTGAGTCTGAGTGATACAATATGACAGTCTGAATGATACTATATGACAATCTGAGTGATACAATATGATAGTCTGAGTGATACTTTATGACAGTCTGAGAGATACAATATGACAGTATGAGTGATACTATATGACAGTCTGAGTGATACAATATGACAGTCTGAGTGATACTATATGACAGTCTGAGTGATACAATATGACCGTCTCAGTGATACAATATGACAGTCTGAGTGATACTATATGACAGTCTGAGTGATACTATATGACAGTCTGAGAGATACTATATGACAGTCGGAGTGATACAATATGACAGTCTGAGTGATACTATATGACAGTTTGAGTGATACAATATGACAGTCTGAATGATACTATATGACAGTCTGAGTGATATTATATGACAGTCTGAATGATACTATATGACAGTCTGAGTGATACTATATGACAGTCTGAGTGATACAATATGACAGTCTGAATGATACAATATGACAGTCTGAGAGATACAATATGACAGTCTGACTGATACAATATGACAGTCTGAGTGATACTATATGACAGTCTGAGTGATACTATATGACAGTCTGAGTGATACTATATGACAGTCTGAGTGATAGTATATGACAGTCTGATTGATACAATATGACAGTCTGAGTGATACAATATGACAGTCTGAGTGATACTATACGACAGTGATACAATATGACAGTCTGGGTGATACAATACGACAGTCTGAGTGATACTATATGACAGTCTGAGTGATACTATATGACAGTCTGAGTGATACTATATGACAGTCTGAGTGATACTATATGACAGTCTGAGTGATACTATACGGCAGTCTGAGTGATACAATATGACAGTCTGAGTGATACAATATGACAGTCTGGGTGATACAATACGACAGTCTGAGTGATACTATATGACAGTCTGAGTGATACTATATGACAGTTTGAGTGATACTATATGACAGTCTGAGTGACACTATATGACAGTCTGAGTGATACTATACGACAGTCTGAGTGATACAATATGACAGTCTGAGTGGTACTATATGACAGTCTGAGTGATACTATATGACAGTCTGAGTGATACTATATGACAGTGTGGGTGATACAATACGACAGTCTGAGTGATACTATATGACAGTCTGAGTGATACTATATGACAGTCTGAGTGATACTATACGACAGTCTGAGTGATACAATATGACAGTCTGAGTGATACAATATAACAGTCTGGGTGATACAATATGACAGTCTGAGTGATACTATATGACAGTCTGAGTGATACTATATGACAGTCTGAGTGATACTATACGATAGTCTGAGTGATACAATATGACAGTCTGAGTGATACTATATGACAGTCTGGGTGATACAATATGACAGTCTGAGTGATACAATATGACAGTCTGAGTGATACAATAAGACAGTCTGAGTGATACTATATGACAGTCTGGGTGATACAATATGACAGTCTGAGTGATACTATATGACAGTCTGAGTGATACTATATGACAGTCTGAGTGATACTATATGACAGTCTGAGTGATACTATATGACAGTCTGAGTGATGCTATACGACAGTCTGAGTGATACAATATGACAGTCTGAGTTATACAATATGACAGTCTGGGTGATACAATACGACAGTCTGAGTGATTCTATATGACAGTCTGAGTGATACTATATGACAGTCTGAGTGATCCTATATGACAGTCTGAGTGATACTATACGACAGTCTGAGTGATACAATATGACAGTCTGAGTGATACTATATGACAGTCTGAGTGATACTATATGACAGTCTTAGTGATACAATATGACAGTCTGGGCGATACAATATGACAGTCTGAGTGATACAATATGACAGTCTGAATGATACAATATGACAGTCTGAGAGATACTATATGACAGTCTGAGTGATATAATATGACAGTCTGAGTGATACTATATGACAGACTGAGTGATACTATATGACAGTCTGAGTGATACTATACGATAGTCTGAGTGATACAATATGACAGTCTGAGTGATACTATATGACAGCCTGGGTGATACAATATGACAGTCTGAGTGATACTATATGACAGTCTGAGTGATACAATATGACAGTCTGGGTGATACAATATGACAGTTTGAGTGATACAATATGACAGTCTGAGTGATACAATATGACAGTCTGAGTAATACAATATGACAGTCTGAATGATACAATATGACAGTCTGAGTGATACTATATGACAGTCTGAATGATACAATATGACATTGTGAGTGATGCTATATGACAGTCTGAGTGATACTATATGACAGTCTGAGTGATACAATATGACAGTCTGAGTGATACAATATGACAGTCTGAGTGATACAATATGACAGTCTGAATGATACTATATGACAGTCTGAGTGATACTATATGACAGTCTGAATGATACAATATGACAGTCTGAATTATACAATATGACAATCTGAGTGATACAGTACGATGGTCTGAGTGATACAATATGACAGTCTGAATGATACAATATGACAGTCTGAGAGATACTATATGACAGTCTGAGTGATACTATACGATAGTCTGAATGACACAATATGACAGTCTGAGTGATACAATATGACAGTCTGAGTGATACAATATGACAGTCTGAGCGATACTATATGACAGTCTGAATGATACAATATGACAGTCTGAGAGATACTATATGACAGTCTGAGTGATACTATACGATAGTCTGAATGATACAATATGACAGTCTGAGTGATACAATATGACAGTCTGAGTGATCCAATATGACAGTCTGAATGATACAATATGACAGTCTGAGTGATACTATATGACAGTCTGAGTGATACAATATGACAGTCTGAGTGATACAATATGACAGTCTGAATGATACAATATGACAGTCTGAGTGATACTATATGACAGTCTGAATGATACAATATGACAGTCTGAGTGATACTATACGACAGTCTGAGTGATACAATATGACAGCCTGAGTGATACAATATGACAGTCTGAATGATACAATATGACAGTCTGAGTGATACTATATGACAGTCTGAGTGATACTATATGACAGTCTGAGTGATACTATATGACAGTCTGAGTGATACTATATGACAGTTTGAATGATACAATATGACAGTCTGAGTGATACAATATGACAGTCTGAGTGATACAATATGACAGTCTGAATGATACAATATGACAGTCTGAGTGATACTATATGACAGTCTGAGTGATACTATATGACAGTCTGAGAGATACTATATGACAGTCTGAGTGATACAATATGACAGTCTGAGTGATACTATATGACAGTCTGAGCGATACTATATGACAGTCTGAGTGATACTATACGATAGTCTGAGTGATACAATATGACAGTCTGAGAGATACAATATGACAGTCTGGGTGATACAATATGACAGTCTGAGTGATACAATATGACCGTCTGAGTGATACTATATGACCGTCTGAGTGATACAATATGACAGTCTGAATGATACAATATGACAGTCTGAGTTATACTATATGACTGTCTGAGTGATACTATATGACAGTCTGAATGATACAATATGACCGTCTGCGTGATACTATATGACAGTCTGAGTGATACAGTATGACAATCTGAATGATACAATATGACAGTCTGAGTGATACTATATGACAGTCTGAGTGATACAATATGACAGTCTGAGTGATACTATATGACAGTCTGAGTGATACAATATGACAGTCTGAGTGATACTATATGACAGTCTGAGTGATACAATACGATAGTCTGAGTGATACTATACGACAGTCTGAGTGATACAATATGACAGTCTGAATGATACTATATGACAGTCTGAGTTATACTATATGACAGTCTGAATGATACAATATGACCGTCTGAGTGATACTATATGACAATCTGAGTGATACAGTATGACAATCTGAATGATACAATATGACAGTCTGAGTGATACTATATGACAGTCTGAGTGATACTATATGACAGTCTGAGTGATACAATATGACAGTCTGAGTGATACTATATGACAGTCTGAGTGATACTATATGACAGTCTGAGTGATACTATACGACAGTCTGGGTGATACAATACGACAGTCTGAGTGATACTATATGACAGTGTGAGTGATACAATATGACAGTGTGAGTGATACAATATAACAGTCTGGGTGATACAATATGACAGTCTGAGTGATACAATATGACAGTCTGGGTGATACAATATGACAGTCTGAGTGATACTATATGACAGTGTGAGTGATACAATATGACAGTGTGAGTGATACAATATAACAGTCTGGGTGATACAATATGACAGTCTGAGTGATACAATATGAGAGTCTGAATGATACAATATGACAGTCTGAGAGATACTATATGACAGTCTGAGTGATACAATATGACAGTCTGAGTGATACTATATGACAGTCTGAGTGATACTATATGACAGTCTGAGTGATACTATACGATTTGTCTGAGTGATACAATATGACAGTCTGAGTGATACTATATGACAGTCTGGGTGATACAATATGACAGTCTGAGTGATACAATATGACAGTCTGAGTGATACAATATGACAGTCTGAGTGATACAATAAGACAGTCTGAGTGATACCATATGACAGTCCGAGTGATACAATATGACAGTCTGAGTGATACAATACGACAGTCTGAGTGATACTATATGACAGTCTGCGTGATACTATATGACAGTCTGAGTGATACTATATGACAGTCTGAAAGATAGAATATGACAGTCTGAGTGATACTATAGGACAGTCTGAGTGATACTATATGACAGTCTGAGTGATGTTATATGACAGTCTGAATGATACAATATGACAGTCTGAGTGATACAATATGACAGTCTGGGTGATACCACATGACAGTCTGAGTGATGCTATATGACAGTCTGAGTGATACTATATGACAGTCTGAGTGATACAATATGACAGTCTGGGTGATACGATATGACAGTCTGAGTGATACTACATGACAGTCTGAGTGATACTATATGACAGTCTGAATGATACAATTTGACAGTCTGAGTGATACAATATGACAGTCTGAATGATACTATATGACAGTCTGAGTGATACTATACGACAGTCTGAGAGATACTATATGACAGTCTGAGTGATACAATATGACAGTCTGAATGATACTATATGACAGTCTGAGAGATACCATATGACAGTCTGAGTGATACACAATGACAGTCTGAATGATACTATATTTGAGTCTGAGTGATACAATATGACAGTCTGAATGATACTATATGACAATCTGAGTGATACAATATGATAGTCTGAGTGATACAATATGACCGTCTCAGTGATACAATATGACAGTCTGAGTGATACTATATGACAGTCTGAGTGATACTATATGACAGTCTGAGAGATACTATATGACAGTCGGAGTGATACAATATGACAGTCTGAGTGATACTATATGACAGTCTGAGTGATACAATATGACAGTCTGAATGATACTATATGACAGTCTGAGTGATATTATATGACAGTCTGAATGATACTATATGACAGTCTGAGTGATACTATATGACAGTCTGAGTGATACAATATGACAGTCTGAATGATACAATATGACAGTCTGAGAGATACAATATGACAGTCTGACTGATACAATATGACAGTCTGAGTGATACTATATGACAGTCTGAGTGATACTATATGACAGTCTGAGTGATACTATATGACAGTCTGAGTGATAGTATATGACAGTCTGATTGATACAATATGACAGTCTGAGTGATACAATATGACAGTCTGAGTGATACAATATGACAGTCTGAGTGATACTATACGACAGTGATACAATATGACAGTCTGGGTGATACAATACGACAGTCTGAGTGATACTATATGACAGTCTGAGTGATACTATATGACAGTCTGAGTGATACCATATGACAGTCTGAGTGATACTATATGACAGTCTGAGTGATACTATACGGCAGTCTGAGTGATACAATATGACAGTCTGAGTGATACAATATGACAGTCTGGGTGATACAATACGACAGTCTGAGTGATACTATATGACAGTCTGAGTGATACTATATGACAGTTTGAGTGATACTATATGACAGTCTGAGTGACACTATATGACAGTCTGAGTGATACTATACGACAGTCTGAGTGATACAATATGACAGTCTCAGTGGTACTATATGACAGTCTGAGTGATACTATATGACAGTCTGAGTGATACTATATGACAGTGTGGGTGATACAATACGACAGTCTGAGTGATACTATATGACAGTCTGAGTGATACTATATGACAGTCTGAGTGATACTATACGACAGTCTGAGTGATACAATATGACAGTCTGAGTGATACAATATAACAGTCTGGGTGATACAATATGACAGTCTGAGTGATACAATATGACAGTCTGAGTGATACTATATGACAGTCTGAGTGATACTATATGACAGTCTGAGTGATACTATACGATAGTCTGAGTGATACAATATGACAGTCTGAGTGATACTATATGACAGTCTGGGTGATACAATATGACAGTCTGAGTGATACAATATGACAGTCTGAGTGATACAATAAGACAGTCTGAGTGATACTATATGACAGTCTGGGTGATACAATATGACAGTCTGAGTGATACTATATGACAGTCTGAGTGATACTATATGACAGTCTGAGTGATACTATATGACAGTCTGAGTGATACTATATGACAGTCTGAGTGATGCTATACGACAGTCTGAGTGATACAATATGACAGTCTGAGTTATACAATATGACAGTCTGGGTGATACAATACAACAGTCTGAGTGATTCTATATGACAGTCTGAGTGATACTATATGACAGTCTGAGAGATCCTATATGACAGTCTGAGTGATACTATACGACAGTCTGAGTGATACAATATGACAGTCTGAGTGATACTATATGACAGTCTGAGTGATACTATATGACAGTCTTAGTGATACAATATGACAGTCTGGGCGATACAATATGACAGTCTGAGTGATACAATATGACAGTCTGAATGATACAATATGACAGTCTGAGAGATACTATATGACAGTCTGAGTGATATAATATGACAGTCTGAGTGATAGTATATGACAGACTGAGTGATACTATATGACAGTCTGAGTGATACTATACGATAGTCTGAGTGATACAATATGACAGTCTGAGTGATACTATATGACAGCCTGGGTGATACAATATGACAGTCTGAGTGATACTATATGACAGTCTGAGTGATACAATATGACAGTCTGGGTGATACAATATGACAGTTTGAGTGATACAATATGACAGTCTGAGTGATACAATATGACAGTCTGAGTAATACAATATGACAGTCTGAATGATACAATATGACAGTCTGAGTGATACTATATGACAGTCTGAATGATACAATATGACATTGTGAGTGATGCTATATGACAGTCTGAGTGATACTATATGACAGTCTGAGTGATACAATATGACAGTCTGAGTGATACAATATGACAGTCTGAGTGATACAATATGACAGTCTGAATGATACTATATGACAGTCTGAGTGATACTATATGACAGTCTGAATGATACAATATGACAGTCTGAATTATACAATATGACAATCTGAGTGATACAGTACGATGGTCTGAGTGATACAATATGACAGTCTGAGTGATACTATATGACAGTCTGAGTGATACAATATGACAGTCTGGGTGATACGATATGACAGTCTGAGTGATACTACATGACAGTCTGAGTGATACTATATGACAGTCTGAATGATACAATTTGACAGTCTGAGTGATACAATATGACAGTCTGAATGATACTATATGACAGTCTGAGTGATACTATACGACAGTCTGAGAGATACTATATGACAGTCTGAGTGATACAATATGACAGTCTGAATGATACTATATGACAGTCTGAGAGATACCATATGACAGTCTGAGTGATACACAATGACAGTCTGAATGATACTATATTTGAGTCTGAGTGATACAATATGACAGTCTGAATGATACTATATGACAATCTGAGTGATACAATATGATAGTCTGAGTGATACTTTATGACAGTCTGAGAGATACAATATGACAGTATGAGTGATACTATATGACAGTCTGAGTGATACAATATGACAGTCTGAGTGATACTATATGACAGTCTGAGTGATACAATATGACCGTCTCAGTGATACAATATGACAGTCTGAGTGATACTATATGACAGTCTGAGTGATACTATATGACAGTCTGAGAGATACTATATGACAGTCGGAGTGATACAATATGACAGTCTGAGTGATACTATATGACAGTTTGAGTGATACAATATGACAGTCTGAATGATACTATATGACAGTCTGAGTGATATTATATGACAGTCTGAATGATACTATATGACAGTCTGAGTGATACTATATGACAGTCTGAGTGATACAATATGACAGTCTGAATGATACAATATGACAGTCTGAGAGATACAATATGACAGTCTGACTGATACAATATGACAGTCTGAGTGATACTATATGACAGTCTGAGTGATACTATATGACAGTCTGAGTGATACTATATGACAGTCTGAGTGATAGTATATGACAGTCTGATTGATACAATATGACAGTCTGAGTGATACAATATGACAGTCTGAGTGATACTATACGACAGTGATACAATATGACAGTCTGGGTGATACAATACGACAGTCTGAGTGATACTATATGACAGTCTGAGTGATACTATATGACAGTCTGAGTGATACTATATGACAGTCTGAGTGATACTATATGACAGTCTGAGTGATACTATACGGCAGTCTGAGTGATACAATATGACAGTCTGAGTGATACAATATGACAGTCTGGGTGATACAATACGACAGTCTGAGTGATACTATATGACAGTCTGAGTGATACTATATGACAGTTTGAGTGATACTATATGACAGTCTGAGTGACACTATATGACAGTCTGAGTGATACTATACGACAGTCTGAGTGATACAATATGACAGTCTGAGTGGTACTATATGACAGTCTGAGTGATACTATATGACAGTCTGAGTGATACTATACGACAGTCTGAGTGATACTATATGACAGTCTGAGTGATACTATATGACAGTCTGAGTGATACTATACGACAGTCTGAGTGATACAATATGACAGTCTGAGTGATACAATATAACAGTCTGGGTGATACAATATGACAGTCTGAGTGATACTATATGACAGTCTGAGTGATACTATATGACAGTCTGAGTGATACTATACGATAGTCTGAGTGATACAATATGACAGTCTGAGTGATACTATATGACAGTCTGGGTGATACAATATGACAGTCTGAGTGATACAATATGACAGTCTGAGTGATACAATAAGACAGTCTGAGTGATACTATATGACAGTCTGGGTGATACAATATGACAGTCTGAGTGATACTATATGACAGTCTGAGTGATACTATATGACAGTCTGAGTGATACTATATGACAGTCTGAGTGATACTATATGACAGTCTGAGTGATGCTATACGACAGTCTGAGTGATACAATATGACAGTCTGAGTTATACAATATGACAGTCTGGGTGATACAATACGACAGTCTGAGTGATTCTATATGACAGTCTGAGTGATACTATATGACAGTCTGAGTGATCCTATATGACAGTCTGAGTGATACTATACGACAGTCTGAGTGATACAATATGACAGTCTGAGTGATACTATATGACAGTCTGAGTGATACTATATGACAGTCTTAGTGATACAATATGACAGTCTGGGCGATACAATATGACAGTCTGAGTGATACAATATGACAGTCTGAATGATACAATATGACAGTCTGAGAGATACTATATGACAGTCTGAGTGATATAATATGACAGTCTGAGTGATACTATATGACAGACTGAGTGATACTATATGACAGTCTGAGTGATACTATACGATAGTCTGAGTGATACAATATGACAGTCTGAGTGATACTATATGACAGCCTGGGTGATACAATATGACAGTCTGAGTGATACTATATGACAGTCTGAGTGATACAATATGACAGTCTGGGTGATACAATATGACAGTTTGAGTGATACAATATGACAGTCTGAGTGATACAATATGACAGTCTGAGTAATACAATATGACAGTCTGAATGATACAATATGACAGTCTGAGTGATACTATATGACAGTCTGAATGATACAATATGACATTGTGAGTGATGCTATATGACAGTCTGAGTGATACTATATGACAGTCTGAGTGATACAATATGACAGTCTGAGTGATACAATATGACAGTCTGAGTGATACAATATGACAGTCTGAATGATACTATATGACAGTCTGAGTGATACTATATGACAGTCTGAATGATACAATATGACAGTCTGAATTATACAATATGACAATCTGAGTGATACAGTACGATGGTCTGAGTGATACAATATGACAGTCTGAATGATACAATATGACAGTCTGAGAGATACTATATGACAGTCTGAGTGATACTATACGATAGTCTGAATGACACAATATGACAGTCTGAGTGATACAATATGACAGTCTGAGTGATACAATATGACAGTCTGAGCGATACTATATGACAGTCTGAATGATACAATATGACAGTCTGAGAGATACTATATGACAGTCTGAGTGATACTATACGATAGTCTGAATGATACAATATGACAGTCTGAGTGATACAATATGACAGTCTGAGTGATCCAATATGACAGTCTGAATGATACAATATGACAGTCTGAGTGATACTATATGACAGTCTGAGTGATACAATATGACAGTCTGAGTGATACAATATGACAGTCTGAATGATACAATATGACAGTCTGAGTGATACTATATGACAGTCTGAATGATACAATATGACAGTCTGAGTGATACTATACGACAGTCTGAGTGATACAATATGACAGCCTGAGTGATACAATATGACAGTCTGAATGATACAATATGACAGTCTGAGTGATACTATATGACAGTCTGAGTGATACTATATGACAGTCTGAGTGATACTATATGACAGTCTGAGTGATACTATATGACAGTTTGAATGATACAATATGACAGTCTGAGTGATACAATATGACAGTCTGAGTGATACAATATGACAGTCTGAATGATACAATATGACAGTCTGAGTGATACTATATGACAGTCTGAGTGATACTATATGACAGTCTGAGAGATACTATATGACAGTCTGAGTGATACAATATGACAGTCTGAGTGATACTATATGACAGTCTGAGCGATACTATATGACAGTCTGAGTGATACTATACGATAGTCTGAGTGATACAATATGACAGTCTGAGTGATACAATATGACAGTCTGGGTGATACAATATGACAGTCTGAGTGATACAATATGACCGTCTGAGTGATACTATATGACCGTCTGAGTGATACAATATGACAGTCTGAATGATACAATATGACAGTCTGAGTTATACTATATGACTGTCTGAGTGATACTATATGACAGTCTGAATGATACAATATGACCGTCTGCGTGATACTATATGACAGTCTGAGTGATACAGTATGACAATCTGAATGATACAATATGACAGTCTGAGTGATACTATATGACAGTCTGAGTGATACAATATGACAGTCTGAGTGATACTATATGACAGTCTGAGTGATACAATATGACAGTCTGAGTGATACTATATGACAGTCTGAGTGATACAATACGATAGTCTGAGTGATACTATACGACAGTCTGAGTGATACAATATGACAGTCTGAATGATACTATATGACAGTCTGAGTTATACTATATGACAGTCTGAATGATACAATATGACCGTCTGAGTGATACTATATGACAATCTGAGTGATACAGTATGACAATCTGAATGATACAATATGACAGTCTGAGTGATACTATATGACAGTCTGAGTGATACAATATGACAGTCTGAGTGATACTATATGACAGTCTGAGTGATACAATATGACAGTCTGAGTGATACTATATGACAGTCTGAGTGATACAATACGATAGTCTGAGTGATACTATACGACAGTCTGAGTGATACAATATGACAGTCTGAATGATACTCTATGACAGTCTGAGTGATACTATATGACAGTCTGAGTGATACTATATGACAGTCTGAGTGATACAATATGACAGTCTGAATGATACAATATGACAGTCTGAGTGATACTATATGACAGTCTGAGTGATACAATATGACAGTCTGAGTGATACAATATGACAGTCTGAGTGATACTATATGACAGTCTGAGTGATACAATATGACAGTCTGAGTGATACAATATGACAGTCTGAGTGATACTATATGACAGTCTGAGTGATACTATATGACAGTCTGAATGATACAATATGACATTCTGAGTGATGCTATATGACAGTCTGAGTGATACTATATGACAGTCTGAGTGATACAATATGACAGTCTGAGTGATACAATATGACAGTCTGAGTGATACAATATGACAGTCTGAATGATACTATATGACAGTCTGAGTGATACTATATGACAGTCTGAATGATACAATATGACAGTCTGAATTATACAATATGACAATCTGAGTGATACAGTACGATGGTCTGAGTGATACAATATGACAGTCTGAATGATACAATATGACAGTCTGAGAGATACTATATGACAGTCTGAGTGATACTATACGATAGTCTGAATGACACAATATGACAGTCTGAGTGATACAATATGACAGTCTGAGTGATACAATATGACAGTCTGAGCGATACTATATGACAGTCTGAATGATACAATATGACAGTCTGAGAGATACTATATGACAGTCTGAGTGATACTATACGATAGTCTGAATGATACAATATGACAGTCTGAGTGATACAATATGACAGTCTGAGTGATCCAATATGACAGTCTGAATGATACAATATGACAGTCTGAGTGATACTATATGACAGTCTGAGTGATACAATATGACAGTCTGAGTGATACAATATGACAGTCTGAATGATACAATATGACAGTCTGAGTGATACTATATGACAGTCTGAATGATACAATATGACAGTCTGAGTGATACTATACGACAGTCTGAGTGATACAATATGACAGTCTGAGTGATACTATACGATAGTCTGAGTGATACAATATGACAGTCTGAGTGATACAATATGACAGTCTGGGTGATACAATATGACAGTCTGAGTGATACAATATGACCGTCTGAGTGATACTATATGACCGTCTGAGTGATACAATATGACAGTCTGAATGATACAATATGACAGTCTGAGTTATACTATATGACTGTCTGAGTGATACCATATGACAGTCTGAATGATACAATATGACCGTCTGCGTGATACTATATGACAGTCTGAGTGATACAGTATGACAATCTGAATGATACAATATGACAGTCTGAGTGATACTATATGACAGTCTGAGTGATACAATATGACAGTCTGAGTGATACTATATGACAGTCTGAGTGATACAATATGACAGTCTGAGTGATACTATATGACAGTCTGAGTGATACAATACGATAGTCTGAGTGATACTATACGACAGTCTGAGTGATACAATATGACAGTCTGAATGATACTATATGACAGTCTGAGTTATACTATATGACAGTCTGAATGATACAATATGACCGTCTGAGTGATACTATATGACAGTCTGAGTGATACAGTATGACAATCTGAATGATACAATATGACAGTCTGAGTGATACTATATGACAGTCTGAGTGATACAATATGACAGTCTGAGTGATACTATATGACAGTCTGAGTGATACAATATGACAGTCTGAGTGATACTATATGACAGTCTGAGTGATACAATACGATAGTCTGAGTGATACTATACGACAGTCTGAGTGATACAATATGACAGTCTGAATGATACTCTATGACAGTCTGAGTGATACTATATGACAGTCTGAGTGATACTATATGACAGTCTGAGTGATACTATATGACAGTCTGAGTGATACAATATGACAGTCTGAATGATACAATATGACAGTCTGAGTGATACTATATGACAGTCTGAGTGATACAATATGACAGTCTGAGTGATACAATATGACAGTCTGAGTGATACTATATGACAGTCTGAGTGATACAATATGACAGTCTGAGTGATACAATATGACAGTCTGAGTGATACTATATGACAGTCTGAGTGATACTATATGACAGTCTGAGTGATACTATATGACAGTCTGAGTGATACAATATGACAGTTTGAATGATACAATACGACAGTTTGAGTGATACTATATGACAGTCTGAGAGATACTATATGACAGTCTGAGTGATACAATATGACAGTCTGAGTGATACAATATGACAGTCTGAGTGATACTATATGACAGTCTGAGTGATACAATATGACAGTCTGAGTGATACAATATGACAGTCTGAGTGATACAATATGACAGTCTGAATGATACAATATTACAGTCTGAGTGATACAATATGACAGTCAGAGTGATACAGTATGACAGTCTGAGTGATACAATATGACAGTCTGAGTGATACAATATGACAGTATGAGTGATACAATATGACAGTCTGGGTGATACAATATGACAGTCTGAGTGATACAATATGACCGTCTGAGTGATACTATATGACCGTCTGAGTGATACAATATGACAGTCTGAATGATACAATATGACAGTCTGAGTTATACTATATGACTGTCTGAGTGATACTATATGACAGTCTGAATGATACAATATGACCGTCTGCGTGATACTATATGACAGTCTGAGTGATACAGTATGACAATCTGAATGATACAATATGACAGTCTGAGTGATACTATATGACAGTCTGAGTGATACAATATGACAGTCTGAGTGATACTATATGACAGTCTGAGTGATACAATATGACAGTCTGAGTGATACTATATGACAGTCTGAGTGATACAATACGATAGTCTGAGTGATACTATACGACAGTCTGAGTGATACAATATGACAGTCTGAATGATACTATATGACAGTCTGAGTTATACTATATGACAGTCTGAATGATACAATATGACCGTCTGAGTGATACTATATGACAGTCTGAGTGATACAGTATGACAATCTGAATGATACAATATGACAGTCTGAGTGATACTATATGACAGTCTGAGTGATACAATATGACAGTCTGAGTGATACTATATGACAGTCTGAGTGATACAATATGACAGTCTGAGTGATACTATATGACAGTCTGAGTGATACAATACGATAGTCTGAGTGATACTATACGACAGTCTGAGTGATACAATATGACAGTCTGAATGATACTATATGACAGTCTGAGTTATACTATATGACAGTCTGAATGATACAATATGACCGTCTGAGTGATACTATATGACAGTCTGAGTGATACAGTATGACAATCTGAATGATACAATATGACAGTCTGAGTGATACTATATGACAGTCTGAGTGATACAATATGACAGTCTGAGTGATACTATATGACAGTCTGAGTGATACAATATGACAGTCTGAGTGATACTATATGACAGTCTGAGTGATACAATACGATAGTCTGAGTGATACTATACGACAGTCTGAGTGATACAATATGACAGTCTGAATGATACTCTATGACAGTCTGAGTGATACTATATGACAGTCTGAGTGATACTATATGACAGTCTGAGTGATACAGTATGACAGTCTGAATGATACAATATGACAGTCTGAGTGATACTATATGACAGTCTGAGTGATACAATATGACAGTCTGAGTGATACAATATGACAGTCTGAGTGATACTATATGACAGTCTGAGTGATACAATATGACAGTCTGAGTGATACAATATGACAGTCTGAGTGATACTATGTGACAGTCTGAGTGATACTCTATGACAGTCTGAGTGATACTATATGACAGTCTGAGTGATACAATATGACAGTTTGAATGATACAATACGACAGTTTGAGTGATACTATATGACAGTCTGAGAGATACTATATGACAGTCTGAGTGATACAATATGACAGTCTGAGTGATACAATATGACAGTCTGAGTGATACTATATGACAGTCTGAGTGATACAATATGACAGTCTGAGTGATACAATATGACAGTCTGAGTGATACAATATGACAGTCTGAATGATACAATATGACAGTCTGAGTGATACTATACGACAGTCTGAGTGATACAATATTACAGTCTGAGTGATACAATATGACAGTCAGAGTGATACAGTATGACAGTCTGAGTGATACAATATGACAGTCTGAGTGATACAATATGACAGTATGAGTGATACAATATGACACTCTGAGTGATACTATATGACAGTCTGAGTGATACAATACGACAGTCTGAGTGATACAATATGACAGTTTGAGTGATACTATATGACAGTCTGAGAGATACTATATGACAGTCTGAGTGATACAATACGACAGTTTGAGTGATACTATATGACAGTCTGAGAGATACTATATGACAGTCTGAGTGATACAATATGACAGTCTGAGTGATACTATATGACAGTCTGAGTGATACAGTATGACAGTCTGAGTGATACAATATGACAGTCTGAGTGATACTATATGACAGTCTGAGTGATACAATACGACAGTTTGAGTGATACTATATGACAGTCTGAGAGATACTATATGACAGTCTGAGTGATACAATATGACAGTCTGAGTGATACAATATGACAGTCTGAGTGATACTATATGACAGTCTGAGTGATACAATATGACAGTATGAGTGATACTATATGACAGTCTGAGTGATGCAATATGACAGTCTGAGTGATACAATATGACAGTCTGAGTGATACAATATGACAGTCTGAATGATACAATATGACAGTCTGAGTGATACTATACGACAGTCTGAGTGATACAATATGACAGTTTGAATGATACAATATGACAGTCTGAGTAATACAATATGACAGTCTGAGTGATACAATATGACAGACTGAGTGATACTATACGACAGTCTGAGTGATACAATATGACAGTAAAATGCTGCCTGCACTGGTATTACGTCTCTTCTTGCTTATTTTCTATATCTATTGAAACTTCCAGTTGATAGAGTCTTGAAGGTTTTAATATCTAAGGAGTAGATTTCCGTTATAGCCCAGGAAAATACTCCAAATGTTGGTATCAGTACTGGTAGTGCAAATGCATTATGATTTATTTTCTCCTTGTAAAAAGAGACTGCCACATTAAAAGAATTTGCTGTAATATTCTTTGTTCACTTCATTATTGTTCAAAACATAAGCCGGTGGATTGGCAGTAAAGGCGGTGGATTGGCAGTTTCAGTAGAAGGTTTGACGTCATGCTTTGCAGCATAGAGTTACGCCGCTTTACGATTTGAGTTCAAATCCTGCCGCAGTTAACTTTGCCTTTCATCCTTACGAGGTCGATAACATAAAGTACCAGTAATGCACTAATGTACTGAAATAATTGCTGGACTTGTGCCAAAAAATAGAAACAATTATCGTTCAAAATACCATTGTATAATATCTTTTCATGAATACCTAGGTATTTGTCGCATCCATTATGTGGAACATAGGGTATATATAGAGACCATTAATGTAAATATTGTTGGGGTTAAAACGGCTTTTCTGCGTTTAATTTTATAATATGAATAATTATTTTAGCCTATTCCATCCCTATATCAGTTGAAAACTGAAACATTGTTTCTAAATCTACCTGTTTCTCAACATTGCAGATATTTTTAGTATAGATTTTTTATCGTCTACAAAGAGATTATGGATTATATTGATATATCTTGTGGTTATAGACCATAACATTCAAACATTGAATTTTTATAAAAGAAATAACAGTGGATTTATTGCCTAAATAAACAAGTATGGACAGACGTTCTCCTTGGAACATTTCAGTCGAAATATTCATAACATCAGAGACAATTGCTCTACTTTTAGTAACAACAATGGGGGTTGTTCACCAGGTTTTGTGACCCTTTCAGTTGTAGTAAAATATGACATCTGGTGCTTTTGCCAAATGCAGTGATTTCAGCAATTATGATTGGGGAATAGAATCGAAAGCCTTTCTGTAATCAAGTTTTACTGTCACAAGGTTTCTGTATGTTTTACTCTCATACTTCTGAATGAAATGACAAATGAATAATGAAATAGGACAGTTGCTGAGAGAATGAGAGAAGTTTGGAAATAAATGAATGAGACAGTAAAGTAAGAAGGGTAGAATTGCGGAGGGGAAGAATGTGAGAAGGAATGAAAGAGAGAAGTCCAAAAAGAAAAAAAATGAAAAGGAAGGAGAAAGAAAGGGAAGAAGAAAATAATGAAAGGAGTGAAAAATGAAAGAAGAATGGAAGAAGAGTAGAAAAAGGGAATAAGTTAATGGAATATAGAAGGGAATGAGCAAAAGTAGTAAACGAATGAAGAAATTTAAAGAATGAGGTGAAAAAAAGGATCGCAGAAATTAAGGTAAAATAAGATGGGTTGCTTGAAGGAAGGAAGAAAGAATGAAAAAAAGAATCAGTATAGTATAGAAAGAAATGAAGAAGTGAAGGGAATGAAAGATATAGGAAGGAAGGCAAGGGTGAAAAAGTAATAAATTTGAAGAAAAAGAAAGAAAAGGAAAAGAGAAGAAATTATACGAATAAAGATAGATAAACAGATAAATGGGTAGGCAGGTAAATAGATAGATAGGATATATATATATATATATATATATATATATATATATATATATATAGAGAGAGAGAGAGAGATAGGGAGGAAAGAAGGATGGAAAAGATGAAGAAAGGGAGTAAAAGAAAAGAAGGATAAAGAAAGAGAAAAAGAAGGCAGGAAAGAAGAAAAAAGAAGAATGAAGAGAAAGAGAGACAGAGAGATTGAGAGAAAGAGTGAAAGATAGAGGGAGAGATTGAGAGAAAGAGAGAAAGAGAGAGGGAGAGATTAAGAGAAAGAGAGAAAGAGAGAGGGAGAGAGGGAGAGATTGAGAGAAAGATAGAAAGAGAGAGGGAGAGATTGAGAGAAAGAGAGAGGGAGAGATTAAGAGAAAGAGAGAAAGAGAGAAAGAGAGAAAGAGAGAGGGAGAGATTGAGAGAAAGAGAGAAAGAGAGAGGGAGAGATTGAGAGAAAGAGAGAAAGAGAGAGGAAGAGAGAGGAAGAGATATGAATAGTGTCATTAAGATGTTTGTTGTTTGTGAGAAGTTGATGTTAGTGCAGCTGTCAGTGTCTGTGGAACACTTCACATTGTGGAGGCTGATGGAACAACACTTGGCAGAGTAATAACAACAGCAAACTTACTCATCATCATCATTATTAACAACAAAAACACCACCATCACCATCACCATCATCAACAACAACAAAAAACACCACCACCACCACCACCATCACCATCACCATCATCAACAACAACAAAAACACCACCACCACCACCACCATCATCATCATCATCATCAACAACAACAAAAACACCATCACCACCACCACCATCATCATCAACAACAAAAACACCACTACCACCACCACCATCATCATCAACAACAAAAACACCACCACCACCACCACCATCACCATCACCATCATCAACAACAACAAAAAACACCACCACCACCACCACCATCACCATCACCATCATCAACAACAACAAAAACACCACCACCACCACCACCATCATCATCATCATCATCAACAACAACAAAAACACCACCACCACCACCACCATCATCATCAACAACAAAAACACCACTACCACCACCACCATCATCATCAACAACAAAAACACCACTACCACCACCATCATCATCATCATCATCATCAACAACAAAAACACCACCACCACCACCATCATCATCATCATCAACAACAAAAACACCATCACCACCACCACCATCATCATCATCATCATCAACAACAACAAAAACACCATCACCACCACCACCATCATCATTATCAACAACAAAAACACCACCACCACCACCACCATCATCATCAACAACAAAAACACCACTACCACCACCATCATCATCATCATCATCATCAACAACAAAAACACCACCACCACCACCATCATCATCATCATCAACAACAAAAACACCACCACCACCACCACCATCATCATCATCATCATCATCAACAACAAAAACACCATCACCACCACCACCATCATCATTATCAACAACAAAAACACCACCACCACCACCACCATCATCATCAACAACAAAAACACCACCACCACCACCATCATCATCATCATCAACAACAAAAACACCACCACCACCACCACCATCATCATCATCATCATCATCAACAACAAAAACACCATCACCACCACCACCATCATCATTATCAACAACAAAAACACCACCACCACCACCACCATCATCATCAACAACAAAAACACCACCACCACCACCATCATCATCATCATCAACAACAAAAACACCACCACCACCACCACCATCATCATCATCATCATCATCAACAACAAAAACACCATCACCACCACCACCATCATCATTATCAACAACAAAAACACCACCACCACCACCACCATCATCATCATCATCATCAACAACAACAAAAACACCATCACCACCACCACCATCATCATTATCAACAACAAAAACACCACCACCACCACCACCATCATCATCAACAACAAAAACACCACTACCACCACCATCATCATCATCATCATCATCAACAACAAAAACACCACCACCACCACCATCATCATCATCATCAACAACAAAAACACCACCACCACCACCATCATCATCATCATCAACAACAAAAACACCACCACCACCACCATCATCATCATCATCAACAACAAAAACACCACCACCACCACCACCATCATCATCATTATAAACAACAAAAACACCACCACCACCACCACTATCATCATCATCGTCTTCGTCGTCAACAACAAGAATTGTTACAGCAGCAATAAAACCCATGGTGAGGGAGGTGATGATGATTGTTGTCGGTGTTGTTTAACCCCAGGTCAGCCATGAATGAGCAGAAATCAAAAGCGTTCCAGCCGTAACTAACTGTCTTTTTTTATATTATCAAGCACTAAATACAGTCAGTATCGTATTTACCATTGTGCTTAGATGTGCTTAATCACAGTGCCCCGTTGGCCAGGGGGCCCATCTCCCCCCCCCCCCCCAATTTATACGATGAATTTTTCAAATGTTTGAGTCCTTTAAACTTAACTACCACAGGGCTTCATTTGTCCTAAATCCGGCACTGACTATAGTAGGCTGAAACGGACTGCTTTTTCTAGTAATCCTGTTACTCGTCAATAGTCCACCTTTCGCTACCCTCCTCGCTGACCATTTATCATGTGACACTTTTCTCATTTGAAATTATCACTGGTAACGCTCACTTGAAAGATAATTTTCTTGGACTGAGAAGTTCCCCGAAGAGCTGTGAACTCTCACAGTGAAGGATTTCCTAAATTATTGGAATTTCCAAGCTGCTTCTTACACAGCGAAACTGCAGTCGGGACATCGAAGTAAATTAGTTAACTTTTTATCTTGTTTGCTTTTCCCACTTATGATTATATGACGCTCTGACTAATTAATTATTTAATTAATTCATTCATTGAGCAAAACTGGTAACTAATGGAAACCCTTATATGTAAATCTATAGTTGTGTATGTATCAATGGATTATAATTTGTAATAATTGTTTCTACTTTTGGCACAAGGCCAGCAATTATCTCAGTGCATTACTGGTACTTTATTTTATCGACCCCGTATGAATGAAAGGCAAAGTTAACCTCGGCGGGATTTGAACTTAGATCATAAAGGGACATAACTCTGTGCTGCAAAGCATGGCGTCCGACCCTCTACCGATACTACTAATCCACCGCAATGGTTCGAAAACGCAATAAGTAAAATCGAGTATAAACTTCTAGCATTGTTTCCAGATAACTATTGAAACCCTTTCTCTGAGGGAACTAGAACACAAGATTCCTACTTTAAAGCAATGACTTACTTCTCTCTTCTTTCAAGACAAATCTTTATCATTCATCATTGTTCCTTATACAATGAATTATGTATGTATGTATGTATGTATGTATGTATGTATGTATGTATGTATGTATGTATGTATGTATGTATCCAAAATCACCGGGAGAGATGACCCCTTAGCCTTTGTCAAGGCAGAATTCTAGGAGAAGGAAAACTCTGATATAACACCTGCAACTCTGATGGTATCCAATGATGTTGACTTGTTCTTCTTTTTGGTAAATATCATCTTGGTTAAGAGAGTGGGACTGGCTTTGTGCAGTGCCTTTGCTCACTATAAAAGCTTCACGGCACAGGCATTGCTTTATGTCTGGAGATCTCTCTGCACTTGTCGTCACATGGTACCATGGGCCCAGCACTATGTGTCAATAATTGTCACAAGTGTAGTGTTTGTACCAGAGTTTTCAAGTCACTGGCTGGACTAAAAAGTCACACTTGTTCAGCGCATCGGTAGGGGTTCTCCTACATGGATATAAAGTAGTGGCCGTACTCGAAAACGAGTTGGCAGCCACCATGTATGTATGTATGTATGTATGTATGTATGTATGTATGTATGTATGTATGTATGTATGTATGTATGTATGTATTTATTTATTTATACTTATATAAATGTATGTATGAATATATATTCATATATGTGCTTACAATTCTATTCAGTTATCCCTAGGGATATGTGTCTATCCTACATTTGTACACATGTTTATGTATGAATAAATGTAGGTGCATGTGTGTGGTGCGTCTGTGTATCGTTTTTAAAATTTCAACGAGAATGGTTTCTAAGAAATAAAGCTACCTCTGTGGAATTTAGACATCAACAAAAGTATAAAGTTACATGTTAGTTTTTAGAAAAGTCTTGCATATTTCCATTATTTCAGATTGCATTTGCAGACTGTCAGATAATCATCTCCTTTGAATGAAAAAACTAACTTTTCAAAATTATTGTTAAAAACATTCTCGAACATAATAAATTTCATCAATAATTACAGATACAAATGAACATTTTAAATAATTGTTTCTACTTTTGGCACAAGGCCAGTAAATACTAAGTGTATTACTGGTACTTTATTTTATCAACCCCATAAGGATGAAAGGCAAAGTTAACCTCGGCGGGATTTGAACTCAGAATGGCAAGGGCCGTAACTCTATACGTCAAAGCATGGCGTCCGACCCTCTACCGATACTGCCAATCCATAAATAATGGTAAATAATGTGTAGGTTTCAATGCATTTACTTATAAATGTTCTCCTTATCACTGATTTCAAATGAAATATTTGTAGTGAATCTAAGTAGAGTGATTTGAATTTTTGCTCCCAAGTTGGCTAAATAGGTTATTGCCTAAATGCCACGCAGTGGGATCGACCAGAAACCTAATGATTGCAAAGCAAACCTTTTAACCATTCGGCCATGATGCGTTCACATTTGGACGTATAATGGTTGAAGAA
>OZ024740.1:398248277-398255777 GCA_964016885.1 Eledone cirrhosa | reverse complement strand
CACAGCAGACATATGTGCAGGTGTACGTGTGCGTGCGCGCGCGCATGTGTGTGTACGTGTGTTTTTGTGAGTGTGTATGCGAGTGAATTTTTGTGTTTGTATTTATGTAAAAATATTAGTACTCATAGAAAATATGTGTCATATTTATTACAAATAACAAAAACTATAAAGAGCAATAATAATAATGGTTTCTGATTTAGGTACAAGGCCAACGATTTTGAGGGAGGGGAAAGGTGATTTAAACAACCCCCATGTATTACTGGTGTTATATTTTATGGACACCGTAAGGATAATAGGCAAAGCGGGATTTGAACTCAGAATGTAAAAGAACGTAACAATATGCCATAAAACATGTTGCCCGATGTTCTACCGATACTGCCAACTCGTTTTAACATTCAGTATAATACAAAGCAATCTGCTGGGTTTTTCTCTTCTGTATCCGAAGAAATTAACAGAATGTTTATAATGGTTTCTTATATAGGCACAAGGCCAGCAATTTTTTTTTCGGGGGGGGGGGGGGGGGGGGTGTCGATTAAATTGACCCCAGTGCATGACTGGTACTTTATTTTATCGACCCCGTAGGATGAAAGGCAAAGTTAACCTCGTCGGGATTATGATCTGAGTTCAAATCCCGCTGAGGTTAACTTTGCCTTTCATCCTTACGGGGTCGATAAAATAAAGTACCAGTAATGCACTGAAATAATTGCTGGCCTTGTGCCAAAAGTAGAAACAATTATTATAATCTCTATGTTAAATAGACTTAACAAATATGAGATTCAGTAGGAAATAATCGTGGAGGGCTGCTAGAGTTATGGTAAGTAGTGTACAACGAGTGTTAGGCAGGCAGTCTCACTCAGAGGTAAAGATTCATATTTTATATTCGGCGGACAAGTTGACCCCTGGTTTTGGAGAGATATTTTTAGGCTCCAAATGTCGACTTGTACGCCGGCATATACGATATACACACACACACACACACACACACACACACACACACACACACACACACATGTGTGTGTGTGTGTGTGTGTGTGTGTGTGTGTGTGTGTGTGTGTGTGTGTGTGTGTGTGTGTGTTATGAAGTGGCAATCCACTCCAAGCTCAGGCGGTTTCGGCGTAGTCTCGGCAAGCTTCTTAGGGGATATTAATCTTATTGTTTTTCCAAGAAATAAGAGGAGAAAGAAAATTCGGAATCATGAGATCCCGCTGCGTAGTATCATAGGCAAGTAGATTTTACCATTTACTCGAGTCCATCATACATACATGTGAAAGGTCATGGCCTAGTGGTTAGAGCATTGGGCTTGCAATCGAAAGGTTGTGAGTTCAATTCTCGGACCGGGTGTTGTGCTGTTTTCTTGAACAAGACACTTTATTTCACATTGTTCCAGTTTACTCAGCTGTAGAAATGAGATGATAGGACTGGGGTCCCTATCATTAAATCACCCAAGACACCTCCAACGAAATATACCTTGGAGGAGGCCAGCTAAGCCTGCATAGGTGTGAGCTGTCACACACACACACATGATGATTGTTAATCTTGTCAGATGACAGGCGGCCTAACATCACCTCAATCATTCCTGAAAATCTACATCCTCCCATGTGCACGGAGGTGACTTCACTCCCTCAGCAAAAGGCAAGACCAAGATTCCATCCTCAAACACTGATGACACTCCAGCATAGAACACATCAGCAGAGGTGACTGGGGAACCATGACTGCTCCTACCTATACCGTATCACCCGACGTGACGAAATTACGAAAGCGGCGGCATCTCATTGGCGCAAATTTGTGTAACATCTCAATACAATAACTGCAGCAATAGGCTCAATGTCTAAATGATGCCAAGAATTCGGATCCCTGGCCTGTATTAGCTGGATAAATAGAATGACTGTGCAAAAGAGACATCTGTACACCATGAGTTATAGTGGCACTTATACACAATGAGTGGCACTCCTAAAATCTCACCGATTATTATCTAATGATAAGCCAAAGCAAAATGACCAGTAATCTTGTAAATCGCAGGCTTCAACTCAGAATTTGCCTCTCTTAGTAGAATGGCGCAACCACGACTCGGGGTCCTTCACTTCCAGTGAACATACTGCGTACCATAACACCAGCCAGGGGGACGACTGATTTTACGTGCACAGATATGTTGTCATAATTATGACTAAGGGGTTCCATCTATCCTGGTTTTGAATCAGAGTGACCTAGACAGAGCCACACACAGCTAAAGAGTTCTGTCTACCCAGAAAAACTGGGTTTCGGATGCCAGTAACCCACATTTTCCTCTACATGTTAGTTCCAAACATCTCCACCACAGGAAAGCCAAGAATGGAGCTTCGGTTGTGAGAGGCTGTATGAGACGCAGGTTTTGGGGGCCATTTTAGTAGTGCAGATTTTCAGGTCCACTCCTCTCCCCGGCAATAATAACCATACATATATACATAGATGCATGCATGCATGCATACATATATACATTCATACATACATACATCCATACATGTATGTATGCATACATTCATTCATTCATTCATTCATTTCACAAAGAAAGAAAAAAAGGAATAGACCTTAGTGTCCCACTGGTACTATTTTTCTCGACACTGAAAGGATAACAGGAAAATTGATCTGGGTATCATTTGAACTCAAAGAACAATGTAGTAATGAATCCCGCAAATCATTCTATCTCCAACAACTCCGTAAAATTTGCCGTCTTCTTTGGCATCCTGTTGTCAAACATTATTATCTTAAACACTTTCTAGGTGGTGGATTGGAAAAGTCGTTAGAGCATTTTTCCAGCTCTTTATATTCTGAGTTGAAATCCTGCAGAGGTTATCTTCGTTTTTCAGCCATTCGGAGTCGATGAAATAAAGTCTCAGTCAAGTAACGCGTCAATTTAATCGACTTTTCCTTCCTCAAAATTGTTGGCATTGTGCCTAATATAGAAATGATTATATTAAACACATTATGAACTAAATAGTTGAGTGGAAGATACAGGGAAGTACTGAACGGAAAAACCAATAAAAATTGAGTTTTGTTTCATTGCACTTTCAAAATTCGACTTAATGTAGACTTTTACCAACCACTCTATGAGGTTGGTAATATTGTACCAGTTACGTACTGAATGAGACTAATCAATTCAAATGACTACACCAAAGTTTATACTCCGTACCAATAAAACAATGACCATTGTCATTAAGCAAATTTTAAATGTGTTTTATTACTTGTTTAAAAGAAAGGGTAAGTTTTATTACCTTTAGAGATTAGTGAAAGGAAGGAGAAAGCTATCCTCAGACCAGAGAACTAGCTCAAATGCTTGCAACAGAGTGGGCATTAAACGTTAAAAGGGATTTCATTTTACTTATTTAAACCCACCCACATTTGGTTGATTGCCAACCAGGCCAGCTGTGACTACATTAAAATGTTAACATGTGTTCATATTAAAGCACCGAGATATGCAAACAATGTCGAAGGAGGAGCGTTCAGAGTCAACAAAGTTATCGTCTGCAGCGTTCAGATACAAGTTCTTTTCGTGTTATTTGTTTAGCTTAAATATTCTTTCGTTCTGTGTATGTGTGTTTGTACGTGTACATGTGTATGTGCATGTGCGTGTGCGTATGTGTATGTAAGTGTGTGTGTGCAATTTGTTTTTAATTGTTTAAGCTTTATTTTTTTTTATTAAGGTTATTAACATGTTTCGTTTTACTTTTGTCATCGTCTTGTGTCTGTTTTTATGTCTTCAAGTCATTCATTTATTTACTTATTTATTTATTTATTTTACTTATTTATTTATTTATTACTTATACTTTCCTTTGTCAATATATGTCCTGCTGAGTTTAGAATGACTTTCAAGGTTCTGAACAATGTTCATAAATAATTAATACAAATAGTAAAATATAAAATAACTACAACATCCATTTTCAGTGATATTGTTTTAGAAATTACATAACAAACACTTGTATTTTCTTTTCTTATTTTTTCATATTTCTATTTCTATTTTAATTTCATTGGATTGGCAGTATCGGTAGAGAGTCGGACACCATGCTTTGAAGCATAGAGTTACGTCCCTTTATGATCTGAGTTCAAATCCCGCCGAGGTTAACTTTGCCTTTCATCCTTACGGGGTCGATAAAATAAAGTACCAGTAATGTACTGGGTAATTGCTGGCCTTGTGCCTAAAAATAGAAACAATTATTATTTCTGCTTTTTATTATTTCTTTCACTTTTGCTCTTTAATTTTGAAAGAAGAAAAATAATACAGACAAATCTAGACTAACAGCTAGTACTTTAGACAATAGTTTAAAAATCTAGAATGCGTTAAGTAAATGGGACATTTCGTACTATTTGCTAATTTTTATTTTAGTAATCCCCTAAGAAAATCACTTTTTACGAAATTTTAACGAGAAGGTCTGGGGAAGATTGTTAAATAGAAGGAACAGATTAAAGAGATTCCAGCCGACCAAGATGGATGTAGAGATCATGCTGTTACATATTCAAGTTAGAATGGTAAACAGAAATGTTACACTAACGAACTCCATTTTTATGTAATGTTCTAAATCAAGTCATCTTTCTCGTTTCCCTATTTCTCTCAGGACTATTGATCAATCCTGGTAGACTAAGGAGAGTAAGTGAAGAAAAAGGTTTTGAATAAAAGTACATTATGTCGAAGATTCGGCTTACCATGAGCTAACTTCTCTAGGTTGTTCACACAGATTAGTTGATATTTAGCTCCAGAACAACTCTAATGGATCACTAGTCATGATTATCCTAATATTTTCCACACATATTGTCTTCCTATCTATTTTTGTCTTTAAAAAACAATTTTAAAGAGGACGTGGGTCCCCCCTGCGTCGGGCCCATTAACCGCGTCCTCCTAAAAAACTATCCCACCCCCTCCCAAACACCCTCACAACTCCAAGCTCCCCAACCACACAACACACTGATGCCCCCACACTTCCACAAACCACCACCCCACCCAACAACCCATCCCCCACCCTAATGGAAATTGTGCAGCCCGATACCCGGGACGCAGAGAGGTAAGTGCCTTTTCTCTTCACCACCAACATGGCTATGCTAAGAGTAGGCTGTTTAAATGCGCGTGGCCTGGGCTCAACTTGGAAGCAAGCAATGCTTCTAAATGACCTCAGGTCACAACGTATAGATGTGATGGTTATTTGCGAGGCCCGGATCAGCAACGTGCGACAGCTGGCCCCCACCTTTGATGACTTTGAGATGCACGCATCTCTCTGTCAGCCCGGAGGTGGGGGTGGAGTTGTCGTTCTGCTGCAAAAACATCTGGGTCTCGCAACACAGATGGTACATTTGGACCCGGAGGGTCGACTAGTGGTTCTGGACCTTGGCAGTGGTAAAGGCGGAGCGTTTAGGTTGGTAGCCGCCTACGGCCCTTTCGGGTCAATGCGGCCGGACTTCTTCCATCGTCTGGAGACTTTTCTAGGGACGTCCCGCTCCTTGCTATTAGTGGGGGACTGGAATGGTATCCTAGATGCACGCTGGGACTACGTAGGGGCCTGCCCCGATAGAGAGGGGTGTAATAGCCTCAAAGGGTTAATCGGTCGATTTGACCTGGCCGATAGATATCGACTAGATTTTCCGACTGCGCCAACCTGGACTTGGGCAAATCGTAGCGGATCATCTAGGTCGTACCTAGATAGGTTCTTAGTTAGAATTAAGGATAAGGACTTTTTAAGTTGTCCAAAAATGCGCATTGTTGGCTATTCAGACCACAAATTAGTGACCTGTATGGTCAACCTTGACAGAACTCATAGACAGGGCCCCGGTTACTGGAAGCTCAACTTGTCCTTGCCGGCAAGTAGAGCCTACAGGAATCGGATTAGTACGTTAGTTAAGGAACGGTTGACTGGAGCGATCGTCAACAGCAGGTGGTGGGTATCTCTAAAGAGAGAGATTAGAGTAGTCTCGATAGAATTTAGTAAGGTTCTAGCTGCGGATAGGAATAGGAAGGAAAGGGAGCTAATAGATAGAGTAGAAGAGGCAATTAGAAGCGGCGACGTGGCCAGAGTGCTAGCGTCGAGAACGGCTTTGAGCCAGTTTTTCGACGCGAAGCACGAAGGCTGCGTTGTCCGAAGTAAAATACGTGCTCTAGGGAACGAGGGGACCAAAGCTGTTAGCTGGGCCCGCGTGACAGAGGCCAACAGTGGAACTAAATCCACCATCCGGTCTTTGCGAGACCTGGATGGACGGGCGATTCTTGAGCCTAAGCAGATGTGTGAGGCCTTTCAAAGGCACTTTGCCCGACTGTTCGGGAGGGGCGGTGAGCCGGTTGGGAACGTGGACTTCGGTCCATACCTCGACGGCCTGCCGCGCCTCTCGGACAGGGAGGCGAAGTCCTGCGAGGAGCCGATTTCGGCCGCTGAGATAGAGGACGTGCTGAGCCAATGCGGCAAACGCAAATCCCCGGGTCTCGATGGTCTTCCTTACGAATTATATCTAGCTATGCCGGACTTGTTCCCCGATCTCCTCGAGGCGGTCTACTGCAACTGGCAACAGAACGGGAGAATTCCCTGTACTGTGACCAAGGGCGTAGTCACGCTAGTGAGGAAGGACGAGAACAAGGGGGACGAAATAAGTAACTTCAGGCCCATAACACTGCTAAATACAGAGTTACAGATTTTGGCCAAGGTGCTAGCAAAGAGGTTGGCGCTTGTCGTGGGCAACCTGGTGGGAGATGCGCAGACATGCGCTATCCCGTCCAGGTCCATCCATGACAACCTCCACCTCATGCGATACATCATAGAGAGGGTTGGGAACGAACCCGGCTTTGGTGGGGCTCTGATCAACTTGGATCAATCTAAGGCGTTCGATAGGGTCGACCATGGTTACCTGGATGCGGTGCTAGCGGCGGCAGGCTTCGGACCCGTTTTCAGGGGCTGGATCACTGCTATGCACAGCAGCCGCATCTGCTCTAGGGTCAAGGTGAACGGCTACCTCTCGGAGCCGTTCAAAATCGCGCGGTCCATCCGACAAGGGTGCCCTCTCTCCTCCCTTCTGTATGTGTTGACTCTCGAGCCACTACTGCGGAAGTTGGAGTTGTTGCAGGGCATCCCTTTGGAACCGGGATTGCGGAAAGCGGTGTCGGCCTACGCCGATGACGTGACAGTAATGGTGTCGACGGCCTCCGAAATCGAGGCGGTCGGCACCTTACTGGAGGAGTACGAAAAGTTCACAGGGGCTAAGCTGAACCGGGACAAGTCGATCGGTTTGCAACTCGGCACGTGGAGGGGCAGACCGATGCCCTCCGATGGCGTCGTCGGACGCTGGACGGAGGGCCCGGTGAAGTTGCTCGGGGTCTGGTTCGGACCGGACCCCCAGGTGGAGAAAAACTGGGCGGAGGTTACGAACAGGGTGTTTGCACTGACCCAGAAGTGGGCCAGTTGCAAACTATCCCTGAAAGGTCGGGCGGAGGTGGCGAACACCTACATAGCGTCCGTCATCTACTACCGCCTGACCGTAGTGCCCTGCCCAAGG
>OZ024740.1:398238277-398243277 GCA_964016885.1 Eledone cirrhosa | reverse complement strand
CAACCCTGATGGTATCCAATGATGTTGACTTGTTCTTCTTTTTGGTAAATATCATCTTGGTTAAGAGAGTGGGACTGGCTTTGTGCAGTGCCTTTGCTCACTATAAAAGCTTCACGGCACAAGCATTGCTTTATATCTGGAGATCTCTCTGCACTTGCCGTCACATGGTACCATGGGCCCAGCACTGTCAATAATTGTCACAAGTGTAGGGTTTCTACCAGAGTTTTCAAGTCACTGGCTGGACTAAAAATTCACACTCGTTCAGCGCATCGGTAGGGCTTCTCCTACATATAAAGTAGTTGCCGTAGTCGAAAACGAGTTGGCAGCCACCATGTATGTATGTATGTATGTTCTTCTGGATTTATAATTTCACAAAGTTTTACCAATAGAGAGAGAGTCGGTTTCTAACATAGACACAAGACTCTCTCTTTGGAATTTACACATCAACTAGGTAGATTATGTATGAAAGCATGCATGTGTAGATATGGATGTTATTGTATGTGTGGATGTGGATGTTTTGAGTTGTATGTGTCATGTGTATATGATTTGTATCTGTACATGTGTATATGCAGTTATTAGATGCAAAATTTTTGGAATGTTTTACATATTTTTACTGTTCCATTAATGGATTGTACTTGTAATTTCGTAAGTAGTCGTGTTATGTCCGGTTCTGGGAAGCCCAGCTTCTCAAGATTTGTATTGAGGCAGTTACTAACATACCCTAGTGCCCCAATAATCACAGGCATAAATCTGAAGGTGTAATCAGGGTGGAGTATCTGCAGATTTCTCATCAGTTCTGCATAAATATTCTCCTTTTCGCTAATCTTTGATATTATATTGGCATCTGCTGGGCAGCTAATTTCCACTACTGTTCATGCTTTCTTCTCCCTGTCCAATATCATAATATCTGGTCTGTTATGCCTGCATTTTATTGGGGTTGTTACTGGAACATTCCACCAGTACTCTTTCATATTATGTACATGGATGTCTTCCACATTGCTGTAGCTTTTAATGTGTTTATTATCGGGGCTATCTTTTTTACTAACTGCATTGTACAGTGTTTTGGCCACTACATCATGCCTCATAGGTAGATAGTACCGCGATGACATCTTTGGATAGCTGCTGATGACATGGGTGATATCCTCGATGTTAGTTCTGCAGAGTCTGCACTTGTTATCACATCTAGGTGTTTTGCCTGCATCCCTATCTCTTTTGTGAATCAGGTATTTCGTGCTAATCTCCTGTTCTTGGATTGCAAAAGCGTATCCTTCAAAGTGGGAGCCAATATAGCGGTTGTTGGTCCAAGATAGACTACTTTCCTTATCTATATTACTCTCACTTTGGAGCTTCCTGGCAACATATCCATGCATGATTTTTTTTGCTGATAAGCATGCAGTTTTTCATCCATGGATTCACTGCGATACTGCTGAGCGACTTCCCTGGGTGTGAGTTTTTGATTATCACACAGGGAATATCTCTCGAGGAGTTCCTTCCAAACTCTCATGATCTTATCTGTTTCATGCAGATAGACTTGCTCGAAAGACGGGCGCCAACGCTTCGAGTTTCGTAGATGTTGTCGGAGAGATATGATGCGACATTCAACTGCTGTTTGAACTGATGTGGGCCTCTGCCTCCCTGCTTACGTTTCGAGTAAAGGCGGTCTATGTCACTGTTGATGTGGAAGTTTCCGGTGTTGTTTAGTGTTTTTCAAGTTCCAACATCAACTGTCGGATTTCGTCTATCGTCCAATTGAGTATTCCAAACGTTGGTGTTAGGACAGGCACAGCAAACAAATTGTGAGCCACTGTTTTGTTTTGCGCAGAGAGTTCCGATGACCAAATCTTTCTTAATCGGGTGTAGTTATCCCTGGTTACGCGTTCCTTACTACAGATACCGTCATAGGATATGTTCTCATCTATCCCCAGGTATCTGTAGCAGTCCTCATCAGATATCGGTGAAACAGTTAGGCCATTGATGACAATGTTGCTAGATTGGGTTGTTGTTTTCCCCCGCTTTACAGTCATGTATGAGCATTTATCTTGGCCAAACTCCATTCCTATATCCTTTGAAAACGTTGTAACCAGGTCAAGATTTTTCTTCATCCCATCCATGTTCTTGGCATAGAGTTTCAGATCGTCCACAAAGAAATTATGGGTTAGGTTCGTATTTCTGTCCTCCTGTGAGCCAATGATGTATCCCTCACATTTCTTGAGCAGAAAGGACAAGGGGTTTAATGACAAGATGAATAATATCACAGAGAGACTGTCCTCCTGAAATATACCCCTGCGATATTTTATTTTATCAGTGAAAATAGAGTCCTCCCTCTCTGTCTTCAACCTTAGGATAGTAGCCCAAGAAGAAGACAGCCTCTCTATGGCTCTGACAATAATGTTTGGGATTTTAGCAAGTTGGAGGGCCTCTATCATCCAAGAGTGGGGAACAGAATCGAAAGCTTTCCTGTAGTCCAGCCAGACTGTAGCCATAATCCTCTTAAGTTGTCGCGCCTCCGACATCGTAGTTTTGTTGATTAGGAGTTGTTCAGCACATCCCCAAATCCCTTTCTTTCCAGTATGTATGTATGTATGTATGTATGTATGTATGTATGTATGTATGTATGTATGTATGTATGTATGTATGTATGTATGTATGTGTACCACTGTAAAGAGTTAATAGTAATAACAGCAATTAAAACAGATTTCACACTGTCGTTACTCCGAGTTTCACATTACCACAGTTTGATATATATACGAGGGTCGGCAGAAAACTTCAGAGTCTAACCAAGATACTCTCATGGAATGACCAAATGAGGTTTATTTTTCAACATAATGCCTGGAAAAAAACAATGCAGTTATTAATAAGAAGAGTTGAAATTAATGCATGCAAGATTTCACAGCCCTAGCATCACTCTTTCATAGTCATTCTATGAACCTTTCAGCCTACCCTCGTATATGGAGGGCACTCCGTCGGTTACGACGACGAGTGTTCCAGTTGATTCGATCAACGGAACAGCCTGCTCGTGAAATTAACGTGCAAGTGGCTGAGCATTCCACAAACACGCGTACCCTTAACGTAGCTCACATGGAGATTCGGCGTGATACAGAATGTGACAGGGCTGGCCCTTCAAATTACAGGTACAACTCATTTTTTCTAGTTGAGCAAACTGAAGCAACGTAAAATAAAGTGTCTTGCTCAAGGACACAACGCACTGCCGGGAATCGAACTCACGAACTTACGATCATGATCCGGATTCTCTAACCACAAAGCAACGCGCCTTCACACGCACACACATACACACACACACACACACATATATATATATACATACATATATATATATATATATACTCACACACACAGATGAATACAACAGTTGAAGTGCGAAAGACTTGCTGGCGATGGTGGTAGAGGCAATGCTAGAAGTTTAACATGATGCAGATTAATGTGACTATGGTGATGGGCGAGTGGAATAAAGACAGCGGGGTAAACAAGAGAGGGGGGCAAAGGGGGTGAGAGAAAGAGGGGCTGAGTGAGAAAGAAAGAGGACGCAGGAACACCTTTCTTACAGGGACTGATACATACCAAAAGCTAGAATAACCAAGATTCATAAAACAAGTGAAAAGTCTGCACCAAATGAATCTTTCGAATCCAACTAATTTAAAGCAACCTCCCAGCTGTTGTACTCCAGTACATTAGTGAAACATTACTCCTATTATATCACACCCAAAATACGTCCGATTTATTTTTCGTTTACCTCTATGACGTGACATGTTTTAGATGGATGGTGTTGATTGAATCGCTGTTACTGTTGTTGCTGTTGTTGCTGTTGTTTTAACTTGACCCGAAGTCATCTCTGATCGAGATGATTTTCTGAAGACACTCAAAACCATCCAATATCTCCTATGTTAAAATTTGCTACTCAAAACATAAACAACCCGCCGCCATCATAATTAGTATCATCATCATCACATAACCAGCATATGTCTCCATATGAAACAAACCGTTTCACCGTTTCGACAGAGAGATTATTGTACGATATATCAATTTAAAATCATTCAAAAAACCCAAATTAAAATAATTTCTCCAATTTCTCCAATTTCTCCAATTTCTCCAAACTGTCATTAAATAACAGGCCTTTTGTGTGTGTGTGTGTGTGTGGGGGGGGGGGTTTACGAGAGTAGGGAAACAAGCGAACTATTTTCATGTTAAAAGTTATTGACGATATTGCTATTAAAACGTGACGATGTGTATTGGACTACCAATGCTTGCTTCCGTACGGTTGCAATCATTCTGAACGAAGAAATACAGACAGTTCAAAAGCAAGTAGAAGGAAACATGACCATATTGCGCCGCACATCCAGCGCGTCTCCCTCACCATCTGCCGGGGAAATGCCTTCTCTATTCTGTCCGTCGGGTTCGCGGGGCAGCCAGCGCGTGGGCCCAGAATTGCTTATAATAGTGAGAGATGGGGAGTGCGAGAGGGACGAAGGAAGTGACTGTAGGAGTTTGGGTCCACTTCTGTCTGGACCTGGTGTATATGTATATATTTATTTACGACACCACATTAATAATTATAAGGTATAAAGGTAAATAATAAATTCCCAGTGCACCAATTTATGGAAAAGGGAACGTAATGGAGATTTAATATACCATATTCTTGAGGGGAAATTAATCGAAGACATTCGAACCATGACCATCGTGTCTTTTTATTTCTCAGACACAGTGTACCTAGGACTACATCATCCAACATGTCCTATTTTTAAAAGTGTGTAGAGGGGTAATTTGAGGGGTAGCTGGCTAGTATTTCTAGCAAGTCGAACGGCCTCGTATATGGTCTTTTATTGGACAGCATTATTGATCGTAGATGCCGAAAGTAATGATGATGATCATAGCCATAATGACGGCCATCTTCATCATCATCATCATCATAATCACGATCCTGACCATGATCATGATGGTGATGATGATGATGATCTTGATGATGATGATGATGATGGAGACGA
>OZ024740.1:398185777-398233277 GCA_964016885.1 Eledone cirrhosa | reverse complement strand
ATATAGTTATAAAGGTATTTATTTACGCTTTAATTTATATTTTTAATTATCGTGTCTATAGTCTGCCTTTCATAGGTTGTAGATTCCATACACTGGTAGTTTTTTCCCTGTATTATTGATAACGCACTATATATCTCTCTCTGGTGTGTTACCTTCTCAACATATTATATTTTATATATATATATATATATATATATATATATATATATATATATATATATATATATATATATATATATATATATATATATATATATATATACATATATATATATACATATATATATATACATATACATATATATATATATATATATATACATATACATATATACACACACACACACATATATATATATATATATATATATATATATATAAACAAATAACGAAACGAAATTAAATTTCGTTTCGCTTCTAACTCACTTTTGTATGACTGACGCTTAAACAATTAAGTTAAAGTGTACATCTACATATGTATACGGAAGTATTAGTATGCATATAAATACACATATGTATACATATGTACATGTACTGAGCTTTTCACTAGACACTTTGCAGTGAGTGTCCAGCTAGTCTGTATGTAAACACACAGACGAACCGGGTTTTAAAGTCATACGGGTTTTCAAGGAAACACACTTCCTCTATTCTCCAGAGAGCCAGACAGGAATATTGGACTAGTTTAAGCGTCAGTCATACAAAAGTGAGTTAGAAGCGAAACGAAATTTAATTTCGTTTCGTTATTTGTTTTTATCGTTTCCGCTGAACCGGCGCGTACAATGACTCACGTTCTATGCAAATTAGTCTGCCCACTACTGATTTTCATAGAAAAAGCATATAACGATATGTGCTTTTACAATTCTCCGGAGAAGCCAGAAGATAGGTATATATTGCTGATGAAATGTAATAACATCGAAACTATATGTTTATCCCGGGTTCAATCGGGGGTAACCACAGTAAGTAAGGTACTCAATACATAGCAGAGTATAATGATTTCTCCCGAATGAAACAGTTCTAGTCTTGTAGAAACCATTTCTATATTAAATGTACACACACACACACACACACACACACATATATATATATAGAGAGAGACAAACATACGCATGGCGGGTTCCCGAACACTTTTCGTCTATCAACATTTCCCTCAAACAACTTTCTAATCATGAAATCATTACATTTGACTTCATTTTTGCTTTTAGTTAGATAATACATTCTAAAAGTAAACTCCATGAATTGTAGTTAAAGAACGAATAAATTAAGTGACATAGCTTTACTGAGACTGAAAAAAAAAAGGACCGGAAGAAGGCAGTTTCGGCAATGTTTTTTTTACATAAACAAAATAGCAAGTGTAAGTGAGATATTAAGTTAAATGATTATACAATTCTTTAAAGAATAATAATTCACAGAGAAGTTTATATACAAAACGTCGGATACGGGACATTTTGCATGAATTGACATTGGAATATAATTACATGTACACATGTGTGTGTGTGTTTATGTGTGCGTGTATATGTGTGTATATATATACACACACACATACACACACACATATATATATATATATATATATATATATATATATATATATATATATATATATATATATATATATATATATATATATATATGTCAAGAAAGGAAATAATTCTTTTTTACTCTCTCATTCTCCCGCCCCTCCCTCACTTTCTTTATCTTCACCCTCCCGTCCCTCTCTGTCTGTCTGTCTGTCTCTCTCTCTCTCTCTCTCTCTCTCTCTCTCTCTATATATATATATATATAATGCACCATTAATATAAACATAGCTATCTGTACAAGCTTTAATGAACAGCTCTCTGTCTTTCTAAAATATATGACATCATACATACAAACATACCTACATACATACATGACTGTCGCACTCCGTCGGTTACGACGATGAGTGTTCCAGTTGATCCGATCAACGGAACAGCCTGCTCATGAAATTAACTTGCACGTGGCTGAGCATTCCACAGACGTGCGTACCCTTAATGAAGTTGTTAGAGAGATTCAGCGTGACACAGAATGTGACAAGGCTGGCCATTTGAACTACAAGTACAACTCAGTTTTGCCAGTTGAGTGGACTGGAGCAACTTGAAATAAAATGTCTTGCTCAAGTATACACCGCACCACCGGGAATCGTACTCACAACCTTACGATTGTATGCCGAATACCCTAACCACAAAGCCACGCGCCTTCACATACATACATACATACATGGTATAGTATGGTACCGTAACTCCTGATGGAGTCGTAGGGGCGCCGTATTGACATACTTCTTGGGCATATTAAACATGGCGGAGCCCTTCTCTCTCCAGGTCTAAGTACAGCAGATTTCTTCCAGAGAAAGATAGAAAGTGAGAGAGAGGAAGTGAGAAAGAGATATAGAGAAAGAATCGATCCCAGTACTAGACTAGTACTTTTTTATCGATCCCGAAAGGATGAAAGGCAAAGTTGACCTCGGCGAGATTTGAACTCCGAGAGCCGAGAGTCGGAACGAATACCATAAAGCATTGTCCCACGTTCTAACAACTCTGCTAATTCGCCACCTTACATACATCACCTTGACCGACCAGTCTGTCGGGCGTCCATTCGGCGCCGCAGGTCACAGTACGTCATGCTGTTTTAGCCATAAGATAACGCCATCCCACTGGCTGGGCGGGCAGGCCGGTACCTCTTCATCTCATTTCTACAGCTGAGTAAACTGGAGCAACGTGAAATAAAGTGTCTTGCTCAAGGAACACAACACATCACCCGGTCCGAGAATTGAACTCACAACTTTTCGATTGCAAGCCCAATGCTCTAACCACTAAGCCATGCGCCTTCACCTTACATACATACATACATACATACATACATACATACATACATATATACATACATACACACGTACGTACATATAATCATACTTACATATATACATACATAAATACATTCATACATACGTGCATACGTACATACATACGTACATAGATACATACATACATACGTACATATATACATACATACGTACATACATACATACGTACATACATACATTACGTACATACATACGTACGTACATACATACAATCATACATACATACATATTACATAAATACATGTGCATGTGTAAGTGTTTACAAATATGTTCTCCTATGTGCTTATATATAAATACTCGTGCACGTGTGTATAGGTTTATGTATATATATATACTATCAATAATGATGAGTTCAAAACTCAGGCAGTCTTTTACAATGAAATAGCTCAAAGAAAGAAGTATTTCTGAGCCGTGTAATACAAGTTAATATAAATTAATATATTTGATAAACACAAATACCAACATATTCATGTTTGTATTGTAAATGACCAGGTTAGCTAGATTGAAATATACTAATAATAATAATACATTTTGCCTGTCTCGATTTAAGATAATAAATCAATAAAAACAAATCATATTGGCAATGGCCGTAGTGCTTGGACAAATTTAAATTTCAAAATCAAACCTGTTCCGTAGACAGGTTTAAACGTTAAAATCCAAATATGTTTCGAATAATGAAAAAGTGAAAGAATACCGCATTTTGATCTCCTCAGCAAGCACTATAAAAGTTTTGAACTGAGTTTTGAACTCATTATTATTGATAGAACGTGTACATAAATTGTAGCGCATATCTAAATATATGTGTTTCGGTAGTTTGGGGAGAAAATACAATTATTGGAGGTTATTATATCGAGTTTCTTCGTATTTGGTAAGAAACTGATATCATACCCAATTTATACATCTCCAATATATATACACATTCATTTATTAGGGCTATTGGTGAGCTTTGTTACTCTAAAATTTCACCAGCGCACTCAAGGATCACCAGGCTCGTCTGACGATCCTGTAAGTACACAGGTGAGACTTCAGGGTAACAAAGCTCATCACTTAGCCATAACAAGGTATTGAGTTTTCATTCTTACGTCCGTCAATAATTCACGTACTCTCAGGTCTTGAATACCCCCCCCCCCGCTTATTAATTTGTCAGACCCCCCCCCACCTCCCAGTTTTTATTCCACGCCTGTCTATATCTACCCTCTCTATATCTACCAGGACACCGACTCTCTTATCCCACTCTCTATATCTAAGACTAATACACTCTCTCACTCTCTATAAATATCTACACTTATCTCTCCCAATCCCTCTCTGTATATCTTCAACCACCTAATTCTCCCCCTCTCTATATCTAATACACGGTACTCTCTTCCAATTCCCCTTTCTATATCAATTACCACCAAACTATCCCCCTCTCTATATCACCCATACAGCACTCTCTCTCATTCCTTCTCACTCTATCCATCACTAACAAACTCTCCCTCTCTCTATATCTACTACACGATACTCTCTTCCAACCCCCCTCTCTATATCTATTACACGGAACTCTCTTCCAATACCACTCTCTATATAAATAAACATCAATCTCTCTCCCTCTCTATATCAATATACAACATACTCTACCAACCTTCCTCTCTATATCAATTACCACTTGATATAGACGTGATTTACTTTGCTCCGGATTCTTACGGATTGTTGTAAAAAAAAACAGTGAGTTTATTGATCAATTTAATAACATTGTTTGGTTTAGCCCCTTGCCTTGGCCGTCAGACGTTAAGTCAACAAATTTTCGCCCCTTTCTGGGGCGAAATTTTCAATTTTCATCTAAAAACTGTAGACTTGGTGGCAATGGATGCCATTTCCACCTCGCACACTGTCGTGAGTGGCACGCCCACTAAAAAAAGTGGTGGAGGGAAGGTAGGAGTGCAAAGCTTGCAGCCGTCCCCCCTCGCATCATCGAAAAACGTGGAAAATATCGAAACCGCGAAACCAAATCCGGCAAATAATACCAGCACCAACAACAAGAACAATGACAACAACACCACAACCAACAACTGCAACAATAACAACACCAATATTACCAACAGTGACAGTAACATGAAAGACAACAACACCAAAACAACATTTGCACAGACCGTAAAAAGAAACGAACTATACACGCCAATAGACATTAGAAATGCTCAACAACTATTACAAGACGCAAAACAATTCGTGACTTTTAGCGAAAACGGTGCTTTTAGCATTAATTCTCCACAGGAATTACGTAGAGAGGCTGTCCTGAAAACTGTGGTTTTAAGGACAATATCGAACGTAACAAGAAAACCAGCTCAATTATCACAAAATGAAATTGAGCTGGTTCTAAAAGACGCAATGAAGGACTTAACCTTCATACAAAAAGGTAAACTGTTTGGTAGCATTTCGGTGCTGATGAACAACCAGTCAACAGCTCAAAAGTACTCGATAGCACCCATTGTGTCCCCCCACTTCACCTTTTACCCCACATACAGGGGAAAACGGACACAAAGAATAAAAATATTGAGTATCACACCAAATGTAAACATTTGGTGGATACTATGTGGAATAATAAACTTTGACGAAGACAAGATAATTTCAATAGGAAAGTCCTCCGGGGTGTATTTGGTGGGACCACAGTAGAAGTTCTGGTGCAAATGAGCCCAGAACGAATAGCGAATATCCCACAACGCGTGCCTCTGGACGGGCTAACTTATATAAACATTTCAGTGGAGGGAAGGCGGCCGTCATGTTACCACTGCTTAAGCAGGGGTCACCTGAGGGCTGCCTGTCCTCAATTAACGAGTCAAAAAAAAAAGGCTCTTCTGCCAACCCCGAACACAACAACACAACCACCACCACCACCACCACCACAACAACAACACGGAAAAATAACAACACGAAACACTGTTCCACCCAACCCCTCCCCACCTAAAACAAATACAAAAGCAACCACAACAAAACCCCAAAATATACCCCTCCCCAACAACACGGAAGAGGACTCCGTATCAACGTCATCCAGTGACGACGAGGGAGAACCCTTTCAACAGGTGAAAAGGGGAAAAAAAGGCACCACATTAACAAAAATGCCACAAACACACAACCACCAGCACAAACAGAACAAACAGAACAAATAAAAAAACCCACCCCTCCCCAAAACATAACACGTACTACAAAACGCAAACACCCGCAAGAACAACAAACAAAAACAAACACAACACAACAAAAACTCTATACATACATTAACAAGAACAATAAAACGTTGATGAAAGCGATAGAAAATAACCCTTCGGTGGAAACCGAAGGGTTCACTTTCACCTACGCAGCGGACAAACCGCACCTAATGATGATTAGGGTCCCAACGGAAACCTATGTAACTTTGAAAAAGAACCATCCAATGCATGTGGAGACCAACTGCACCAAACCACATAACAGCGTCCTATTGAGATGTTTCCCCACCCCCACACCAGACACCCACACCCCACCAAACACCCTAATCCCACCACACACTGATGTCCTCACCCCACCACAAACCACCACCCCACCAAACAACCCTTCCAACACCACCATGGAAATTGTGCAGCCTGGTCTCCAGGAGACGAAGAGGTAAGTAATTTCCTTTCCTCTTCCTTTTTAACTCTTCAGCACCAGCATGGCCAATATAAGAGTTGGATGTGTGAATGCACGGCTTCGGGATGGCCTGGAAACAGGGCAAACTCTTAAATGACCTCAGGTCGCACAGAGTGGATATAATGGTTATTTGCGAGTCCAGGATCAGCAGCGAGCGCCAACTGGCCCCCATCTTCGACGACTTTGAGATCTACGCATCTCTCTGTCAGCCGAGGGGTGGGGGTGGGGTTGTCGTTCTGCTGCGAAAATACCTGGGTCTTGCCACACAGAAGGTACACCTGAACCCGGAGGGTCGACTGGTGGTTTTAGACGTCGGCAGTGGTGAAGGTGGAGCTTTCAGGCTGGTGGCAGCGTATGCCCCATCTGGGACACCGCGACCGGAGTTCTTCCGACGCCTGGAGAATTTCCTGGGAACGTCTCGCTCCTTGCTTTTAGTGGGGGACTGGAATGGTATCCTGGATGCACGTTGTGACTATGTAGGGGCATGTCCCGATAGAGGGGGGTGTAACAGCCTCAAACGATTAATCGGCCGATTTGATCTGGCCGATAGATATCGACTAGATTTTCCGACTGTGCCACGGTGGACGTGGAGTAATCGCAGTGGAACATCTAGGTCGTACCTAGATAGGTTCCTAGTTAGAAATAAGGATAGGGACATATTAAGCTGTCCACGAATGTTCATGGTTGACTATTCGGATCACAAGTTGGTGACCGGAGTGGTCAACCTTGATAGAACTCATAGACAGGGACCCGGTTACTGGAAGCTAAACTTGTCTTTACCGACAAACAAAGCTTACAGTAAGCGGATTAGCACACTAGTTAAGCAGCGTTTGACGGGGGCAATTGTCAACAACAGGTGGTGGGGCTCTCTCAAGAGAGAAATTAGAATAGAATCGATAGGTTTTAGTCGGGAATTAGCATCAGATAGGAATAGAACTGAAAGGGAATTAACAAATAGAGTAGAAGAGGCGATTAGGAGTGGCAACGTGGCCGGCGTGCTGGCGTCAAGAACGGCCCTAGACCAGTTCTTTGATGCGAAGCACGAGGGCTGCGTTGTCAGGAGTAAAATACGTGCTCTGGGTAACGAGGGAGCTAAAGCTGTTAGCTGTGCCCGAGTGACAGAGGCAAAAAGTCGACACAAGTCCACGATTCGGTCTTTGAAGGACCAGGATGGACGCGTGATCCTTGAACCTGAGCGGATGAGCGCGGCCTTTCAACGGCGCTTTGCACGACTGTTCGGGAGGGGCGGCGGGCCGGGTGGGGCCATGGATTTCGGTCCATACCTCGACGGTCTGGCGCGGCTCTCGGACGGGGAGGCGAAGTCCTGCGAGAGGCCGATTTCAGCCGCTGAAATAGGAGAAGCGCTGAGCCAATGCGGCAAACGCAAATCTCCGGGTCTCGATGGTCTACCATACGAACTTTATGTAGCGATGCCGGGCTTGTTCTCCGGTCTCCTCGAGGCGGTCTACTGCAACTGGCAACAGAACGGGAGAATTCCCAGTTCTGTGACCAAGGGCGTAGTCACGCTGGTGAGGAAGGACGAGAACAAGGGGGATGACATAGATAACTTCAGGCCCATAACTCTGCTAAACACAGAGTTAAAGATTTTGGCCAAGGTGTTAGCGAAGAGGTTGGCGCTTGTCGTCGGGAACCTGGTGGGAGAAGCGCAGACATGCGCAATCCCGTCCAGGTCCATACACGACAACCTCCACCTCATGCGATACATCGTAGAGAGGGTAGGGAACGAACCCGGCTTTTGTGGGGCGCTGATCAACTTGGATCAATCTAAAGCGTTCGATAGGGTTGACCATCGGTACCTGGATGCGGTGCTCGCGGCGGCAGGCTTCGGACCCGTTTTCAGGGGCTGGATTGCTGCAATGCACAGCAGCAACACCTGCTCGAGGGTCAAGGTGAGTGGCTACCTCTCGGAGCCGTTCCAAATCATGCGATCCATTCGACAGGGATGCCCCCTCTCCTCCCTCCTGTATGTGCTGGCTCTCGAGCCACTACTGAGAAAGCTGGAGCTGTTGCAGGGAATCCCCTTGGAACCGGGAATGCGGAAAGCGGTGTCGGCCTACGCCGATGACGTGACAGTAATGGTGTCGTGCGCCTCGGAAATCGGGCAGATCGGCACCTTACTGGAGGAATATGAAAGGTTCAAAGGAGCCAAGCTGAACCGGGACAAGTCAGTCGGTTTGCACCTCGGGACGTGGAGGGGCAAAACGATGCCCTCCGACGGCATCGTCGGACGCTGGACGGAGGGACCGGTGAAGCTGCTCGGGGTCTGGTTCGGACCGGACCTCCAGGTGGAGAAAAACTGGGACGAGGTAACGGGCAAGGTGTTTGCACTCGCCCAGAAGTGGGCCGAGTGCAAACTATCCCTGAAAGGTCGAGCGGAGGTGGCGAACGCTTATATAGCGTCCGTCATCTACTACCGCTTGACCGTCGTGCCTTGGAAGAAGCGGGCTCCTTTGGAAGAAGCGGGCTCCTTTGGTGAGAAGATCCATCTGCTGTCAACACCCTTCGAACGGAGGGCTGGGGATGCCATGGCTGACGATGCGTAGACACGGATTAAGGCTACGGCACCTCCAGGTATTCCTCACCGGTCAGCCGGTGTGGGCCCTGTTTGTGAGGCGAGCCTTTCCGAGACTCGTCTCACTCACCGAGCTGCAATCCTGGGTCAAGCAAAGACCGAGAAAAGTGGGCGACTGGCACATTGAATGTGCCCAGGCGCTCACGGCCCTCTGGCAAGCGAATCCGGCAATCAGTGGAGACTCAACCTCAACATTCTATAGAGGGTTGGTGCGCAGTAAGTGCGACGACGCTCTCGGAGAGGCTCTGGGCATGGAGGAAGACGAGCTGGCCAGTCTGTTCGGTAGAACGTTTGGCCCGGGACCGATGGACAACTTCCAAAAGTCCCTGGCTTGGCAATGTTACCGAGGAGCTCTACCCGTTCGGGACAAGCTATACAGACACGGGCGCCCGGGTAGGGACCACTCGAAGAAGATCTGTCCGAGATGCGTGCGTAACGAGGAAACCGTCGCACACGCATTCGTACACTGCCCGGGCGTCACCGACCTGTGGGGCTATGTGGAACGACTACTGTCGCGGGTGGGACCAATCCGGTTGACCACCGAGAACATTGTCACGATCAAACCGCCTCCCCCTTTCAAAAACGAAGGAGAGGCGGTTTTTCTCTGTGTGATAGCTATGGCGAAAGAAGTTGTATGGTGGATGAGGTTGAAAGGTCTTTTTTTTCAAGTACCACTTTAGAAGAAGGATCAGAATGGAGAGAGAGGTGCTCTATCCCAACTAGTTTTATGAAAGGTGGGTGAAAGTAGCGAGAATGGCCCGAGTGAATGGGCCTTCTCTCTATATCAGCCTGTAGGTGAGAGAGGAGAAGAATGAGAAGAGGAAGGAAGCACCCGCTCTTTGTGCTCCTGAAGAGGAGGGTTGCACATTTTTTCGGGGGTGTGTGCGACCCATGTCAACGCCCCTCCCTATTGAGGACATCGATTGTTAAATTTAATTTGTTATATGTTTTTTTACACGTCTTTTTAAATGTATGTAAACTCCCCCCTTTGTATTTGTCCCAATCTTTGATGCCCTGGTGGCAAATAAATAGAAATATATATCAATTATCACCAAACTCTCCCCTCTCTATATCTATATCTATCTCTCCCATCTGTCTCTACATAACATGTACATTAATTGTAGCGCATATACAAATAGATGTGTGTAGCAGTGGCCTCCCTTGTTGTGACTCACAACCCCAATAGATTAACAACATCTAGACGGGAAGTAGAACCCTTTCTGTAACTTCCGGTCAGAACCCTATAAAACTAACAACTTTAATTTCTCTGCCTCTCATTTGCCCTTCCGGCGCCTGGCCTTAGCCAGGCGTCTTCTGCCAGCCTGCGTTTGCCTGGCAATCAAAACGGTAACTACTAACTTTGCTTCATTCTTTCGTTTATTCATTGACATGTCAACTATACTGTTAAATACTTGATTAAATATTATACACACAAACCATGTCTCCTTGTTACATTCATACAACCCAGTATCTTCGCTATATTGGTAACCCTGACGTGATACGAACACGCAGCCGTTCATCGCCATAAGTGGTCACCCCGAAAAAAGAAAAAAATAGCAGAATCTGGTGTTGTGTGAGTAGCATTACGAATACACAGCAAATTTATTGACAAACTATGAAAATACTCAGTAAAAGAAACGAACACACCACGCACATGTGAAATTTTCGCACAGACAGACTTTTTCTCTCACGCATCAACTAACTGTCGCATTTCACGATATATATATATGTTTCTCGTTTCTTACAACGAACACTTTCAAAAAAAAAAAAAAAAAAAAAAAATTTGATATTCTTTAAAAAACATTTCAACAGGAACATTTATTTTCGATGAACCATTGCCTTTTTTTCATCGTTTTCTTCATCGTTCAAGTTTTTTTTTTCCCAAAGTTCACACCAATAATTATGCTAAGTGAAGCCTTTCTTTTTCATCATTGTCACTTTCACACTTGCACTATCGTTTTATCGCGCGTTAGAAATATTATTTTTTAAACCTAACTTAACCTTGTATTGGCACGTGTAGGCAGCACAAATTCTCAACTCACGGAGATATCTCGACTCACAGAGATAGCCGCACGCCAGAGATAACGTTTCTCGCCAAGGATTCTTCGGCCTTAAGCTATATTCTCCTATTTGCCGGTTTAAAAATTTACCACGTAAATTTGCCGTTGAAAACTGCGCATTTATTCAGAATGCTTATTTCTTTGGTCGCTAGCCTCTTGACCCTTCCAGGTCAACGCATTCTCAACATCGACCATCAACTTCGGCTGTTATTTCTAGCACTTTGCGCAACTCATTTTTTCTGAAAAAAATTTTTTTACTGTGAATTTAAACACCGAATACGCTCACTCCGCGAGACAGAAACACAGCTTCATCAACAACCAAAACCAACAGAACAAGCCAGAGAATTTATTTTTGCAGCACTCTTCCTGTGAGAAAATCCATTCGGAGGTTGGAAATTTCACGATATACCACAGAACAGAAACCACCTGCATTCATTCTCTGGAACACACTTTCTTTCCTGCTGTCATGTGATTGCACACCTGTGAACTATATTTTGTACATTTGAACTTTGAGCTCTTCTCTTACTTTATTACATTGTATCTTTGGGTGATGGATAGATAGATGTCCAGTCGTTCTCTGGCCAAGAGCGGTTGGCTACCTTGATATCTATCATTGATTTTTGCAAACATTCTTTTGTCGTAATTTTCATGCCTGTTACAACATTCTCGCCAACTTGCTACATATTTCATTCGATTTTTATATTCTAAAATTCTGGCGGGAGGTTATGTAGCAGTGGCCTCCCTTGTTGTGACTCACAACCCCAATAGATTAACAACATCTAGACGGGAAGTAGAACCCTTTCTGTAACTTCCGGTCAGAACCTTATAAAACTAACAACTTTAATTTCTCTGCCTCTCATTTGCCCTTCCGGCGCCTGGCCTTAGCCAGGCGTCTTCTGCCAGCCTGCGTTTGCCTGGCAATCAAAACGGTAACTACTAACTTTGCTTCATTCTTTCGTTTATTCATTGACATGTCAACTATACTGTTAAATACTTGATTAAATATTATACACACAAACCATGTCTCCTTATTACATTCATACAACCCAGTATCTTCGCTATATGTGTTTTGATAGTTTGGGGAGAAAAATATAATTATTGAGAGGGGGCACCCCCACCCCACCCCAGTCCCACCACCCCGAGACGGACGGCAGCGAGGTGGTCTCAATGTGGCCGGTTGTCCTGTTAGATATAGCTGTTAAATCTTCCTCAAATCATATCCTACCGTCTTAAAAACAAAAATAACATTGGATAATGTAGTCCTAGGTATACAATGAAAATAAGGTGGGTTTATGATGGCTGGAATGTCTTTGATCATATGTATGTCTGTTCATTTAGGCCTCACCTGGGGTTAAATAACACCGACCACATATCTGTCACGTGGTAATATTCAATGAAGCGTGCTTAGCGGTTTATCTTCTACTGTTTACTCCCTTTTACTTTACTTCCTCTTTCTCTTCTTCCGCTATTTCTGTTATTGTTATTGCTTCTTATACCCCTTTCTAGTCAGTTTCCCTTCTTCTCATAAAGTAATCGTTGTTTGTGTTGTGTAGAAACCTTAGTAAAACAACGACTTACACAAACGCTACAGTTGTAACGTATAACCTATGGAACTCAGAAATAATACAAGTTATTGGTTTAGTCGCATTTTAACATCTGTTCCGTAAATAGTAGGGGAGGCATGAGCTGGTCAATGTAGTGGTTGTCTGTCTGTCTGGCTGGTTTGGCTCGCTCGTTGTTTAAGCCAGCGTGTGTAAAATAAATATTAGTCTTCTTTTCATGCCGTATTTAAACTACGATGTCCTCCTTATACCACAATATGTTTTCCTCGTCGATGTTAAATCTCGTAGCGCCGAATAGGAAGTAAGAGCAAATGGGTGGTTAAGATAGAATTAAGGGGAATATATATATATATATATATATATATATATATATATATATATATATATACGGAGAGAGAGAGAGAGAGAGAGAGAGAGAGAGAGAGAGAGAGAGAGAGAGAGAGAGAGAGAGAGAGAGAAACATGAAGAAATTGGGAAACATTGAGAAGTCAGAAAAACATAGAACTGAGAGAAAAGAGAAATAAAAAGAAAGATAGATAGAGAGAGGGGGGCAGAAGGAGAGGGAGAGAGATGGGGAGAAAAAGAAATAGATTGTTAGAACAAAATAGGAAAGGAAAAGAAAGAACTATACTGGAGAAGGGGAGAATAAGAAGTGAAAAAAATAAGGGGGAAAGAAAGCGAGCCAGATAGTGATAGATAGAGAGAAAGAGACGAAGAAAGATAGAAAGAAGGTGACTGAAACATCAAGAAAGAAGAGAGTGACGCGAGTCAGCGCGTGTTTGTATGAACAAGACTGGGATGTTTAGGAAGAAGAGAATGAAGGAAACAGTGATAGAATGTGTGAAATATATTGAACAAGAGGTAGATATTGAAAGAAAATATCAATGAAAGGTGAGTGAAGGTAATAGAGAGAGAGAGAGAGGAGGAGGGAGAGGGGGAGAGAAGACACAATGTAAAAACATAAACACAGTACCTCCCCCCATTCTATGGTTGAATACACTGATGATAAGCTTACATAACCGTGAAACGTAGATCATATTCACCTCAGAAGTTATATGTTTAAACTAACGAGCCAGTGAATGAGATTGTACTAGGTGGTTTGATCTGCAAGGAATAGCAGTCAAATCTTTCATATCGTTTAATAAAAAAACCCTGCACTAAAAGCATGTTATTTTTGTAAAAAAAAAGGGGTGGGTTGTTTAAACATTGATTCTTAGTCTGATTGTAGGGTTTGACTAGAACTGTTTCATTCGTACGAAACCATCAGGACATTCCTGATGACTTCATACGAATGAAACAGTTCTAATCCTGTGAAAGCCATACATACATATATATATATACAAATTAGAATTGGTGCTCTGAAATAGCTATATATATATGAATGTATATATAGTGTATTTTGCAATACACTGTATGCTTAATTAAAAGCATTTCGAAGACCTTATGCTATTGTTTTAGAGTAGTGACAGACTCACTTACTTTAATTTTCAGCAAACAGGGGAGATAAAGCTGACAGGGCCCTGTTTCGCATTTATTGATGCTTATCAAAGCCAACTACTCCCCTGTTTGCTGAAATCACGGATGTTTGGTTCTTATAGAATTCTAGTAAATAATCAGGAACTGATTATACAGAGCGGTTGCCGGTCAAGCAGAAATTGAAAATTAGAATTGGTGCTCTGAAATAGCTATATATATATGAATGTATATATAGTGTATTTTGCAATACACTGTATGCAATTACATTGCAATTAATTGCAAAATACACTATATATACATTCATATATATATAGCTATTTCAGAGCACCAATTCTAATTTTCAATTTCTGCTTGACCGGCAACGGCTCTGTATAATCAGTTCCTGATTATTTACTAGAATTCTATAAGAACCAAACATCCATGATTTCAGCAAACAGGAGGAGTAGTTGGCTTTGATAAGCATCAATAAATACGAAACAGGGCCCTGTCAGCTTTATCTCCCCTGTTTGCTGAAAATTAAAGTAAGTGAGTCTTTCACTACTCTAAAACAATAGCATAAGGTTTTCGAAATGCTTTTAATTAAGCATACAGTGTATTGCAAAATACACTATATATACATTCATATATATATATATATATATATATATATATATATATATATATATATATATATATATATATATATATATATATATATATATATATATATATATAACGAAGGAAATGTGGTAAGGAACCAGATGGACCATAACGCACCAGAGTACTGAATACTTAGGGTAGTAGAGTGGGTAATAGGAAAAAGTATGACCCCGACGGCAGAGCTCAAGCCGTTTCGACGGCTATTTCTGGACGGCTTTTTCAGTCCAGAAATAGCCGTCGAAACGGCTTGAGCTCTGCCGTCGGGGTCATACTTTTTCCTATATATATATATATATATATATATATATATATATATATATATATATATATATATATATATATTAAAATAACAGATTAAAATAACAGAGTTTAAGCAAATAATCGCTGCTTTCACCCTTAACGGGATCTTCTGAAACTAACAAAGTCAATCTGTGAACGCAGAAGTGAATATTTCAAAAAACGTTGCAACCGGAGGAAGACAGGAAAACGATACTTTGGTTCGTGGAAACGTTCCCTGGCAAAGAACGGGAAAAAACGAATATAATACGTCATTATTTGGATTTTAGTCTTCAAATTTATTATTATTACTATATATATTTCGGACGTTCAATTATCTGGCAGGGAGGTATACGTTGCTGACGATAGCTAATAAGCTTGAAACTAGTACAGCGTTCCTTTGTCAGTGTTGAACAAACGAGCAACGATGGTTGCTAGACACTACGGCTTAATACGGGATGTTTGTTTACAAACACACCGAGCATTATAATAAATGTTCGGTGAATCCATGCGTACATATATATATGTGTGCATGTATGTATATATATATACATACTACTGTACGTCTGTATACATATATGTATGTACGTATACATACTTATATTTAAGTAACAGCCGTACTAAGAGTGGGAAATGAAATTTCGTTTCATTTTTTCCGTTTTATATATATATATATATATAACAAAGAACAAAGAGGGTGTGGTAAGATACCAGGTTGACCATAACGCACCAGAGTACTCAATACTTAGGGTAGTAGAGTGGGTCATATATATAACAACAACAACCACACCCAAACAAACAATACTGACTTAAGGGAAATATAAATAAATAAATAAATAAATATATACACAAGTGCAATAACAACAAACACATATAAACACACACTAGTAAACAAAGATAGAATACAAAAACCAAAACACATACACCCAAACGCGAACACACATACACCACGCATTATACACACACGCAAAGGCATGCGCAGAGACGGAGTCAAAAATAAATAAATAAAAAAATAAAATAAAAATGGCGTAAACATTACAATACAATAGGAGGCAACATGATAATAGAACCACTGATGATGTTGCAAATGTGCAACGAAAGAACTTTGTTAAACTATATATATATATATTTATCTGTATTTTTAACCGTTCGTCAGTCAATAATAAACATTGATTGCCAAATAAATTAACTGTGGAGATATAAAAGATACAGAAGCGAAAACCAACCAAACAGTGAGTGTGTTCTGTTATTATTTCTGGCAATATTATTACAACAATATGACCCTCCCCAAGTATAACAATATATATATATATATATATATATATATATATATATATATATATATATATATATATATACTACCTGACGTACCGAGCTTCGCCCAGGTAAACAGATGATAAGAGAAGACAGGTAGAAGAGAAAATGACTGTGTTGGATGTTTGTCTGGTTTACAGTATGAAGCGAGACCGTTGTGTATGTGTGTGTGTGTGTGTGTGTGAGACAAACCCCCATCCAGTAAAATATCTTCCAGATACACCAGGTTCTTCGATTTACCGTTCGTGCATAGTATATGAAGATTTCTAGGGGTTTTCAGTCGTGAACAATCTACATATAGAGAGGGGAAGAAATTAGATAAAGAGAGAGTGCCGTTTGGTTGATATTGGGAGAGTGAGAGTTTAGTAGTAATGAATAGAGTGAGGGGGATTAGAAAGAGTGTCGTGTGGTAGATATAGAGAGGGAGAGAGTTTGTAGGTAGTAGATATAAAGAGGGGTGTTGGGAGAGAGTGTTGTACGGTAGATATATAGGGGGTGGGGGTGCTAGTGGTTATAGATATAGAGAGTGGGATAATGAGAGAGTGCCGTGTGGTAGATTTAGAGAGGGATATCATTTGGTGGTAGTAGGTATATAAAGATTCCTAGGTGTTTCCACTCATGAACAACCTAGATATTACTGTCCATGGGTAAAAAACGATTCTCTTATATTCAATTCTACAACTTTGAAACTCTGAGCCTGAGCTTTATTTGTAGTCTTAACAAAACTGGCTCTAACAGGGAACTGAAGTCTTGAGAATTTGAATGGCAGCTCAGTAGAGGAAGGGATAAGAGGAATCTTGGGAATAAATGCATTTTCTCCTTGATGATTACCTCCAAGAATAGTAACCTCTAAGAGATGGTTCATCTTCAGCTTGACTGTTAAGCGTGTGTCATTGCATAGACGTGGTTGGTTCACGTTTCTCAAAAGGACGATGGAAGTTCCAATCTTTTATATTATATGTAGATATAGATATAGATATGTATGTAAAAAGTAAACAGAAATAACAACACAATCGGTAGAGTATATGGAAGGAACTAGCAGGACTAGCATCCTTAACGTTTCAGATGGTAGTCTTTCATCAGAAGAAAGAATGAGAAATTAGAAAGATAGAAGGGACATATATATATATATATATATATATATATATATATATATATATATATATATATATAGGAACCAGTAAGACCCCGACAGCTGAGCTCAAGCCATTTCGACGGCTAATTCTGGACTAAATGAAAATTTATCCTGGTATTTAAATAGCCGATCTTCTCAAGGGGTAATTCCATATATGGTCAAAGTGATTGTCAAAAATCAGTAGTAATTCTGTGGTTGCAAATTAGTAGGGGAGATGGTGGCTAAACCTGCCAGTAGGAGAAAGAGGGGAGGGGGTGGAGTAGACCCAATCAAGCGTTGGTAGTGCCAGCTACAGCTGGGCATGAGGTCAAAGAAGATACAGGGGAGGGGAGGGGGAGGAAGTCGGAACGGTAGGTAGAACAATTGGGGGTAGAAATATATAGGAAAGAAAAAATACTGAGAGTGAAAAAAAGCAAATAAGTGTAAAGAAAAAAGTAAAGTAAATTAAATTCTACGACCTAGGTCTCTAGCTATTGTTAGGCTAGAATAAATAAATAAATAAAGAAAGAAAGAAGTAAAGGAAGAAATAAAGAAATAACGAAATAAGTAAAAGAACTAGGTGGGACGGAATAGGCAAGGACCCTTTTAAGAGGTATAAGTACGTAAATGATACGGTGACGGGTCAACAAAAGGGGCCAAAATACTAAAGAGACTACCACGAAATAAACAATAAAGGTTTCCATCCCGGGCACAATGCCAGCAACCACCCAGTGCAGCAAAGTGAACTAGTACGAGATAATAATTCTGAGTCCCGAGAAAAATATATACTAATGCTAACTCTAAAAGATCTAAAACAAGCTACATGAAAGTTCGTACGAGGCAAAGGTAGAATACGGAAAAATAAATTCAGAATCCACCCCGCCCAAAAGAAAAGCGAAGAAAGAAATTCTGAAACGAAAAAATAAGGCATAAGTGCCACTAAGAAATATAGAGGGCACAGAGAATAGTGGGAGCGGTCGGAAAAAGGGGACAAGTATCCGGGGTCTAAACCAACTGCTATAAAGGGCGGAGTCCGCCAAATCTATCATAGACTAGGGGAGGGGGTGGGGGTACTAAGGCTACAAGGTGCCAAAGGGCAGCCTCGGGTGGGCGAGAAAAGACGCCGACAAAGGAGAAGAGCTAGAGTAGAAGGACTAAGGAGAGAGGGGGAAAGGAAATAAAGGAAGCGATAAAAGAATAAAAAGAAGATCTTACGTCTCCCTTGGCAAGCAGGGGTTACCCATTGCAAAATCGGCAAGTGGGGTCTTATAGCCCTAGTCTACCCCCCCGGGTCATTATGGGGTTTGAGGGAGAGGTAAGTCCTACGCAATCTATGTTTACATGCAGTAACCAGTTCATCTTTCTTGTTTAGGAGTTGGTCCGTCGAAAACAGCATTTGTAAAGTTTCCTCCGAGCATAAATTGCACGGACGGCGTCCTCCCGTGTAAGAATTGGCTCTGGACAGTAATCTCCAAGTGAGATCATAGGTGATGTTGTTGTCCTTGAGGTCCCATATGTGGCCCGAAAGTGTAGTGGCGTGACGCCGGGCCGGGTTTCGGAAGGTATGTCTATGTTGGTATAGCCGGGTCTTGAAGTCACATGCGGTAAGTCCTATATAGGCTTTGTTGGAGGTATCCGTCCTCACGTTGCACTGGTAGATCACATTACGGTCTCTGCATCTATTGTCGAATGGGCAAATAGATCTATCCGGGCAGTTACACCTCCTGGTCGGTTCTCCACTGCTATTTAGGTTATTTCTGCCATCGGGGTTGAGTTTTTTGTTGTTATAGGAGACGATGTTTTGTGCGAAGTTTGGTGTAGTGCTGTAAGAGAGTTTGATGGTATTTTTGTTAATTATGTTGTGGTAGCGGTGTTGTAATGGGAAGTGTTTTTCAATGAGCCTAAAGAATAGTTTCCCGATGGGAGTTGTCACCTCTGCGTTGTGGGGAGGATTGAACCATGTTACATTGCGTGAGCGGCGGTGTCTCCTGCTGGTTCCGCTAATGGGAGCTGGACAGTAGGATATTTCCTCCCGGAAACCACTCCGCTTGAGGGCCTGGTTGTAATAAGGCGCATGTTCATCGAATATCCGCTCATTAGCTGACAAACGGGATATGCGGAGGGAGATGTTTTTGACCAGGTTGTTTGTGATGTTCCTAGGATGGTTTGATCGGCGGTGGATGTAGTGCAGGTTGTCATTAGGTTTCCTGTATGGGTAGTACAGGTCGTTTTCGAGGTCGAGGGTCACGTCCAGGATGTTTACTCGGGTCAGGGACGTTTGTAGGGTTATTTTAAATCCCCAGTCGCGGAAGAATCTGATTAATTGTTTCCGGACCCGATCTGTACTACTGGGGTTGTACCCTTTAAGGGTAAGGAGCCCATCATCACGGTACAATCCACCGCCGAATGCAGGAAACATATCAGTGAGTTTGGCTAGTAGGAATAATCCTATAAGATCTGTGACCTCCGCCGAATCACTTTGACCATATATGGAATTACCCCTTGAGAAGATCGGCTATTTAAATACCAGGATAAATTTTCATTTAGTCCAGAATTAGCCGTCGAAACGGCTTGAGCTCAGCTGTCGGGGTCTTACTGGTTCCTATTACCCACTCTACTACCTCAAGTATTGAGTACTTTGGTGCGTTATGGTCCACCTGGTTCCTTACCACATTTCCTTCGTTATATATATATATATATAGATATATAGATATATAGATAACTATATATAAATGTGTGAGTGTGTGTGTGCATGCACGTATGTATATGTGCGTGCGCGTGTGTGTGTAAACCGGCGTTCCAATCGGAGACGCTGGCGGCGAAACACGATCATCACTATCAACTAACACGCAGACAGAATCCCTTATGGCTGGTTCCCAACCTGCTAGAAATAGCAGTCAGACTGGTTAACATACCCGTGATCTTTTTCTTCTTTGATGTTATAAAATTAGCATCAATAAACCTTCCTTACTTTTGGATTGTCATTTTTCGCTTTTGTGTGTTATGCGAATGAACCAACCAACAAACATCTCTCTTTTACATTATGTATAGATATACATAATATAAAAAGGCGGTAGAGCGTCGGACAACATGCTTTGTAGCATAGTTATGGCTCTTTACGTTCTGAATTAAAATTCTGCCGAGGTTAGCTTTGCCTTTCATCCTTACGTGGTAGATAAAATAAAGTACCAGTAATGTACTGGAGTCGATTTAATCGACTTTTTCCTCCTCTAAAATTGTTGGCCTTGTGCCTAAATCAGAAAGCAATATGTATATATATACATATATATATATGGGACAGAAAGCGACTATCTATACGGATGTATTCTTATGTAGAAACTGTGGTGTAAATATGTCAACGAATATACGAACGGAAAGAATGGCAAAACAGATAATAAAATGTCTACACTTTGCTATATTTAATCAAATTTCACAGCAGTTTCCATTTTAATATGTGGCACTTTAGAATCCTTGGTATGTACCAAAATTATTTCGTTGTCAGCCTGCAGTGGCAAATACGCATACATACGCCCACAGAAATACATATGAATGCACAAGCACAGACACACACACACGCACGCACACACACACACACACACACACACACACACACACACACACACACACACACACACACACACACACACACACATATATATATATATATAGGAAAAAGTATGACCCCGACGGCAGAGCTCAAGCCGTTTCGACCCACTCTACTACTCTAAGTATTCAGTTCTCTGGTGCGTATGATCCATCTGGTTCCTTACCACAACTCCTTCGTTATATATATATATATATATATATATATATATATATATATATATATATATATATATATATATATAAAACACAAGATTGATTTCGCTCCTATACTTGTTTAAATGGGCAAAAAGATTAATGTGACTGTGGCGATTCATGTCTTAAGTTAACACAACTGTCCTACATTTGTATCTGACCATTCTAGTCTAACCAATGCCTAAGTGAATATGTTTCGCTGATGAGATCTAATAAGATCGAAACTGTTTTTACGGACGTTCAAAAGAGGAGCAAACATGGGAGAGAACTTCCATGTTTTGTTTCAGTGTTTTAGATATAGTTCTGATGTGCGCGATTAATTTTACTTGTCTAGAGTTGTATGTACCTGGTAAGTCAGGTTTAAGTATATGAATAATATTTGATTCAGTGGATATGACTTTGCTTTTCTCTTAGGGCAATTACCAGTTATAGTTAAGCAGAATGAAGAGAATTCATGGGAAAGTGACCAACAACCCCAAGTAGACTTTGCTTGGGGTGTGAAAATTAATATTTTTTTTAATTTATTAAACACTAGAGTCTTTAATACTGCAAATGTTTGCAATAATCTGTCCACTAGTAAAGATACTATAAATAACAAATTTGTTTTTTAAATATTTTCTGCTAAATCATTACAGGATGTTAAGATAAGAGATAATACTGTAAATATTCACAACAATTTTTCCACCCGTTAAGTATGTATGTATGTATGTATGTATGTATGTATGTATGTATGTATGTATGTATGTATGTATGTATGTATGTATGTATGTATGTATGTATGAATGTATGTATGTCAGGTCACCAGTTGGTGCTACTGGTAACATGTATCCCAGTAAAACCTGTTCCATGGTCGGGTCGTTGGCGACTAAACTGGCAACCCCACCAAGGTTTCTTGGTGAGTAGGGTGACTATGGACATTCTGCAGGACTAAAAACAAAACCTGTCAAAGGGCAAAGGAGCTCTTAAGAGTCAATGGCCATCCAAAATCACCAGGAGAGGTGACCCCTTAGCCTTTGTCAAGGCAGAATTCTAGGAGAAGGAAAACTCTGATTTAACACCTGCAACTCTGATGGTATCCAATGATGTTGACTTGTTCTTCTTTTTGGTAAATATCATCTTGGTTAAGAGAGTGGGATTGGCTTTGTGCAGTGTCAAAAATTGTCACAAGTGTAGTGTTTGTACCAGAGTTTTCAAGTCACTGGCTGGACTAAAAAGTCACACTCGTTCAGCGCATCGGTAGGGGTTCTCCTACATGGATATAAAATAGTGTCCGTACTCGAAAACGAGTTGGCAGCCACCATGTATGTATGTATGTATGTATGTATGTATGTATGTATGTATGTATCTATGTATGTATGTATGTACGTATGTATGTATGATTTTACAATTTTATAAATTTTTACCAATAGAGAGAGAGTCGGTTTCTAACATAGACACGAGACTCTTTCATTCGAATTTAGCCAACATCAACTAGGTAGATATGTCTGCATGTCTGCATCTGCATGCGTGCAAGTGTGTGCAGGTATGGATGTTATTATATGTGTGCATTTGAATGCTTTGAGTTATATACGTGCCCATGCATATGTTTTGTATCTGTACATGTGTATATGCAGTTATTATATGCAGAATGTTTTTTATATTTTACATATTTTTACTGTTCCATTAACGGATTGTACTTGTAATTTCGTAAGTAGTCGTGTTATGTCCGGTTCTGGGAAGCCCAGCTTCTCAAGATTTGTATTGAGGCAGTTACTAACATATCCCAGTGCGCCAATAGTCACAGATATAAATAAATCTAAAGGTATAGTCAGGGTGGAGTATCTGCAGATTTTTCATTAGTTCTGCATAGATATTCTCCTTTTCGCTAATCTTTAATATTATATTGGCATCTGAATGCCTTCTTTTCCCTGTCCCATATCATTATATCTGGTCTGTTATGCTTGCATTTTATTGGAGTTTTGACTAGAACATTTCACCAGTACTCTTTCATATTATGTATGTGTATGTCTTCTACATTGCTGTATGTATGTATGTATGTATCGAACCTCAGGCAGCATATTTAACATCAGGCACTTTGCTGCAAAGACAAAAGTATTTACATCAATCATAAGAGACCTCTTGTATGCAGATGATTGCGATCTTGTAGCGCACACAGAGAATGATATGCAGCACATTTTGAATGCATTTTCTGACGCTTGCACTGCCCTATGATTGACTGTTAGTCTCAAGAAAACCGTCGTCATGTACTAACCTGCCCCTGGTAAGCAGTACAGTGAACCAAATATCTATGTGTATGGTAAACGATTTGGAGTGGTTGATCAGTTTGTCTACCTGGGAAGCACCGTCAATCGATACAGCAACCTTGATAGTGAAATCTCACTTAAGATTAGGAAAGCAAGTGATGCTTTCGGAAAGCTAGAAAAGCGACTCTGGGGTCGGCGAGACATATGCAAGAAGACAAAGGTGAAGGTGTACAAGGCATGTGTGCTCTCTTCTCTTCTTTATGCCTGCGAGACCTGGGTCACATATCGACACCACCTTAAGCAATTGGAGCGTTTCCATCAGATGTGTCTCAGACGGATCCATGGCGTTCACTGGAGGGACCACATCAGTGATGTCGAGATTTTGGAAAGCTCTGTGTGACAGTCTAGAAGCTCTTGTGGTCACCTTGCCAGGATGAAGGATTCTAGAATACCAAAACAACTCTTTTTTGGAGAGTTAGTTAAAGGAAAACGACCGCCACATAAACCAAAAAAGAGGTATAAGGATTCCTTGAAAGCCTCTCTGAAAGACGCTAACATCTCTGCTGATACATGGGAGAATATTGCTGCTGATCGTAATAAATGGAGAAAGACTGTATATGAGGGAAAAGTTGCCTTTGAGGCATATCGAATCGCCCACGAGAAAGTAAAGCGGGATGTGAGGAAGGGCATTGCTGTTGCACTTCCAGGCGGCGAGGGTCCTCCTATGGTGCTGACATGCATCGTCTGTGCGAGACTCTGCCTAAGCAAAGCTAGACTCGAAAGTCATAAATTAAGACCAGTGGTTGACTACCAGGCTGCTGTTGGAGATGCTACTCATCATGCTTGCCAAGCATGTGGTAGAGAATGTAAATCAGCAGGAGGGCTCAAGCGACATGCAAAAGTACATGAACTCCAGCCACAGTCGACTATTCCCAGTGAAAGTTTTGGTTGCCGACTCTGTGCAAGACATTTTAGATCATTGGCTGGGCTAAAAAGCCACATTCGATCGCAGCGCTGTTAGTTGCTATCGTGTATGTATGGATATGTTTATGTGTGTGCGTGTTTATATATATATATATATATATATATATATATATATATATATATGTGTATATTATTATTGTTGTTATTATTATTATTATTGTTATTAATATATATATATATATATATATATATATATATAAATATATATATATATATAAAGATAAAGAGATGAAATCGAAAATGCAACTGGAGTCTTATTTTTTTTAAAAATATATAAATTTATTTGGTTCCTTTACCGGTTTCGCAGTTATTCTGCTTTTCAAAAGGTGAGTTGAGATGGAGGGTCTGTGATTTTTCTCACATCTGAGATATATATATATATATATTTTCGTGCAATGGCCATACTCGATAACGAGGGGGCAGCCATCACCTTGTATGTATGTATGTCTCATGGTTGGGTCGTTGGCGACTAAACTGGCAACCCCACCAAGGTTTCTTGGTGAGGAGGGTGACTTTGGACATCCTGCAGGACTAAAAACAAAACCTGTCAAAGGGCAAAGGAGCTCTTAAGAGTCAATGGTCATCCAAAATCACCGGGAGAGATGACCCCTTAGCCTTTGTCAAGGCAGAATTCTAGGAGAAGGAAAACGCTGATATAACACCTGCAACCCTGATGGTATCCAATGATGTTGACTTGTTCTTCTTTTTGGTAAATATCATCTTGGTTAAGAGAGTGGGACTGGCTTTGTGCAGTGCCTTTGCTCACTATAAAAGCTTCACGGCACAGGCATTGCTTTATATCTGGAGATCTCTCTGCACTTGTCGTTACATGGTACCATGGGCCCAGCACTATGTGTCAATAATTGTCACAGGTGTAGTGTTTGTACCAGAGTTTTCAAGTCGCTGGCTGGACTAAAAAGTCACACTTGTTTAGTGCATCGGTAGGGGTTCTCCTACATGGATATAAAGTAGTGGCTGTACTCGAAAACGAGTTGGCAGCCACCATGTATATATATATGTGTATGTATGTGCGTATGTATATGTATATACGGGAGAGATGACCCCTTAGCCTTTGTCAAGGCAGAATTCTAGTAGAAGGAAAACTCTGATATAACACCTGCAACTCTGATGGTATCCAATGATGTTGACTTGTTCTTCTTTTTGGTAAATATCATCTTGGTTAAGAGAGTGGGACTGGCTTTGTGCAGTGCCTTTGCTCACTATTAAAGCTTCACGGCACAGGCATTGCTTTATATCTGGAGATCTCTCTGCACTTGTCGTTACAAGGTACCATGGGCCCAGCACTATGTGTCAATAATTGTCACAGGTGTAGTGTTTGTACCAGAGTTTTCAAGTCACTGGCTGGACTAAAAAGTCACACTCGTTCAGCGCATCGGTAGGGGTTCTCCTACATGGATATAAAGTAGTGGCCGTACTCGAAAACGAGTTGGCAGCCACCATGTATGTATGTATGTATGTATGTATGTATGTATGTATGTATGTATGTATGTATGTATGTATGTATGTATGTATGCATGTATGTATGTGTGAATATATCAACTCTTCTATGGAGAGTTGGTTAAAGGGAAACGACCGCCACATAAACCTAAAAAGAGGTATAAGGATTCCTTGAAAGCCTCTCTGAAAGACGCTAACATCTCTGCTGATACATGGGAAAATGTTGCTGCTGATCGTAATAAATGGAGAAAGACTGTATATGAGGGAAAAGTTGCCTTTGAGGCATCTCGAATCGCACACGAGAAAGTAAAGCGGGATGTGAGGAAGGGCATTGCTGTTGCACTTCCAGACGGCGAGGGTCCTCCTATGGTGCTGACATGCAGCGTCTGTGCGAGACTCTGCCTAAGCAAAGCTGGACTCGAAAGCTATCTTCGCAGTCATAAAGTAAGACCAGTGGTTGACTACCAGGCTGCTGTTGGAGATGCTACTCATCATGCTTACCAAACATGTGGTAGAGAATGTAAATCAGCAGGAGGGCTCAAGCGACATGCAAAAGTACACGAACTCCAACCACAGCCGACTATTCCCAGTGAATGTTTTGGTTGCCGACTCTGTGCAAGACATTTTAGATCATTGGCTGGGCTAAAAAGCCATATTCGATCGCAGCACTGTTAGTTGCTATCGTGTGTGTGTGTGTGTGTGTGTGTGTGTGTGTGTGTGTGTACATATGCTTATGCGCGTGCGTGTGTGTGTATATATATATGAATATGTATATTATTATTGTTGTTGTCGTTATTATTATTATTGCTATTATTATTATTATTATTATTATTATTATTATTATTATTATTATTGTTATTAATGTATGTGTGTGTATATGTGTGTGTGTATGTGTATGTATGTGTGTATGTATATATGTATGTATGTATATATATATATATATATTTTTTTTTTTAATTTTTTTTTTTATTTATTTATTTATTATTATTATTATTATTATTTTTTTTTTTTTCTTCTCGTGCAATGGCCATACTCGATAACGAGGGGGCAGCCATCATCATCATGTATGTGTGTGTGTGTGTGTGTGTGTAGGTGTGTGTCTGTGTGTGTGTCTGTGTGTGTGTGAGTGTGTTTGTGTGTCTGTGTATGTGTGTCTGTGTATGTGTGCGTGTGTTTGTGTGTCTGTGTATGTGTGTTTCCTCTACTTCTGATGAAGGACTAACGTCTGATACTTTGAACTTGCCTTTTTCCTTTTTCTTTCAAGTGTGAAACTAATAAGACTATTGTTATATCTGTGTGCTTGTTTTTTTTTTTTTTATAGTAGTGAATATATCAGTGTATATATTAGTGTATATATCAGTGAATATATCAGTGTATATATCAGTGAATATATCAGTGAATATATCAGTGAATATATCAGTGAATATATCAGTGTATATATCAGTTAATATATCAGTGTATATATCAGTGTATATATCAGTGAATATATCAGTGTATATATCAGTGAATATATCAGTGAATATATCAGTGTATATATCAGTGTATATATCAGTGTATATATCAGTGAATATATCAGTGTATATATCAGTGTATATATCAGTGAATATATCAGTGTATATATCAGTGAATATATCAGTGAATATATCAGTGTATATATCAGTGTATATATCAGTGTATATATCAGTGAATATATCAGTGTATATATCAGTGAATATATCAGTGTATATATCAGTGTATATATCAGTGAATATATCAGTGTATATATCAGTGAATATATCAGTGAATATATCAGTGAATATATCAGTGAATATATCAGTGTATATATCAGTTAATATATCAGTGTATATATCAGTGTATATATCAGTGAATATATCAGTGTATATATCAGTGAATATATCAGTGAATATATCAGTGTATATATCAGTGTATATATCAGTGTATATATCAGTGAATATATCAGTGTATATATCAGTGAATATATCAGTGAATATATCAGTGTATATATCAGTGTATATATCAGTGAATATATCAGTTAATATATCAGTGAATATATCAGTGAATATATCAGTGTATATATCAGTGTATATATCAGTGAATATATCAGTGTATATATCAGTGTATATATCAGTGTATATATCAGTGAATATATCAGTATATATATCAGTGAATATATCAGTTAATATATCAGTGAATATATCAGTGAATATATCAGTGTATATATCAGTGTATATATCAGTGAATATATCAGTGTATATATCAGTGAATATATCAGTGTATATATCAGTGAATATATCAGTGTATATATCAGTGTATATATCAGTGAATATATCAGTGTATATATCAGTGAATATATCAGTGTATATATCAGTGTATATATCAGTGTATATATCAGTGAATATATCAGTGAATATATCAGTGAATATATCAGTTAATATATCAGTGTATATATCAGTTAATATATCAGTGTATATATCAGTGAAAATATCAGTGAATATATCAGTTAATATATCAGTGTATATATCAGTGAAAATATCAGTGTATATATCAGTGTATATATCAGTGTATATATCAGTGAATATATCAGTGTATATATCAGTGTATAAATCAGTGAAAATATCAGTGTATATATCAGTGTATATATCAGTGTATATATCAGTGTATATATCAGTTAATATATCAGTGTATATATCAGTGAAAATATCAGTGAATATATCAGTTAATATATCAGTGTATATATCAGTGAAAATATCAGTGTATATATCAGTGAATATATCAGTGTATATATCAGTGTATATATCAGTGTATATATCAGTGAATATATCAGTGTATATATCAGTGTATATATCAGTGTATATATCAGTGAATATATCAGTGTATATATCAGTGTATATATCAGTGTATATATCAGTGAATATATCAGTGAATATATCAGTGAATATATCAGTGTATATATCAGTGTATATATCAGTTAATATATCAGTGTATATATCAGTGAAAATATCAGTGAATATATCAGTTAATATATCAGTGTATATATCAGTGAAAATATCAGTGTATATATCAGTGTATATATCAGTGTATATATCAGTGAATATATCAGTGTATATATCAGTGTATAAATCAGTGAAAATATCAGTGTATATATCAGTGTATATATCAGTGTATATATCAGTGTATATATCAGTTAATATATCAGTGTATATATCAGTGAAAATATCAGTGAATATATCAGTTAATATATCAGTGTATATATCAGTGAAAATATCAGTGTATATATCAGTGTAATTATCAGTGTATATATCAGTGAATATATCAGTGTATATATCAGTGAATATATCAGTGTATATATCAGTGTATATATCAGTGTATATATCAGTGAATATATCAGTGTATATATCAGTGAATACATCAGCAGGTTGCTGGCAACAGCTCTCAACTCCTCATTGTAGTCTCTTGAATATAACTGGTCTTGGGATACTCAGATTTAATATGGTACGTTAGTTAGAAAACTATCTGGATCTTGCTACACATACACAATAACCCATACACATACTCATACATTCACACAAACATCCACACATAAACGCACTCATAGGCAAAACAGAAACATACGCATGGATGCACAGACTCATATATAATATTAGCGCTGGAAAACAGAGTTGAGATGATAGTTTACATGTTTAATATATATCGAGCGGAAACAAAAGATAAGTACGAAAGAAAAGTTGAGGCGATGTGAAGAATTTAGAAGATTGAAAGTGATAGGGTAGGGTCAGGTAATAATGTAGAGGAATGTAATTGAGTTAGATATGGGTGGATGGAGAGAAAGGGGTGGGATGGTGGGAAGAGAATAAAGGAAGGAGGAGTGAGCATTAGAAAGGATAGAATGGACAAAAGGTTAGAGGGAGAGAAAGCTGAAAAGAGAGAGAGAAATAGAGGACGAAAGAAAGAAAAGACGGGATAGGGGAGAGAAGAGAGAGGGGAAAGTAAATGGGAGGAAAACGAGGGAGAAACAAAACAGGATAGAGTAGAAAATAGAGAAAATAAAATAAATGAAATATGGGAGAAAGGAAAGAAGGAAAGAAAGAAGTAAAGAAAAGAATGGAGATGTAAATAGAGATGAGTGAAAAAGAGAGGAGAGGGTCTTATGAAAGATAGAAAAAAAACAGTTATGGCTTATAAGAAAGATGGGGAGAGACGAAGAACATAAAGACAGAAAAGAAAGATGGGGGGAATGAAAAGAAAGAGAGAGAGAGAGAGGGGGGGGGGTATGAGGGATGAAAGAAAGAAAAAAAAGAAGGCAGGAGGGGGAGGGAAGAATGAGAGTATATTAAAGGTAGATAGAGAAAGAGGAAACGAAGAAAGAAGAAAAGAGTTGAGGAAAAAGAAAGAAAGAAAGAACAATCGAATAGAGAAAAGAATGAGGAAAATGAAGGAAGGCAATAAGAGATGAAACGAGGAAGAGGAGGAGGAGGAGGAGGAGGAGGAGGAGGAGGAGATGAGGGCATGTACTAAAGAAAGAAACAAGGAAATAAAAAAAGTGAAGGAGTGAATAAGCTATGGGAAGAAAAGAAGGAAAGAAAAATGAAAAAAGAAGGAAACATGGGAAATGTTGAAAGAAAGGAAGAAGCAGAAAAAAATATATACTGTATCTTTCATTGGTGTTCATCGGCAGATCTTTGTAAATGACAAATCATATTTATCATACAATCTAGATTCTTCACCAACACTATACACCAGCTAAAATTCTTACACTTGTAATTATTAGTAAAGGATTAGAAGAAAATTACGAAAGATTTCTAAACAACGAAATGAAACTATCATATGTTTCACTTGCTGAGTTTTTGTTTCTTTTAATAGAACAGGATCTACTAATATAACGTTTATTATAAAATAACTGAAATGAATAACAAACATATTCAATATATAAAATCTCAAAATGTCATCAAAAACCTTTCACATTATATAATTGTTTCTACATTTGGCACAAGGCCAGCAATTACCCAGTGCATCACTGGTCCTTTATTTTATCGACCCCGTAAGGATGAAAGGCAAAGTTAACCTCGGTGCGATTGAACTCAGAATGGCAAGAGCCGTAACTCTATGCGTCAAAGCATGGTGTCCGGCCCTCTACGATACTGCCAATCCAATATAATTGTTTCTACTTTTGGCAGCAATTTCCCAGTGCATTACTGGTACTTTATTTTATCGACCCCGTAAGGATGAAAGGCAAAGTCAACCTCGGCGGGATTTGAACTCAGATCGTAAAGGGACGTAACTATGCTGGAAAGCATGGCGTCCGACCCTCTACCGACACTGCCACTTCACCGATATAATGATAATTAAGCAGTATCTGGTAAAAATAAACCACACTATTAAAGGGAACAAAATTGAAGAAAAAAAGGAAATGAAAAGAAGAAACAAAAAAAGGATCAATCAACGAAAGGAAAGGAGAGGGGGAAGACACAACACTGCAATCTGCGCGGTGCTTCAGTCGCACTCCGCGGGCAAAATGTAAAGGCATTACCGCGGAGAATGGCCAGAGGCACCCGCTGCATGAGCCACCCTACCCCACGGGCCTCCCTCCTCAATCACACAATTTCTCATGGAAGAAATCAGCAGTGCGGGAACCAAGGATACTCGAGGTCTCGAGGGAGACCGATGCAAAGAGGAAGTGGTCGGCCAGGCTCCGGTATTTGACTATCTTCCTCCCCTCCGCATTGCGGTCAGCGGAGCTCGGGTTTGTGGCCGAAGCGACAAGGTTGGAGGTGGAGAGTAATCAATGATGATATGAGCGATGGAAACGCGGGGAGGGTAGAATATAGAAATATCATTTGCAAACTGTTGAACCTAATAAATTCCAGACAGGCACCATATATATTCTTATATCCTCTGTGTGTATGTGTGTGAGCGTTCTGTTTATAATTCGGCTTCCGGCGTAGTTGCGTGGTTGTCGTATAGTTAAAGAACCGAACTAACTTATTAGTCATTTGTTCAAACTATATCTTACACATATGTTATATTTTGTTTCTCACACCTTCATCTTAGTTGTATGTAAGTTGCTGATGTAGATGAAATCGTCCATATTTCTTACCAAAAAATAATATATTGTCTTGTATCGAGGTCACTGCACCGAAAACATTACCTTCTTGCGTATCTCGGACAAGTTAACTTACTGAAGCTATCTGCAATATATTACACTCAGTGTAGAACAGCCTCCAACAGAGAGTCAGATGAAATGCTATTAGTGAGTGGAAGAAAAGTAGTACCGTTATTACGTCTGTGTTTTAATATCTGTAGGACGAGATTAGTGAGTCGGGTGTGCTTGAGTGGAGAGGGTATGCAGTACCCAGTTGAGTATCGGATATCACTGTAGTAGCGATAGAAAGTAATGTTGTTGCACTTGACATCACAAAGCCATTCACATTGGTTGGCATGAGAACCTCTCAACCGCAAAACCCCACTAAATCCGCTGGCCAATTCTTCTTCTTCTTCTTCTTCTTCTTCTTCTTCTTCTTCTTCTTCTTCTTCTTCTTGAGAAAGTCGAGGAAGAGTTTTCAAACACTCCTTCCAGCGGGCCCTGTCAGAAGCGACCGTTTCCAACAGATCCGGCTGGATCCCCAAGCCTGACCAGCCAAGTTCATGGATGTTATCCAACCAACTTTCTCGCGATCTACCCCTGTGTCTTCTGCCGGTTGGTTTTGCCCTTAAAATTTGTCCAGCCATTCTTTCCTGAGATATTCTAACCACATGCTCATAGTATCGGAGCTGTGCTCTCTCAGTTCGTAGAAGTAGTGGTTCTACCTGGAGTGACTCTCTGATCTCCAAGCTACGCTCTCTATCGAGTAACGTTACTCCAAAGACTCTTCAGAGGAACTCCATTTCGGAGTTTGTATTTGCGATCGCATTCTTTCTGCCATTATCAAGATACACGACCATAGGTAAGGCTTGGCACGAATACCGAATTGAAGATAGTGAATTTGGCTTTTAAACCTACCTCCCTTCTGATTACTGAATACTGAAGCTGGCACATTACTGCATCAGCTCCTGCAATTCTTGCACTTAATTCAGCTTCCTGCCTTCCATCACTTGTGAACATAACCCCGAGAAACCTGCTCTTCTCCACCTGCTTCAGTGGAACTCCATTCACATGTAGAGTGCACTACACAAGCTTCCTTGAGAATACGAATGTCTCAGGGTTTGCAGCACTGATTTTCATTCCAGCCATGCAGCGCTCGGCATCAAACCTATCAAATACAAATCTAAAAGTGAAGGCAAGATACGAACTGCGAAGAGGAGAGCTTACCATCAACCATGTCCTCTTCATGGACGACCTAAAACTCTTCGGGAAGAACGAGAAGGGGTTGGATGTCCTGTTCGTGTTTTCAGCAATGATATATGAATGAAATTTGGTGTTAATAAATGTGGAGTCCTAGTGATGAGGAGGGGTAAATTGAAGACAAGCAAAGGAATCGAGACACCAACGGGTGAGGTGAGAAAGATCGACACCGAAGAAGGGTATAGGTATTTGGTTGTTTTGGAGGCAGATAACACCAAGGACAAGAAAATGGAAGAGACGATTAGATCTGAATACACAAGGAGAGTAAGGAACATACTAAAATCCCATTTGAATAGTAGAAATGCTATAGGTGCAGTAAATTTCCGAGCTGTGTCTATTATTAGGTACAGTGTGGGAATGTAAACGAGCAAAAAGAACTGGATAGACAGACAAAGAAATTAATGATTATCTACAGTATATTTCATTAGAAGGGTGATGTTAATAGACTGTACGTAAGGAGATCTGAAGGTGGGAGAGATCGTAGATCGTAGAGCGAAAATTTTCTTTTTTATTTGAATTTGGCAAAGCCGGCCATTTATCGTACACAGGAAACTGACTGGCCAGTCTGCTGATATACAAATCAGGCTGATCAGTGGATCTGCTAATATGCAAATCATGCTGATCAGTCACCGTGTATTTTTGAAAATAACATATATTTTCACTAGCTCTGACAGTTTGGCAGGTAAACAGTGAGCTGTACTGATGAAGGGTGATACCCAGAAACATTAGTGTCTGCAGTTCTGTTTACATGCCAACACAAGAACAAGAATGAAGGGTCAATTCTACTGACATAAAATTGATGCTTGTTTGCATAATTGCAAATGAATCGAATGTTATTATTAATATTCGAAAAACTCAGATTATATATATATATATATATATATAATATATATATATATTCATTAGTTAAACAAAACAAGACCACAAATTTCACAAGGAAGACATTATTTAAAGATTGTCAACATAGTTGTAGTTTAATGTAAGGGATGTAAATAATAATACTAATAATGTCCGTTTACAATTGTTTCGCTACTCCATATAATGTTTCTGATCAAATGATTATAGATAATTATTGATCTGGTTCAGTTGAAGATAATTAAATTAGGAAAAATTCTTTCTTCTGATGAAGGACTAGCGTCCGAAACGTTAAAACCCCCTTCCTGCTACATTAAGCGTTAACCTAATATATCCCTTCCATATAGTGTACCGATTGTGTTGTTATTTCTGTTTACCTTTTTATATATATATATATAACGAAGGAAATGTGGTAAGGAACCAGGTGGACCATAACGCACCAAAGTACTCAATACTTAGGGTAGTAGAGTAGGTAATAGGAACGAGTAGGACCCCGACGGCTGAGCTCAAGCCGTTTCGACGGCTAGTTCTGGACTAAAATTCTGGACTTATTTTAGTCCAGAATTAGCCGTCGGGGTCCTACTCGTTCCTATATATATATATATATATATATATATATATATAGTAAAAAACAATAACAAAGTGTGCAGTAGGAACAGTGTGGTATTAGATCACGCTTGAGAGTAGGGGTAGGGGACGACGTTTCGGGCATGTGCCCTTCATCAGGAGAAAAGTGGGAAGGAAAAGAGTTCCGAAGGTGTGAGGGGGAGTGGTTGAAAGAAACTCGGATTTTGGTTTTCGTAATTATTATATATATATAGTAATAATAATAAATTTGAAGACTAAAATCCAAAGAGGGCTCGATAAGGATTGACTTTGTTAGTTTCAGAAGATCCCGTTAAGGGTGAAAGCAGCGATTCTTTGCTTAAACTTTAATCTGTTATTTTAATAAATATATATATATTTCGTTTCTTAATTTGTTTAGCAAGATTCTTTATCTGAAAACGTGTGTTGAAACCGATGTTGTTATGCTTTGGGAGGGTCATGTTGCCAATAAGAAACACACGCACCAGTTGCTTTCACTTCAATTTATTATCAATTAAATTTATAAATTTAGGAATTTATAAATTTCCGGTTGGTTGGTTGGTTCCACAACCAGACGATTGTTCATATATTGTCAAAGTTCTTTCGTCACACATTCTGTGACTTCTTCAGTGACTGGGGATTATTTTCTTTGTTTTTGTGCTTCTCGTTTGTTTTTTCCTACGCCATCTTGTTTTTGTGTGTGTTGTGTGCTTAGTTTGCGCATGTGTTACATCCGGGTGTCTGTGTGTGTTTATATTTGTTTATTTACATGTTACTGGTTGGTTGTTTGTTCTATGTGTGTGTGTGTTTTCATTTTGTCCTTAATTGTAAGTTGTGATGTTGCTAGGACAAAATGAAAACACACACACACATAGAACAAACAACCAACCAGTAACATGTAAATAAACAAATATAAACACACACAGACACCCAGATGTAACACATGCGCAAACTAAGCACACAACACACACAAAAACAAGATGGCGTAGGAAAAAAACAAAGGAGAGGCACAAAAACAAAGAAAATAATCCCCAGTCACAGAAGAGGTCACAAAATGTGTGACGAAAGAACTTTGACAATATATGAACAATCGTTTGGTTGTGGAACCAACCAACCAACCAACCGGAAATTTATAAATTCCTAAATTCCTAAATTTAATTTATAATAAATTGAAGTGAAAGCAACTGGTGCGTGTGTTTCTTATTGGCAACATGACCCTCCCAAGGCATAAGAATATATATATATATATATATATATAGAAATTACATGAATCATAGTTCTGTTCAAATCATTTATTCGCTTACAATTGTTTCTTCCAAACCGAGGTTTGAAGTCTTCGGAGCAATGTTTCAATGATTGTTTACATACTTGACCTCCTTTTCAACACAAGAGACATACAGAAACATATATATTGATGCACAGTGGGTTGACATCCATTATAATATTTAAGCATGGCAGTTTACATTTAAAGATTAAAGTCATATTAAAAGAAAATTACAACAAAATTAAAGTTATAATACAACATTGGCAGTCTATGAAGGTGATGCAGGAGGATAGTTAGAAGTAGTTAGTTACACGTGGGGCATGCACGTGTGTCCTATATATATATATATATATATATATATATATATATATATAGAGAGAGAGAGAGAGAGAGAGAGAGAGAGAGAGAGAAGTAGAACACTGGAAGGTAATATCCGTAGAACACTCAGTCCATGGGACGAATTTACTACCTATATATATATATATATATATATATATATATATATATATATATATATATATATATACACATATATATATTTAGTAATAATAATTACGAAAACCAAAATCCGAATTAGAGTTTATCAGAACTTCCCGTAGTAGGGTGAAAGCACCGATTCTTTGCTTGAACTTTAATCTATACTAGTAATATATATATATATATATATATATATATATATATTAATAAGAGGAATTCCAACTTTGTCTGATTTACTCGTTTTATTTACAATCCTTTAAAATATATATAAAATGGTATTATAATGAAATAGTATGATAGAATATTAAATTCTAAGTGTTAATTGAACAAGTACTTTCATGCTTTCGCAATCTTCAGGTTCATGATATGTGGTGACAGTCGAGTTTGCAATTTTCAACTGTTGAAAATTTTCAACAGTTGAAAATTGCAAACTCGACTGTCACCACATATCATGAACCTGAAGATTGCGAAAGCATGAAAGTACTTGTTCAATTAACACTTAGAATTTAATATTCTATCATACTATTTCATTATAATACCATTTTATATATATTTTAAAGGATTGTAAATAAAACGAGTAAATCAGACAAAGTTGGAATTCCTCTTATTAATATAATCTTCTATACACAATCATACACACCCGTGTATATTTACCTATCTATATCTATATATATATATATATATATATATATATATATATAAGCGCATGTGTATGCATATGCGCTTACATGTCTGAGTAAATGTGTGCGTATGAGAATGTAAGATTGTTTTGCTGAATATTTGTGCAAATGTTGATGTACATGTGTGTTTCAGTAGAATTCGTACATATGCGCCTCCAGGTGTGAAAACGCGCCTGCGAGTTTGTGTGTATATACGTTCGTTTGGATATGAATGTGGGTAAGGGAATCTATGTGAGGCGCTTGTGTGTGTGTGTGTGTTTGCCTGAGCATGCGTCTTGAAATTAATGTGAACTGCTTTCTTGTTATACGAACTTACTCTCGTCATATTATGCAGATGGGAGGTACTTTACAAAAATAGCTGGTCTTTAAGGAGCGTCTTTGATTTTGTTGAAAGAAGACACCATAACATTACGCTTTCCCACCTGGCAGACGATATATCAATATACGTTTGTCTTATTTATTTAATTATATCGCTGGTTTTGTTATCTTGTAAACACCTTCTCTTCTTTTGCCTTCAAATTATTTTGTTTGTTTATACTTTGTGAAATCCGCCATTTTGTTTTTGTAACTCTGTTGGTTCGGCGGACGGAAGTACATATGTTTGGGCTGGTGTTAATTAGGCGTTTCGGTTGGAAAATGAACTTTCTCGGGCTATTTCGTTCCTTGATAATTAACGTTTTTTCTTCTTTTCTTCCCTTATTATTTCCTGTTGATATCTTATTTAGCTCTGTACGTGTGTATACGTACATACATATATATATATGTATATATATATATATATATTAGGGTAAACATTGATGCAATTCAATTACTTCGCTTTTCCTTATATATATATATATATATATATATATATATATATATATATATATATATATATATATACATTTATATATATACATTTATATATATACATATATATATATATATATATATATATATATATATATATATATATATATATATATATATATATATATATATATATATATATATATAGGAACGAGTAGGATCCCGACGGCTGAGCTCAAGCCGTTTCGACGGCTAATTCTGGACTAAATTTAGTCCAGAATTAGCCGTCGAAACGGCTTGAGCTCAGCCGTCGGGGCCCTACTCCTTCCTATTACCCACTCTACTCCCCTAGGTATTGAGTACTTTGGTGCGTTATGGTCCACCTGGTCCCTTACCACATTTCCTCCGTTATATATATATATATATATATATATATATATATATATATATATATATATATATATATATATATATATATATATATATATATATATATATATATATGTATATATATGAATGTATATATATATATATGTGTATATATATATATGCTTACCACTATATATATATATATATATATATATATATATATATATATAGTGGTAAGAAGCTTTCAGGAGAACTGAAACCCCGCGACTCCCAAGTAAGTGTATATGTGTGTGAATATATACATATATATATATACATATATATATATATATGTGTATGTGTGTGTGTGTATGTGTATACATATGTATATATATATATATATATATATATATATATATATATATATATATATATATATATATATATATATATATATACTATTTATATATATATATATATATATATATTTATATATATATATATATTTATATATATATATATGTAATTATGTATTATGAACGTATATAAAGGGGAGCAATGGAGTTATGACATTCATATATTTGCTGAAGTAGTTGAAGTATAAATATTCCTAAAACTTACGTTTCAGTAAGTAGTGTCAACTGAATGAAGGTCCTCTACGTAGTTACTCGACTCGCTAGAAATAACTGTTAAATGTGTTTCAAGAAGATAGACCAGATTGAATAATATATATCTGGATTAATGATGGCTACCGCTGGGCCGTATTTGGGGATATGTCTCCTCTCTTAGATTTAACCTAGGTATAAACTATAGTGTCATCATGAACAAATTATTGTTTCTACCTTTGGCACAAGGCCAGCAATTACCCAAATGTATTACTGGTACTTTATTTAATCGACCCCGTAAGGATGAAAGGCAAAGTTAACCCCGGCGGGATTTGAACTCAGAACGAAAAGGCCATAACTTAATGCTGCAAAGCATGCGTCTGGCACTCTACTGATACTGTCAATTCGAATGTTCTGTCAACTAATTGGAATGATTACAAAATTTCTTTTAATTCTCGATTTCATACATAAACACAAACCCGAAGATTTACGATTTAATGAGGGACCCTTTACGCGGTTCTTAGAAATAGCAGTCATTTACCTCTCTGTAAGTACAACATATCTGAAATAAATAAGAATACATTGAATAATATGATACTGGGTAAACAATTCCTGAAAAAAGAATATATGGTATGGCTACGACTGGAGAGGCTTTGATGACACACCTGCTCGATCAGGATTGACCTGGCATCAAACAACAGCAACGACAACCTTAAAATTTAGCGGCAAACAGGAGTGTGCAAAGATCATCATTTTCTCTGAACAATTAAATAGTTTAGTGAAATGACATACAAGCAACATCGTTTTGTATTAATATTAATTCTAAGATATGTTGCCATTTAATGGATGTGTATGTTTTTCTGTTTTTTACGTTTTTTACCATGAGGCCCTTTACTCCTCGTGGAGTTGTAGTGGTGTTGTCATGATTACATGGTGCGTCTTGGGCACTTAAGCCTTAAACTTTAAACACTTAAACGCAACTGATTTATTCTAGATGAAGAGAAAAAAAGAAAGAAAGATAGATAGATAGAGAGAGCGAGGGGGAGAAAGAGAGGGGGGAGATAGAGCAAGAGAGATTGAAGAAGAATCAACCCCAGTACTGGACTAGTACTTTATTCATCGACCTCGAAAGATGAAAAGCAAAGTTGATCTCGGCGAGATTTGAACTCAGAGCGGAAAGAGTCAAAATGAATTCCGCATTGCAATTTATTTGACTTTCTAACAATACAGATTCGCCGCTTTTATTTATTTATTTATTTATTTATTTTTGCTTTACAATTTGTAAAATTGTTGAAGCAATAATGAAATTTTAAGAATAATTAATGTAAGGGACGACAGTCGAGTAGAAATTATTTTATTGAATGGTTAATAACTGGGATAATGTAACTGACTTATAAACTGAATATTTGTAACCAGATCTTACATATAATAATTAGATCTTATAGGTAACAAACAAGGAACAAATAAAAGGTAGCCATTAAATATATTCAACTCTTATTTTACTCGAACATATAACTACAAATTTATCAGATGTGATTGCGCAGTCTTGATGCCATTTTTCAAAATGAATTAGGAGCTTAAGTGAACTGGATTAGCTTCAACCGAGAATTGAAACTAAATTCCAGATTCAGCTCTTAAAGAACTTAACTCTTGCTTGCTCCAAAGCACACGCAACATTTGTCCAAATACACTGAAGTTTATTCTGACAACTTCCATGGCCAACACTATGATTCCATGTCCTCCTGAAGCCATATCAGATTTCCTTGACTTTAACAGTATTGTCTTTCACTTTATCCATTTATTTTTTAAAATTTGCTTGTTTTTTTCTTTTATACTTACTAATGATACTTCCTCCACGGCGCTTGTTCTCTCTTCGCTAGCCTCTATCTCCCAATTTTCATTAGTTTGCTATTGCAAACAGGAGTTCATTTCCTTCCGGGTAGAAAAGAAAAAGAGATTGAGCTTAACAGCTTAATAAAGACGCCGGCTGAGGTATACAGATAGTTATTTCCAGGAAAAGTAGACAGCTAACGTTATTCTCAAATATAACTAAATGTGACAGAGCATGGGAAAATGGGTTGTACAAGATGTCTCCACAACATGTTCATCTCACGATGTTTAATCGAATTACAACCCCGGAATGAAACAGGCTTTCTGGATAATCAATGTCAGCTAAATGTAAATGCAATAACGGGCCCCATTCTACAACACCATACGCGCACACAGATACAGACACACACGCACTCATTCACACACGCGCGTGCGCATACACACACTCGCACACACGCACACACACACACACTCACTAACAGTAACACTAACACGCACACACATACGCGCACACACACACCACACACACAAACACACACTCACACACACGCGCACACACACATACACACACACTCACTAACACGCACACACGCACACACGCACACACACACATACCGGAAACCTTTTTTAAAACAAAATTTCTTGCTTAACAATTTGTTGTTTCGCTGTAGAGCCTGATTTGAATAATGATGCAGTGCATGTTTTTATATATATGGTAAAAGAAAGTATTGCAAATATACTATTACTAGAATGTCTTCATAAAAGTCTGGCCAGTGTCATAGAATAGAAATAATATCCGTTGAAACCTATCTACAGAACGTTTTCTAGTTTCGGTTGTGGTGAGTCCAATTCACTTATATAACAGATCTACAACATTTAAAATAATAATAATGAAATTATTGTGTACAGTGCTCAGGTGCACTACAACTCGTCAAAGGTGCATGTATAGTACATAGAATAATATACAAATGTCAGGGAAGTGAACAGTGTATGAGTCATGTGTGCGTGTGTATGGAGGGGGAATATTAGGTGTAGTGTTCAACACATTTCTGCTTCGGAACTCAAATGTTACTTTCTTTGTGCATTTTGGGGCGCTGAACTTGAAAATGACAAAATAATTGAGGGTTTAGGTACATTTTTGGTGTTCTTAGCGAAACTACTTATGGTGCAGTTACATTGAGTGTGGTCACTTACATTGCGGCCATATATAGTGCGGTTACTTATAGTGAAATTATGTATATAGTGCGACCACTTATTGTGCGACAGTGTGTGGTTATTAATAGGAGATAGTTTTTAGTGTGGTTACATATATTGCGGTTACTTATAGTGTGGTCATTGTTAGTGCGGCCACTTATATTAAATAAGTCTTTGAGAATTAAGCATCTTCGACACAAACATAATGTATGACTGGTGGCTGGAAGCGAATCATCAATTCAACTGTTGATTTCTCCGCTTCTCTGTCAACTTGACCAGCTTAAAGCAGCAGCCAAATCTCATTCAAATCACATTTTAATATTTTATGATAATAAGAACACACTGGGCAATGTCGTCCCAGATACATTGTTTGAAAAAGAAAATGGAGAGAAATGGTGATAGCTGTGGTTACACAACATCACTAACGACATGAATATCAGCACTGATAAATTAAAGAGGTGGTGCGCATGCTCAAAGACGGAAAATCTCCAGCTTCTGAAAGATAGAGAACCAGAATTTATACAGGATGTTTGTGGAGTTGTGCTATTGAATAGATAATGCCTTGCGTACAATGTGGGATGTTATTATTATTATTATCATTTTCATTGCGTGTTGTCAGTGCATTATGGAGCACAGCTCTGTGTACTTTGGGCACATGCAGTGTTATTTTTGGTGCTGCTATTTCTTTTATATTGAAAGTACAGCGCCAATTAGTGCTATTTTCTGTGTGGTGTATATATTTGTAAGTCTTGAGGTTTTGGTTATGTCTGTGTGTGTGTGTTTTTTTTAATCATTCCCTAAGCACTTATTATTATAGGGTTTGTTTCTGTTTTCATCACCCACATTCGGGTTATTTCTATCTCTAGATCTTTATATTTGGATAGCTTCTTCTTTTCCTTGAGAGATATATTGTTGTCTGTGGGGATAGATTCATCAATTAGAAGACATTTCTTTTATTTGCATTCTTTCACTATAATATCCATTTGGATGGCTTTGATCTCCCTGTCTGTGTGTAATGGTATATCCCAAAATAAGGTTACTTTGTCATTCTCTAACACCTTTTTCTGGTGTATGCTTGTACCACTTTTACCTGTTGGTATTTCATAGTGTTGGCATAACCTCCAATAATAATCGTAATAATAATTATTATTATAGTATCGGTAGAGCGTCCGACACCATGCTTTGCAGCATGGAGGTTTGGCCTTTTACGTTCTGAGTTCAAATCCCACCGAGGTTAACTTTGCCTTTCATCACTACGGGGGTCTATAAAGTCACTGGCCTTGTGCTAAATGTAAAAACAATTATTATTAGAGTCGTGGAGGGCGGTCGATTGGCAGTATCGGTAGAGGGTCGGACAACATGCTTTGCAGCATAGAGTTACGGCCCTTTATGATCTGAGTTCAAATCCCGCCTAGGTTATCTTTGCTTTTCATCCTTACAGGGGTCGATAAAATAAAGTACCAGTCATGCACTGGATCGATTTAATCGACTTTCCCCTCCCCCAAAATTGCTGGCCTTGAGCCTATATAAGAAACCATTATTAAAGTGGTGGATTAATAAAATCGGTAGAGCGTCCGACAAAATACCGACAAAATACCATGATGATGACGATGATGATGAAGATGATGGTGATGGTGTTGTTGACGATGATGATGAAGATGGTGATGGTGATGGTGATGAAGATGATAATGATGATGATGATGATGATAAAGAAGAAGAAGAAGAAGAAGAAGAAGAAGAAGAAGAAGAAGAAGAAGAAGAAGAAGAAGAAGAAGGTGATGGTGATGGTGATGATGATGATGACGATGATGACGATGACGAGGACGATGATGATGATGATGATGACGATGATGCAACAAGAGCTACAAGAACAAAAAAAGTTAGAAGACATAAAACCAAACCAAACAAAAACAGTAGACATCTATTAATTCTTCACACCAAACACCCAGCTTGCTCCCTATTAATTTTCTCCATACCATACGCTATATCCTGTCTTTAATGTCTCTTGACGTTCATAGTTGCGCATGCGCACCACGTGTATAGGAGTGCGCGTGGTTAGGACTGTATGAATGCGTGTCTGTTAGTATGTGTGAGCGACGGATTGTTAGTGTGCAACTGTTTCTGTGTTCCCCTTGCTTTTGTGTCATCTCAAGTTCTTCTGCTTCACCACAGCGTGTCGCTACTGTAAAGTGATCTGATTCTTCCGAACTGAGCAGTGTATGTGTATGTAAATGTTTGTAAGTGTATGTATGTGTATGTAGATGTTTGTGAGTGTATGTATGTGTATGTAAATGTTTGTAAGTGTATGTATGTGTATGTAGATGTTTGTAAGTGTATGTATGTGTATGTAAATGTTTGTAAGTGTATGTATGTGTATGTAAATCTTTGTAAGTGTATGTATGTGTATGTAGATGTTTGTAAGTGTAAGTGTATGTATGTAAATGTTTGTAAGTGTATGTATGTGTATGTAAATGTTTGTAAGTGTATGTATGTGTATGTAGATGTTTGTAAGTGTATGTATGTGTATGTAAATATTTGTAAGTGTATGTATGTGTATGTAAATGTTTGTAAGTGTATGTATGTGTATGTAAATGTTTGTAAGTGTATGTATGTGTATGTAAATGTTTGTATGTGTGTATGTGTATGTAAATGTTTGTAAGTGTATGTATGTGTATGTAAATGTTTGTAAGTGTATGTATGTGTATGTAAATGTTTGTAAGTGTATGTATGTGTATGTATGTGTTTGTAAGTGTATGTATGTATGTGTATGTAAATGTTTGTAAGTGTATGTATGTGTATGTTAATGTTTGTGACTCTATGTATGTATGTGTATGTAAATGTTTGTAAGTGTATGTATGTATATGTAAAAGTTTGTAAGTGTATGTATGTGTATGTAAATGTTTGTAAGTGTATGTATGTATGTGTATGTGAATGTTTGTAAGTGTATGTATGTATGTGTATGTAAATGTTTGTAAGTGTGTGTATGTGTATGAACATGTTTGTAAGTGTATGTATGTATGTGTATGTAAATGTTTGTAAGTATATGTATGTGTATGTAAATGTTTGTGACTGTATGTATGTGTATGTAAATGTTTGTAAGTGTATGTATATGTATGTAAATGTTTGTAAGTGTATGTATGTGTATGTAAATGTTTGTGAGTGTATGTATGTGTATGTAGATGTTTGTAAGTGTATCTATGTATGTGTATGTAGATGTTTGTAAGTGTAAGTGTGTGTATGTAAATGTTTGTAAGTGTATGTATGTATGTGTATGTAAATGTTTATAAGTGTATCTATGTATGTGTATGTAGATGTTTGTAAGTGTAAGTGTATGTATGTAAATGTTTGTAAGTGTATGTATGTGTATGTAAATGTTTGTAAGTGTATGTATGTGTATGTAAATGTATGTGAGTGTATGTATGTGTATGTAAATGTTTGTAAGTGTATGTATGTATGTAGATGTTTGTAAGTGTATGTATGTGTATGTAAATGTGTGTAAGTGTATGTATGTGTATGTAAATGTTTGTAAGTGTATGTATGTGTATGTAGATGTTTGTAAGTGTATGTATGTGTATGTAAATGTTTGTAAGTGTATGTATGTGTATGTAGATGTTTGTAAGTGTATGTATGTGTATGTAAATGTTTGTAAGTGTATGTATGTGTATGTAAATCTTTGTAAGTGTATGTATGTGTATGTAAATGTTTGTAAGTGTATGTATCTGTATGTAAATGTTTGTAAGTGTATGTATGTATGTAAATCTTTGTAAGTGTGTGTATGTGTATGTAGATGTTTGTAAGTGTATGCATGTGTATGTAAATGTTTGTAAGTGTATGTATGTGTATGTAGATGTTTGTGAGTGTATGTATGTGTATGTAAATGTTTGTAAGTGTATGTATGTGTATGTAGATGTTTGTAAGTGTATGTATGTGTATGTAAATGTTTGTAAGTGTATGTATGTGTATGTAGATGTTTGTAAGTGTATCTATGTGTATGTAAATCTTTGTAAGTGTATGTATGTGTATGTAGATGTTTGTAAGTGTATGTGTGTGTATGTAAATGTTTGTAAGTGTATGTATGTGTATGTAAATGTTTGTAAGTGTATGTATGTGTATGTAGATGTTTGTAAGTGTATGTATGTGTATGTAAATGTTTGTAAGTGTATGTATGTGTATGTAGATGTTTGTAAGTGTATGTATGTGTATGTAAATCTTTGTAAGTGTATGTATGTGTATGTAGATGTTTGTAAGTGTAAGTGTATGTATGTAAATGTTTGTAAGTATATGTATGTGTATGTAAATGTTTGTAAGTGTATGTATGTGTATGTAAATGTTTGTAAGTGTATGTATGTGTATGTAGATGTTTGTAAGTGTATGTATGTGTATGTAAATGTTTGTAAGTGTATGTATGTGTATGTAAATGTTTGTAAGTGTATGTATGTGTATGTAAATATTTGTAAGTGTATGTATGTATGTGTATGTAAATGTTTGTATGTAAATGTTTGTAAGTGTATGTATGTGTATGTAAATGTTTGTAAGTGTATGTATGTGTATGTAAATGTTTGTAAGTGTATGTATGTGTATGTATGTGTTTGTAAGTGTATGTATGTATGTGTATGTAAATGTTTGTAAGTGTATGTATGTGTATGTTAATGTTTGTGACTCTATGTATGTGTATGTAAATGTTTGTAAGTGTATGTATGTATATGTAAAAGTTTGTAAGTGTATGTATGTGTATGTAAATGTTTGTAAGTGTATGTATGTATGTGTATGTGAATGTTTGTAAGTGTATGTATGTATGTGTATGTAAATGTTTGTAAGTGTGTGTATGTGTATGTACATGTTTGTAAGTGTATGTATGTATGTGTATGTAAATGTTTGTAAGTATATGTATGTGTATGTAAATGTTTGTGAGTGTATGTATGTGTATGTAAATGTTTGTAAGTGTATGTATATGTATGTAAATGTTTGTAAGTGTATGTATGTGTATGTAAATGTTTGTGAGTGTATGTATGTGTATGTAGATGTTTGTAAGTGTATCTATGTATGTGTATGTAGATGTTTGTAAGTGTAAGTGTGTGTATGTAAATGTTTGTAAGTGTATGTATGTATGTGTATGTAAATGTTTATAAGTGTATCTATGTATGTGTATGTAGATGTTTGTAAGTGTAAGTGTATGTATGTAAATGTTTGTAAGTGTATGTATGTGTATGTAAATGTTTGTAAGTGTATGTATGTGTATGTAAATGTATGTGAGTGTATGTATGTGTATGTAAATGTTTGTAAGTGTATGTATGTGTATGTAAATCTTTGTAAGTGTATGAATGTGTATGTAGATGTTTGTAAGTATATGTATTTGTATGTAAATGTTTGTAAGTGTATGTATGTGTATGTAAATCTTTGTAAGTGTATGTATGTGTATATAAATGTATGTAAGTGTATGTATCTGTATGTAGATGTTTGTAAGTGTATCTATGTATGTGTATGTAGATGTTTGTAAGTGTAA
>OZ024740.1:398170777-398180777 GCA_964016885.1 Eledone cirrhosa | reverse complement strand
TCGAGTTATGTAATTAAATGACCCCTCAGCTACGAATGATATTCAGAAAAAGCTATGTCGGATTGCATCCTAGACTTTACTGTATGGCGGCAGCAGTAGACACGAAAGTCATTTACATATAGAATCTAATAATTTAATCTATGTTAGATATTACCAGAAGCGATTGCGAAGAGAAAATTATATAGCATTGGCTGATCGCTCTACATATACAGTAAATAGTGAAGAAAAACTTTGGTTCAAACTGAATGAAACTCTGTGCTGGACTTAGGACAAATGAGGCCCTGTGCTAGTTAAGTTATGAGGCCTCAAAAATTTGAAAAATTCATCGTAGAAATATTTTTTAGCAGGAAGATGCCTTCCCCCACCTCCTGGCCAACGGGGCCCTTATCTTAAGCACACTTAAGCAAATGGTAAATCCGGCATTGGTGAAACTGATGAAGCTGCCAGACAGTATTTTTTCTCTGAAATTCTCTACTGTTGTTGCTTTAATAAAAGAACAGCAAACGGGAACAGAGAATTGGCGAAGGAGACGAAATAATCTCTAGAATTTATACAGTACATTTAAAGAAAACGGAGGTTTTACTTCAGATTATTATCCTTTCATGTAAAAGGAACTTTAAAGACATTCGCATCAATGACAGTGTTATTCGCTACACTTACAAAGCAGAAACTGGTAGCAAGAATTTCTTAAATAATTGTTTCTACTTTAGGCACAAGGCCAGCAATTATCCCAGTGTATTACTGGTACTTTATTTTATCGACCCCGTAAGGATGAAAGGCAAAGTTAACCTCGGCGGAATTTGAACTCAGACCATAAAGGGCCGTAACTCTGTGCTACAAAGCATGGCGTCCGACCCTCTACCGATACTGCCAATCCACGATGAGGAATGGGCGCGATACATATCAAAAGCAGTAAAAGTTAGTGCATGCTTACATGTATGCATTACATGGTGGCTGCCAACTCGTTTTCGAGTACGGCCACTACTTTATATCCATGTAGGAGAACCCCTACCGATGCGCTGAACGAGTGTGACTTTTTAGTCCAGCCAGCGACTTGAAAACTCTGGTACAAACACTACACTTGTGACAATTACTGACACATAGTGCTGGGCCCATGTGACGACAAGTGCAGAGAGATCTCCAGATATAAAGCAATGCCTGTGCCGTGAAGCTTTTATAGTGAGCAAAGGCACTGCACAAAGCCAATCCCACTCTCTTAACCAAGATGATATTTACCAAAAAGAAGAACAAGTCAACATCATTGGATACCATCAGAGTTGCAGGTGCTATATCAGAGTGTTCCTTCTCCTAGAATTCTGCCTTGACAAAGGCTAAGGGGTCATCTCTCCCGGTGATTTTGGATGGCCATTGACTCTTAAGAGCTCCCCTGTCCTTTGCATTACATAATACATACATACATACATACATACATACATACATACATACATACATACATACATGCCAATAAAGCAGCTTCTCTGTGGTCATACGACCTGCTAATAATAGCAACCAAAGCGTGCACTACCCGCTTAGAAAAAGAAATGATACATTGGATAAAGTGCCGGGTTTGCTGCTTATATGAAAACGACAGAAAGGTACACTTCTGATCAAAGGAATATTCTATAAGAGCGATCTTAGGGCTAAACGACAACAGTAAAAAAAAACAAAAAAACATTACAAACAAAAACATATATCCACATATTTTATATTACCATGCAAACATAATACATATTTCAATCTCTCTCTATTGTTATTATTTTCCCAATAATAAAGCTTATTATTACCCATAATTAAGTAGTAAATGGCAATATTTCTGAGAGAAGACAAATTACATGCTACAAACATAAATATGAAAATCGATAGCTTCTTTAAATTACCAGCTGTTTTTTTACACTGAATTGTATAAACATGTTTACAGTCAGACATACGTACATACAATATCCACATCACATACATACACACGCGCACATATATACATAAATTCATATATATATTTATATGTGCACACACACACACACACACACACACACACACACACACACACACACACACACACACATACATACACATACACACACACACACATATATATACATAGGTGGTCGATATCGAAGAGTCGTTGGAGCATAGAACATATGTTCAGGATCTCTGCACACTAAATTGAAACACCGAAATCCATTTTATCTTTTATCTTTTCGGAGTCGATAAAGAAAGAACCATAACTGATTATGTAAACCTCCCCCCTTCCAGCTGTTGCACCCTAGATGTTCTGTTAAATTTGAGGAAGGGCTATTGAAAAGGTGTCTGTATCTGCGCATGACTGCATAGGTGTATTTAATTGCACAACAAGAGATTAACGTTGAACACTAAAAAAAAAGAAATTATATTTTAAAAGTTAAAAATGCCAGTTTGAATACCCCAAGTGGAAGTGTTATGAACAACAGCAACACCAATGCAAACATATGCTACATGACAAACGGAAACATTTTGACCTCATTTTCACATATTAGTGACACCTTTGCTGGTCTAGTAAATGACATGGAATATTTGAAGTTAATCTTTTCTGAAAGAAACAAGACTACATGCAGAAGCAAACCAATAAGGAAATCTATCTCTGTTTCCTAAGACTGATGTAGGAACTAATTTCCCATCAAAGGAACATATCAAAGTCAGATAAATGGGGAAAATTCTTCCCTTTACACAGGGAGACTTTTGGTGTCCTTGACCCTAGAGCTACCTGCCTACTCACCACCATAGGCGCCTCGCGAGTTGGAATGGCTCTTCCAGCGCATCTCTCTTACCATCCTCTGGGGAAACGCCTTCTCCATTCTGTCTGCCGGGGCTGTGGGGAGGCCAGCACGTGGGACCCCATTTGCTCACCATACAGAGAGATGAGGAGGGTGAGAGAGATGGAGGAGATGACAGTGGGAATTCGGCTCTTCCACGTTCGGACCATATCCTTGTGGTTGTGTTCATTATCTATAGAGTACAAAGAGCTAGTGTCTCTTTTAGAAATCCATTAGTTCTCAACTGTTTTTTATATATTGTTTTTGTTTTTATAATAATTTTTTTTTTTAATCTCACGATTTGTTTGTTGTTCATTGACGGGAAGAACCTATGGTACCAAGTGCATTTGAGAGTGTAAACACTGTCCCGAAATAAGCAGAGGTGTGGAGGCAAATACTTGTCATTACATTTGTATTCTAGAAATAAGAGTGTAGCTTTCAGGGACATGTGAAACGATGTTGATCCTTGGCTTATCATCTTTATACTGTAGCATGGACGGGTTGTTGGTGCAGAAGTGACAGAATTTTATGTGGCGAGGAGTATCAGAATGGACTCCACAATCACAAGGTCATACCGGATGTGTGACCACGCTATGAGCGCAGAAACGAAAATCAAATCACAAGATTTGTGGCACAGGTAAAAAAGGCTGGCTGCTACTCTTGTAGAAACAAGGGTCATTTGAGGACGTTTTTGCCCCGAAGAACAGGGAAAGATAAAAAAAAAATTGCAAAAAACAACAGAGGTAGCAACAAGAGCATATATTCGTCTCCAGAGCATCACGGATCGCAGTTTCGAAGAGAGCAAAGGAAGCCAGCAGCAGCAGTAACAGTAGCAGTAGCAGCAGCAGCAGTAGTAGTAGTGGTAACAGTGGTACTACTACTACTACTACTACTATTACTACTACTACTACTACTACTACTCTACTAGTAGTAGTAGTAGTAGTATGGCAGCTTCAGAAATAAAGGACACATAGTACATACTTAAGTAGGCAAAGTTTAATTAAAGAAAATGTTTTTGTGTAAATATATACGTTTTTTCGAGTGTGCTCGTGTACATATATACGTATCTGTGCTTAGTAAGTTCGTACTAATTTATGTATGTATGTATGTATGTATGTATGTATGTATGTATGTATGTATGTATGTATGTATGTATGTATGCATGCATGCATGCAATGGCGGACTGGGTCTAAAAATATTGGTTGCCAGGAGATGAAGGAGGCCCACATACATATAGAATGCTATGATTTAATTTTTATAATGAATAAATAACATTTTCGAAAAATACATAAGTGGAAACAAAACAGTGCAATCAAATTTTTGCGGAAAAATATCTTACGTTCTCCAATAAAAAATATGTATTTTGCGAAATCCAGAGACTTTCAATAATGACCAGAAGTCGACCCTAAATAGTACTAATAGACCACATAGGAATAATAAGGTTGTTACCAAAGGGCCAGAAGATTAACAAGTCAACCCTAAATATTACTCTAGGAAAGCCATGAACGACACCACATCTTTTCAACCTTGATTTTGAAAGTAGGTTTATAATTATCGTCTTACTTTCGTAGCTGTCTCTGTTGCCTAGATGGAGGAATCATAGACGGTGGTGATCCTGTTCTGAAGTTCGATCCTGGTCGGGAGTAGGGTTCCCAGTAAACCTTTTCAGTTTTTTTTCTATGGGTTGTAAAATAAAAACTGAAAAAGGTTACATGTACCTCTTGACCAGGATTGAACCCAAGGTGAGGATCTCCGCCCTCTCTAGTACCTACCGCTAGGACACAGAGACAACTACGAAAATCTTGTGAAAATTCATACTTATAAACCTACTTTCAAAAATTTAAAAACAAAGTGTTGTGGTGTTGTTCATGTCTTTCTTAATGTTATCACTCCTACTTAAGGTCGACTTCTAAATCACTTGGGTGTTCCATAAACTACATCTTCGTTTTGTTTCACATCTATCTAGACTATATTTTAACCTGTAATCTATGTTTCATTTCTCTTCCACCTCATTTCTCCCCCCTCTCTCTTTCTCTCTGTGATATTTGAATCTACTATGATTTGGGCTTACCTTCTTTCTACATATATATTTTTGCAGGTCAGTTAGATTCAAACTTACAATGATTGGCATTATATATATATACAGTGGCGGACTAGGTCTAAAAATATTGGTTGCCAGATGAAGGCGGCCCACCTACATATAGAATGCTATCATTTAATTTTTATAATGAATAATTAAATTTTTAAAAAATACACAAGTGGAAACAAAACAGTGCAATCAAATATTTTGTGGAAAATATCTTACCTTCTCCAATAAAAAATATTATGTATTTTGCGGAATCCAGCGATTTTCACACTCACTTTATATATATATATATATATATATATATATATATATATATATATATATATATATAATATATATATATATATATATATATATATATAAACAAATAACGAAACGAAATTAAATTTCGTTTCGTTTGTAACTCACTTTTGTATGACTGACGCTTAAACAATTAAGTTAAAAATGTACATCTACATATGCATACTGAAATACTAGTATGCATATGAATACACACACGTATACATATGTAGATGTACCAAGTCTTTCACTGGTTACTTTACTGTGAGTATCCAGCTATTCTGTATGTAAACACACAGACAAACCGGTTTTTAGAGTCATACTGTTTTTGAGGAAACACCTTTCCTCTATTCTCCAGAAAGCCAGACAAGGAATATTGAACTAGTTTCGTTGTTGTTACAACTCATCAGCAATATTTACCTATCTACCGGCCTTTCCGGAGAATCGTAAAAGCACATATCGTTATATGCTTTTTCTATGAAAATTAGTAGTGGGCAGACCAATATTGTTTATCGTGAACTCGTGCGCCGATTTTTCGATACTCGATCTTTCTAATATTTTTAGCTCTGGACATAGCTATCCACCAGTTAATTTTATTGCTCATTTTTTGTCGATTCTATTGAGTGATGAATAGCTCCTGTTTTATTTTAACATGACTATTGAGCACTCTTATTCGATATGTGTATTTCCACATTTCCTCGAATAGTTTTCGCGGATGTAGAGGTTATCTCCCTTGCCTGATTCCATGTGCGTATTTCGCTTGTAGTTAGCCTCTTATCCGCTAGGAAAAAGCTCGTTGATGAAGTAAACTTCCATTCCGCTTGCTCTAGAAGCCTTATATATTTATATGTGAGCTGATAGAGTACAGTCTAAGGATTTACAGAAACCCAAGAAGCTAGATTTAACACCTTTCTAGTGGGTCCGGGTATGATTTTACATTCAGTTAAATTATTGATGTATTGTTTTATTGATATTTTTTATCTGTTTGTCCCGAATCTTCTATTATCGATTTTTTATCGTATGGTTGATTTTAGACTTGTTCTATGTGTGACGGTATTTTAACGATAGTTATAGCTCTGATTCATCTGAATCATTGAGCCCTCTGCCGCTCATTTCGAATATTGTTTATCGTGAACTCGTGCGCCGATTTTTCGATACTCGATCTTTCTAATATATATATATATATATATATATATATATAAATATATATATAAATATATATAAATATATATATATATATATAAATATATATATATATATATAAATATATATATATATATATATATATATATATATATATATATATATATATATATATATATATATATATATATATATATATATATATATATATATATATATATATAAGTATGTATACGTACATACATATATGTATACAGACGTACAGTAGTATGTATATATATATACATACATGCACATATATATATATATATATATATGTGTACGTATGGATTCACCGAACATTTATTATAATGATCGCTGTGTTTGTAAACAAACATCCCGAATTAAGCCGTACAGTGTCTAGCAACCATCGTTGCTCATTTGTTCAACACTGACAAAGGAACGCTGTACTAGTTTCAAGCTTATTAGCTATCGTCAGCAACGTATACCTTCCTGCCAGATGATTGAACGTCTGAAAGTATATACTTTCCTTATGCATATTAACGGCTGAGCAGCCTAATTTGCATATCGAGTGAGTTAATCGGCCGGGGTACCGAAAACGATAAACGGAAAAAATGAAACGAAATTTCATTTCTCACTCTTAGTACGGCTGTTACTTAAATATAAGTATGTATACGTACATACATATATGTATACATGGTTGCTAGACACTGTTCGGCTTAATTCGGGATGTTTGTTTACAAACACACTGAGCATTATAATAAATGTTCGGTGAATCCATACGTACATATATATATGTCTGCATGTATGTATATATATATACATACTACTGTACGTCTGTATACATATATGTATGTACCTATACATACTTATATTTAAGTAACAGCCGTACTAAGAGTGAGAAATGAAATTTCGTTTCATTTTTTCCGTTTATATATATATATATGCTTGTGTGTCTGTGTCTATATATGTACGTTTGCATGCATGAATGAATGCACTAAGCTTTAGATTTAGTAGAATGTGCAACCAATGATTCCAGCTATTAGCACTATCGTATATTTTGGTTTTTAGTAATTCCCTGGGGAATTGGTTGACCAAATGCTTTGCTTAATTGTTTCATTAATTTTTTTTAATGTATTCTTTCTCTTAGATTTCATGTATTTTTCGAAAGGAAAGCATTGGCCCCTAAAATACTACAGTGGGCCCTGCAATGCTACTGTCGGCTCTTGCAATGCTACAGTGGGCCCCCTGGGGCCCACTTGCCATTGGACAACCTGGCCAATCCGCCACTGAATGTATGTATGTATGCATGCAAGTATGTATGTATGCATTGAGCAGTGTGTCCCTCTATATCAAGTCTTTGTCGACCTAACGAAGGCTTTTGACACAGTTAACAGATATGCACTCTGGATAATACTTGGAAAAGTAGGATGTCCACCCAAGTTTGTGAGTATGCTAAAGCAAATGCACAGAAACATGAAAGCTCGGGTCTCCTTGCTGCCTTGTTCACACATGTTTTCCATGATTGTCACAGAGGCAGTCTCTTACAGTTCAGAATCAGTGGAAATCTTTTCAACTTAAAAAGGTTTAATGCCAAGACAAAAACCTTTCAAGCTTTGATCAGAGACCTTCTCTACGCCGACGACGCCGGTTTCCTAGCACACACAGAAGCTAACATGCAACATATTATGGACCGTTTCTCATCCTCGTGTACAGCATTTTGGCTTACAATCATCCTTAAAAAGACCAAAGTAATGTTTACTCCTGCTCCCGGAGAACCATATACTGAACCCCACATCATGGTTGATAGAACCAGGTTGGTAGTAGTAGATAAATTTATCTACTTGGGTAGCACACTCTCAAATGATGGCTCCTTGGACGCTGAAATACATCTGCGCATCCAGAAGGCCTCTGTTGCCTTCGGAAAATTGGAAAAGAGAGTTTGGGCAAATCGCAACATTACCAACAATACCAAGGTGTGTGTGTATAGATCATGTGTTCTGTCTGCTCTTTTATACCCCGCCGAAATCTGGACGCTATTCCGCAAACACACCAAAATGCTTGAGCGTTTTCAGCAGAAATGTTTAAGATGCATATTCAACATCATGTGGCAAGACAGAATTCCTGACATCCATGTCCTTATCAAAGTAGAATGTCCAAGCATTGAGTCCCAAGTAACATCTTCTCAAATGCACTGGACAGGACATATCGTTCGCATGAAAGAAAGCAGGATGCCGAAGCAACTGTTTTACGGTGAGCTCCATCTTGGAAAAAGGCCTCAACACAAACGGAAAATGAGGTTCAAGGACAGCATCAAGAACAACCTCAAAGAGCTAGCATTTGATATAGACAACTGAGAAGAGATAGCCCTAAATAGGGCAGAGTGGAGAAAGCGCATGAAGGGCAGTTGCAAAACTTTTGAAGAACGTCATCGAGAACATAAACAACTGAGGCGTCAGCTCCGGAAGGGCTGTGTTCAATCTTGATGAAGTCATCAGTAGTTGGACATACAATTTCTGTCAGCGTGTACACCTTTCAAAAGCTGGTTATGTTAATCACCTGACGTCACATGAAAGGATAACCACCTGCAACACCAATCAACAGATACCTGGTGAAACGACGTGCGTGATATGCAACAAAGTGTGTAGAACTAGTTCCGGACTAATAAAAACACGGTGATACATAAAGATTGTCCCACAGGGTGACCCCATCGGTCCTGTGGAATGCACAACTCTCTTCTGTCACTCTTCTGTCGTAAACCATGCAGATCTACAGCTGGCCTACAAAGTCATCTACTAAGTCATGGACGCAGATGGGATGATAACGAAGAATCAATAAGAGACAGCAATCATCTGTGAAGACGCTGCAATCCTCATGTATGTATGTATGTATGTATGTATGTATGTATGTATGTATGTATGTATGTATGTATGTATGTATGTATGTATGTATGTATGTCTCATGGTCGGGTCGTTGGCGACTAAACTGGCAACCCCACCAAGGTTTCTTGGTGAGGAGAGTGACTTTGGACATCCTGCAGGACTAAAAACAAAACCTGTCAAAAGGCAAAGGTGCTCTTAAAAATCAATGGCCATCCAAAATCACCAGGAGGGATGACCCCTTAGCCTTTGTCAATGCAGAATTCTAGGAGAAGGAAAACTCTGATATAACACCTGCAGCCCTGATGGTATCCAATGATGTTGACTTGTTCTTATTTTTGGTAAATATCATCTTGGTTAAGAGAGTGGGACTGGCTTTGTGCAGTGCCTTTGCTCACTATAAAAGCTTCACGGCACAGGCATTGCTTTATATCTGGAGATCTCTCTGCACTTGTCGTCACATGGTACCATGGGCCCAGCACTGTGTCAATAATTGTCACAAGTGTAGTGTTTGTACCAGAATTTTCAAGTCGCTGGCTGGACTAAAAAGTCACACTCGTTTAGCGCATCGGTAGGGGTTCTCCTACATGGATATAAAGTAGTGGCCGTACTCGAAAACGAGTTGGTAGCCACCACCATGTATGTATGTATGTATGTATGTATGTATGTATGCATTATGTCAGGTCACCAGTTGGTGCTACTGTTAACATGTATCCCAGTACAACCTGTCCCATGGTCGGCTCGTTGGCGACTAAACTGGCACCCCCACCAAGGTTTCTTGGTGAGGAGGGTGACTTTGGACATCCTGCAGGACTAAAAACAAAACC
>OZ024740.1:398148277-398160777 GCA_964016885.1 Eledone cirrhosa | reverse complement strand
ATTTAACTTATTAGCTACAAGTAAAAATGGGGCTAGATGACTAAGTTGGGTCAAATATTCTATTGGCGAAGGAATTAGCCCTTCGTGTTGGCAGCTAATAGTTACCTCCGTTCTATCGTTAATCGGTAGAGGTCGTGATAGAGTTATGTAATATGCTTCTGTAATACAGAGATCACAATATTTTCTTCGTCCATTGAACGGTTGGGCCCTAGCCACGATATCCCATTTTAGTGAGTGTTGAACGTTGTTTAATTTAAGGTTTTTAATGAGCCTAGCTAGCGATGTCGAACATCTGTTGCTAGGGTCTCGGAAGGAAAATTAGTGCGCGTTATAGCGTACCTTAAAAGGGTTAGAGGTAGACCCGATATAAGAGCTGGTATTCGAAGCAGTTTTAACCGTGCACCATAGACTATGTTGGGTGTCAGGCAGTGTCCATTTAATGGGAATGCATTGGGGTAACGGCAGTTGCAGTTGCTTCTGCGGTTAGTGAGAGTAGGGTAGTTTAACCTAAGCGGTAGGTCAGTGCTAGAAGGATTAGATGGGGGAGGTGTGCTACTAGAGTAATTATTGGTGTAGTGGCATGGTGTATTTGATAGGGGTGGTGGTACCGCGGTGTGGGAGTTATACTGTCTTAGTTTATGATGGTTACTGAATGCGATGTGGCTAGCTAGGTTAGGTGTTGTGGAGAATGAGATTTTAATGTTATTTTTATTAAAGAGTTTGTAATATCTATGGTTGGGGGGAAAATGTTTAGATAGGATAGAGAAGAAGCGTTTGGGGATATTAGTGGCTAGATTAGATGAGAATGGGGGGTTAAGCCAGGTGATATTTCTAGGTCTATTCCTTCTAGGGGTTCTAGTGGAGTTGGTAGGGGCCTTCCTAGGGTTATTATTGCGTGGGGATTTGTTATTTGTCATCGCATTTCTCATTCCTATTCTAGGGTTGATTTTTAGTTTGCTACTTGGAGTGGGGAGCAAGCCGCTGCCACCATTAAACTTCCCTGTATAGGTGCTGTTACTGCTAAAATTCCGGCGAATCTGGCTATATGCTTAGGTATTTCTAGTTCTAGTGTTAAGTTTATTATGGTGAATTGCTGTGTTATAGCATTTAGGTATATAATAAATTGATTGTTCATAACCAGATTCAGAAAGAGCCTTATTATAATATTGTGCATGGTTTATAAATATCTCCTCATTTGCTGATAGCATTGAGATCCTATACGAGATAGATTTGATTACTGCTCTGATGACTGCCGGTGGGTGGTTAGAGTGTGGGCTAATATATGTGAGTATTTCACCTGGTTTATGGTAAGGGTAATATAGGTTATTGTTGAGATCCAGGGTGACATCTAGGAAGTTTACTACTTTATGGCTCGGCTCGATGGTGATAGAGAGACCGTTATTTTAAAAGAATCTATGCAATTGTTTTTTTTTAGCAAATCGATGCCCCGATTAGTGCAATTGTGGACTGCAAATAGAGCGTCGTCCCTGTATATTCCGCATTGCAAGGGTTGGATTTCGGCTCTGATGTTATGTAATAGGTAAATTCCAACTAACTCGGTGATTTGCGCGGAGTCACTTGAGCCCATCGTAATGTCAAAGTTGTCTGTTCTATCTTTTCTAGTCCAGAGTGCTCCGTTGAATTCAATGATAGTCTGCCTAGCCATAAGTATGATGTTAATCTCATTATTGGTTATGTCCGAGTTGGTGCTGGCTAGGGTTAATGCTTTGTTCGGCAGTTCCGGGGTTATTGACGCGTAATAGCTGTCGATGTCAAATTGGATGAACCTCATAGATTGCTTGGACCTTAGATCGGAGAACCATCTAATGACTTTGCCGGTGTTGGACCACAACTTGTAGGTGATATCATCCCGTAGCCAGCCCAGGGATTATCCTATCAAGGATGTTCTTACTAATGCGGCCCAGGTCAGATGTGGTTGAGCTTATAATTCTAATAGATGGGTTCTCTATAAAGTTTGGCTTATGATCCAGAAATATTATATGGAGTATATATATATATATATATATATATATATATATATATATATATATATATATAAAATCAACCGCATGCAGTTCTCTGGCTACAACCAAAGAGACAGAATCAGAGTATACAAAGGAGCCACGGAGAAGTATAAGACCCTAATAGAACTTGACATGAAAGGAATTTGCCCATTATACAGGAGCAAATCATGGAATAGCTTAGATAGGACTAAACATAAGATAGGGAAAGCCACCTCATGGTACGACAATCAGAGATACCAGAGTGTCATGTTCGTGGACGCTACCCCCGGAGGGAAATTAGCTAACCAATGTAGAAAGGCCCTGAGAAAGGCCCACTTAAAGATTAAAGTGGTAGAAAAGCCAGGAACTACCATGAAATCCCTGATCAGGAAAACATACCCTTTTAAGAAAACCCACTATACTAATAAGAAATGTGTTATATGTAAAGTAAACCCCCAGATAAACTGTAAAACTAGAAATGTAGTCTATAGCATAAAATGTACAGAGGGTACTTGCAGAAACATGACAACAACATACATAGGTGAAACAGCTTGAAGCATAGGAGAAAGAATAGATCAACACTGGGGGAATTAAAAGGACACAAAAACGGTTCAGTACTATACGAACACGCCAGACAACAACATGACGGTAACATAGACAACATAGAAATTAAAATAATATCTAAACATAAAAATGACCCAACAGGTAGGCAAATCAGAGAAGCAAGTGAAATAGAGCTTAGAAAGCCAAAGCTAAACAGAAAAAATGACTTAAGAGAAATATAAATAAATAAATAAATAAATATATACACAAGCACAATAACAACAAACACATATAAACACACACTAATAAACTAGGATAGAATACAATAACCAAAACACAGTCACCCAAACACACCAAACACCATACACACACGCAAACGCATGCATGCGCAGAGACGAAGACAAAAATAAATAAATAAATAAACAGATAAAATAAAAATGGCATAGACATACAATACAACAGGAGGAAACATAATAGTACCACTGATGATGTTGCAGATGTGCAACGAAAGAACTTTGTTAGACTATATATATGTATTTATATCTGTATTTTGACCGTTGGTCAGTCAGTGATAAACATTGATGGCCAAATGAATTAACTGTGGAGATATAAAAGATACAGAAGCGAAAACCAACCAAACAGTGAGTGTGTTCCGTTATTATTTCTGGCAATATTATTACAACAATATGACCCTCCCCAAGTATAACAATATATATATATATATATATATATATATATATATATATATATATATATATATATAGAGAGAGAGAGAGAGAGAGAGAGAGAGAGAGAGAGAGAGAGAGAAGGTGAAGTTGGAAATAGCACGGAAAATATAGTTAAGGGTCTGTTTTTCTTTTTTTATCCTTTCTTTGATTCGTCAAAGTGACATTATTGAAAAGATATCATTATTGAAAACATGAGCGGGACAATTCTTTTTTTTTTAAAGTTTTATAATATATATAAAGTATATAAAGTATATAAAGTATTACCGGTTTCGATGTATTATTAAAATTCATCTTATAAAATGTTGAGTATTGAAATAAAAATTAAAAAGAATTAATAGGAGTTAAAAACTAAAAATTAAAGATTTAAAATTAAAATCAAATGTTGGAGTAAGTCTTCTTCCGTCTTTCTTGCAAGCTTTCTTTGGAGCATACATGAAGAGTTTGTGCAGGCTTCCTACTCTAAAACAACCTACATACAATTGACCCTGTAAAAACAGCCCTCTTCTAGATGGAGGCCGTCAACCTGCAGTTGTATATACAGAAATTCAGTTTCAGGGGACAAAAGGCAATTGCGAGCATGCTGGAAGTCAAAATAGTTGAAAACACGAAAGAACCTAGGGAAAAAATTCTTCGCGATCTCCAGTGGGTGATTTTCTATAAAATTTAAACGGCTGAAATATACTTATCTGTAATTTCAAGGGTCTCCCTTCCTCGCTGCCTCCGTTTTCGGAAAAGGGAATCGTTGGAGAGTGAGTCAGATATCAGATCGGTTGACAACAAACGAAAACACCTAGAAAAGATTTAGTTAGAGAGAGGTGGAGGGGGCTTTATTGGGTGGTGAAGTAGTCTCTCCTTCTCTTTATATAGATAGCATGACGGATGAACAGACAGTACCTGTGTGCTAGAAAGAGCAGTAAATCCTCCCCCAACTCGATGCCCCCCCCCCTCATTCGTTTTCGGAAAATAAGTCGACAGCGAGCATAATGGAGGTCAGATTAGTTGAAAACACACGAAAAACCTTAATTATTATCAATTTTACTTAGTGTTATTAGCGATCAACGTACAAACAAAAACTTCCTATATACAGATATATGAACTCTATTGAAAACGTATCCGACCCTAAGCCGCAACACAATTACGTACTTGGTGACGTTAAATTGTTAATCCTCTTCGAAGTGGGCCCCCTTGTGCCTAACAAACTTAACTCAGCGATCCTTGCACTGTTTGAAGTACATCTGGAATGATTCTTCCAGAATGGCACTCAGCTTCGTGATGTTTTCTGGGCTTTCAAAACGTGAATCTTGCAGTGACTTCTTCATATTTGGAGAGTAGGAGCCTGGCTAAATGCATTTCTTTGCCAAGAAACCCTAGATCAGCGGTGACAAATGAGCCGGTATATTGTCATGATACGGCCGCCAGTTTCGCAAGACTCACAGGTCTGGCCCACTGAGCCGAACTGTTTGTTCTACTTGTGTGTATTCGCGATGCAGAACACCTTGGTAGTCGTAGCAAACAGTTACCATCACTTTGATTTTGCTTTGCATCTGATGTGCTTTTGTGGGCCTTGGTGACATTGGATTCTTCCACAGTGATGACTAGGCTTGGTTACAGTGTCATACTCCTATATCTACATCTCATCTTCATTTACTACGGTGTTCAGGAATTTAGGATACTTGTTAGCAATATCGGGTGAAATGAAAATGTGATGAATAAGTAGTACAGTGCCACACACGCTGTCTACATCTTTCAGATATGAACTTATAGTATACATCAGTTGCTTAGTGCAGAATTTAATATATAATTGAATTAACTACTACAGTAAGCAGTGGTATGATATAAAAATTAATAGGCCCAGTTATTTAGTTCTGCCATCTCATAAATTTAGAAAGCCTCTGGTTCTGTATTTCACATTGTAAAGGATGTAGATAGTTTCTGATGAAAATTGAAACTCGAGTCAAATTTTTCAGCTTTTTCAATCTACTGAGAAATACATACATAAAACATATTTGGATGCTTAAGCGTATATTTTAAAAATGTGTTTACATACACAATTCGGTTAAAAATCTTGTACTGTTTGTACAGATGAATTTATCACTATAAATAATAGTTGAAAAATTTGGGTAAATTATCCATGTATTTAGAAAAATATGGATATATATAAATGGAATAGAATGAAACGAAATTTCTTTTCTCACTCTTAGTACGGCACTTACTTAAATGTAAGTATGTATGTATGTATACGTACATACATATATGTATACAGACGTACTTACATATATGTATACATACTACTGTACGGCTGTATACATATATGTATGTACGTATACATACATACTTACATTTATATATATATATATATATATATATATATATATATATATATATATGTAGAAGTTCTATTTAAATTGTTGGGATACAACAAGCAAATATTTTTATAACTGATATAAAGCACTCAACAAATTATTGGAGTAAAAATACGATATATCGACTATCCGGGAGCTTCCAACAGAAATGGTCGAATTCTTTAAGGGTATGTCAATATTTATTTATAAAACTGATCTATATTATATTTTATCTGATGAAAGCGCACCATAATTTGACTTGGTGTCCTTGAAATATGTATAATGAAATAAATATGCTTTTATAAATATAGTTTCCATTTGTTAATATATCGTGTGTATATATATATATATATATATATATATATATATATATATATATATATATATATTTATATATATATATATATATATATATGATGGCTGCCCCTCGTTATCGAGTATGGCCATTGTACGTTATACCATTATTAATAACTATCAATTAATTCTATCGTGCAATGCCTGTGCGTGAAGATATTTTTTAAAGTGAGGAAAGACTGTGCACTGAGCCAATCCCACTCTCTGAACCACAGTAGCTATAACCCGAAAAGAAGAAAAGATCAACATCGTCGGTAACTACTGAGCCGCAGGTTTTATGTCGGAGTTATCCCAGTTTCCTAAGTTGCCTTCTCCTAGAAGAATGCCCTGACAAAGGCTAGGGGTCCTTCACTCCCAGTAGTTTAACCGCGTATATGTACACACACACACACACACACACACACACACACACACACACACACACACACACACACACATATATATATATATATATATATATATATACATGTATGTGTGTGTGTGTGTGTCAAATGTTATAAGGACTTAGAGTGATATGGAAAATCCAAAGTTTCTCTTTCTCACTCTTCTCTTATCCCCCTCTCTCTCTATCTTTGTTATATTTATGCTTTTGTTCATTGTAAGTGTAAAGTATTCTAACGTGTAAAACAATTATAAGTGCCTCAACCGAATCACACCAAATATACAAATAAATAAATTACGATGGCACTCAACTTACGTGTTTCTCAAAGTTGACAGCTGGCATATCACTTCTCAATTTTATTATATATATATATATATATATATATATATATATATATATAGAGAGAGAGAGAGAGAGGGGGAGAGAGATAGAGAGAGAGAGAAACAGACAGTGAGAGATAGAGAGAGTGTGTGAGAGAGAGAGAGAGAGAGAGAGAGAGAAACAGACAGTGAGAGATAGAGAGAGTGTGTGTGTGTGTGTGTGAGAGAGAGAGAGAGAGAGAGAGAGAGAGAGAGAGAGAGAGCGAGAGATAGAGATAGAGAGAGAGAGAGAGAGAGATAGCCGCACATAAACTTTCGTATTATATTCAGAGAATATATCTATTTATCAATCCATCGATTTATCTATCCAGTTTGACATATAACCTACTACCTAGACAGACCGTTTGATTGATTGGTCGAGAGATGTCGTCTTCACGTGTGTTTATGCATTTCTACACCTGTTTTGGTTTTCACGAATATGTAGGCGTACACACGTTTACACATACACGTGCGTACACGCATGCACACAAACACACACGTACTTATTTAGATATATATACTCGGTTACTCTTTTACCTGTTCCAGCCGACTGGCTGAGGCCATGCTGGGGCACCGCCTTTGCCGCTACACTTTTATAGCCAAGCCTTCCTTCGTTGACCATTGATGTAAGAGGGAGTTTGTCTCTGCTGCCCTTATTTGTACTTTGTCTCGTGCTGTGGGTTCATCTGTGATCTTTGTTAACAGAATGTCGAGATGTTTCTTGAAAACATCTACATCCCCACCATGTAGATCGCTCAGGTATTTGGCAGCTTATTAAAGAGACGGTGGCCTTTGAACTCCAGGCTTTTTCAGTATCTGGTCCCTACTGGGGAAGGATGGTACCTTTGGCATTACATAGTTGCGTACTGTTCGAGGTTTACTCCAGCCCTCAATACCAACTTTTGGTGCTAGTCCTTCCAAGATCTTCCATATGTATATTACAGCGTATCTCCTTCGGCTTCGTTCTAGGGAGTAGAACTTTAGTTCTTTCAGCCTCTCTCAGTAGCTCATCTCCATTGAGGCAATACTCTTGGTGTAGCTTCGTTGGATTGCTTCAAATTATGTGGTTAGTTTGACACTGTGGGGCGACCACAACTGAAAGCAATAGTCCAGTCGGCTGAGGTTGATGACTTGGAGAGACATACTTGGGAAAAGTGCTTAGTGTGAGGCCTGGATGGGGATGGGGGAACGAGACACATTGTGAGTGACGATGGGGGATATGATGGGTGTTTCATGTGTGCCTCTGCAGAGTTAATATGCTACTACGTAGATACGAGAAGCAGAGATCCGAGTAATGTCAGTAGAAAAGGCAGGCTTTGTGGGTTGGTATTGAAGTGTATTGGTGAGTCTTTGTGAATCAGTCAGATGACTTTCTCGTGGATTCAGTCTAGTATGTTTATATGTGTAGCAGCAGCCCAGTCTCATATGTGAGAGCGGTTATTGTTATGCTTATCTCTAAGTCAAACTTGATCGAACAGATCTATGGTAAAAGGCATTCTAGTCGTGACCATCCCATCCTTTTCCTTTGTGTTGGGAACCCAGAAACACAGTATCCATCTTGTTATTTTTTAAGATGAAATTTGACTACTATTTGTAGTAGGTCGAGTGATTATGTAAATACCTTCTCGTTGCCTTGTGGTCCCTTCTTTGGTTCGTATGGGAGCAGTACTTTTACAATATTGAACACTATAGGAAGTGAGCAGCTTCACAGAGATGAAGTTATTGTTGTTTTGCCCAGTTCATCCTTAATCAAACAGAGGTACAATGAAAGGCATTTAAGCCATGACCATTCCGTCTTTTCCCCAAATAAAACTTAAAATTATATTATCCAACGTGGTCTTTTCTAGGACGACAGTGTTCTATTTAAGGAAGATTCAGCCTCTCCTTTTAGCAGGTTGAATGATGACATTAAAACATCCATATTTCATGACCTTATAACTAAGAAACCTGCCCTCCAATTGTTCTTTTTGGGGTACGAGGGTGGGCTGAAAGGTTCATAGGCTGACTATGAAGGAATGATGCTAGACCTATGGAATCTTGATGCTTTAATTTCAACTCTTCTTATTAATAATTGTTTCTACTTTAGGCACAAGGCCAGCAATTACCCAGTGCATTACTGGTACTTTATTTTATCGACCCCGTAAGGATGAAAGGCAAAGTCAACCTCGGCGGGATTTGATCTCAGATCGTAAAGGGACGTAACTATGCTGGAAAGCATGGCGTCCGACCCTCTACCGATACTGCCAATCCACCGCCCTTCTTATTAATAATGACTGCGTTGTTTCTTTTCTGGGACTATGTTGAAAAATAAACCTCATTTATTCATTCCATGAGAGTATCTTGGTCAGCCTACGAACTTTTCAGCTAACACTTGTAGGTTATATTATTGTTGTTCTGTTAGTGTTGTTGATGTTGTTATATTGTTTATGGCGGTGCTGTTGCTGTTGTTGTTGTGGTAATATTAGTTGCTGTTGCTGCTGTTGTTGCTGCTGTGGTAATATTTGTTGCTGCTGCTGCTGTTGTTGTTACTGCTGAGGTTGCTGCAGTAGTAGTCTTTGTTGTTGTTACTGTTGCTGTTGTTGTTACTGTTACTGTTGTTGTTACTGATGCAGTAGTCTTTGTTGTTGTTACTGTTGTTGTTACTGTTGCTATTTTAATTCTATTCTCTTGGCATTCTTCGTTCAACGCCAATATCAAGTGTTGATATTTCGGATGATTTTATAGAGGCACTATACTGACGGAATTTCACCTCGACGTTGAAATTATGGAGATGGCGGAGTGGGGGATAGGATTGAGGATAAAGAATAAGAAAAGAACTAGCAATAAAGCCGAAAAGGAAAATAAGTTTGGGAGGTTGTGAGAGGGAAAAATATGATGGGATGAGAGAGAAGAGAGAGAGAGAGATAGAGAGATAGAGAGAGAGAGACAGAGAGAGAGAGAGAGAGAGAGAGAGAGAGAGAGAGAGAGAGAGAGAGAGAGAGAGAGAGAGAGAGAAAATATGGCGGGATGAGAGAGAGAGAGGAAAGGAAAGATATGACGGGATAAGAGAGAGAGTGAGAGAGGGAAAATATGGCGGGGTGAGAAAGAGAGAGAGAGAAGGGGGAAATATGACGGGATGAGAGAGATGGGGAAATAAATAGATATATAATTGTTTCTACTATTGGCACAAGGCCAGCCATTACCCAGTACATTACTGGTACTTTATTTCATCGACCCCGACAGGATGAAATGCAAAGTTAACCTCGGCGGGATTTGATCTCAGATCGTAAAGGGACGTAACTCTATGCGTCAATGCATGGCGTCCGACCCTCTACCGATACTGCCTAATGAAAGAATGAAAGAAAAAGGGAGAGCGAGGGAGAAGGGGAGATAGGGAGAGAGAAAATACCGAAGGAATGGACTGAGAGATGGAAGATAGAATGACAGAATGATGGACTGAGAGAGGCAGTTGGAAAGACACAGATAAAGTGGGAAAGAAGAGGAGGTGTGGAGAGATGATGAGGGGAGAGTGAGTGAGAACATAGGAGAGAGAGGGAGATGGATAGAGAGAGGGAGGGAGAGAGAGAGGGGAGAGAGAGAGAGAGAGAGAGCGAGAGAGAGAGAGAGAGAGAGAGAGAGAGAGAGAGAGAGAGAGAGAGAGAGAGAGAGTTGATAATGATGGTAGTGATAGAGAAACTTAGGTAGAAAAAAGAAAATACAAGAGGGAGGTCAGAAAAGGATATAGTGGAAAGAAGAAGAAATAGAATTTGGGGTGAGATAGAAAGAAAAAAGTGTAAATTGTGAATGTAAATGAAAGTAGACGCAGGTGATAGAGAAATATGTAAACGGCTGAGTGTGTGTGGGCAGATGGGGGGGTGGCATATGAGGGGGGGGGGAAGAAGAGGTGTTGGAAAAAGGAAGAAATAAAAGGAAAAAAAGAAGAGATACAAAGTGCAATGTCGATATAAGATGGTGGGTATACTGAAGAATTTGTGAATTGGTGAACATTCAAGAATAAATTTATTACCTTTTGGCTAGATACGAGGTTCTTACAGATATAATTTATCTGTTTAGCGTACAACTAATATATATCTTAGTTAAGTACCAATATGAGCGCTTGTAATATGCAAATTAGTACACCCATTTCAGAATATTCCTATAAGTGATATAGTATATAAGCCCTTCGATTACATACTTCTTTATAGTAGGGGTTGTTTAGATGATATGCATAATTTCTGGTCAAAGCCCAACAAAGACTTGAAAACCAGCTAAAGGTGTTTTTTTTCTTTTTTATCAATTTACAGTGAAATACGTATATTTCGCATTTTTAAATGTGTATTTATTAAATATGTGTAAATCTATATACATATATGTGCAGTGACTGTAACTTCTATTCTACACATATGGGAAGTATGTTTAGAAAGCGGCGAGCGAAGTTTGAAAATTGAAATAGGACACTTCGTTATAAGTATATACACGTACATACATATATGTATACAGACGTACAGTAGTATGTATATATATATACATACATGCACACATATATATATGTACGTATGGATTCACCGAACATTTATTATAATGCTCGGTGTGTTTGTAAACAAATATCCCGTATTAAGACGTAGTGTCTAGCAACCATCGTTATTCGTTTGTTCAACACTGACAAAGGAACGCTGTACTAGTTTCAAGCTTATTAGCTATCGTCAGCAACGTATACCTTCCTGCCAGATTGTTGAACGTCTGAAAGTATATACTTTCCTTATGCATATTAACGGCTGAGCAGCCCAATCTGCATATCGAGTGGGTTAATCGGCCGGGTGCACCGAAAACGATAAACGGAAAAAATGAAACGAAATTTCATTTCCCCCTCTTAGTACGGCTGTTACTTAAATATAAGTATGTATACGTACATACATATATGTATACAGACGTACAGTAGTATGTATATATGTATACAGACGTACAGTAGTATGTATATATATATACATACATGCACACATATTTATATGTACGTATGGTTATAACTTCGTTATAACTTTTGACTAAATAAAATAATAATTGTTTCTACTTTTGGCACAAGGCCAGCAATTACCCAGTACATTACTGGTACTTTATTTTATCGACCCCGTAAGGATGAAAGGCAAAGTTGACCTCGGCGGTATTTGAACTCAGAATGGAAAGAGCCGTAACTCTATGCGTCAAAGCATGGCGTCCGACCCTCTACCGATACTGGTCATATATGACTCCAGTTCCTCAGTGAAATAACAACCCAACAAGGAACTGGGCATATCAGAGTATTGACAATATTATACACCTAAACAACATATGTACTTGTCTATACCATACTAATTCAACTAATTCAAACTGCCTGAAGAGGTCACAGCCAAAGATGGCTGTCACTGAAGTATATACAGCAGTAATAAACGAAGCTAAATTTTAATCATTTGACTTTTATTTAACTTTATTTTACACTACTCCGGAGTAACCAAACCAACCTGCGCACTTCGTCGAGTGCTCCAGCCTGCATACTGAGGTGTTGGTATACAACCAACATAAACTCAAAATCTCTCTCTCTCTCTCTATATATATATAGAGAGAGAGAGATATATAACACACACACACACACATATATATATATATATACACACATTTATATATATATATATATATATATGCATATATATGCGTATATGTGTGTGTGCATATATATATGTGTGTGTATATATATATATATATATATATATATATAAAATGAGGTAAATATCTCCCTGAGTACTAAGTACCCATAGAGATATATAGTGTGTCTATAA
>OZ024740.1:398108277-398143277 GCA_964016885.1 Eledone cirrhosa | reverse complement strand
TATTTGCTAACATAGGTATGCATCTGTATACATATGTTGGTAGATATACTAATTCTTTATATATATATATATATATATATATATATATATGATAATAATGATGGCTGCGCGTTGCAAATGGTGGTGCATATGAAAAAGTAAGTCCTTCATCAGTGACCCTCCAACCGTCCCAGGCATTTCATCGCTTTAAGGGCCATATGCCTCAGGTTGGTGCGAACAACGGCTAAAAAAAGTCGTTGGGACACGTAAATAAAGGGGACGTTAGGGTAACAAACAAAATGGTTTAAGCAACGGAAAGTGAGAAGAAATAGACAAGTCCCAGATCTCTATGAATATAAACTCGGTGAAATCGTGAACAAGAGACAAAAGACCATCAAACCTGGTTGAAATGTGAGCAAGGAAGGAATTTCGCACAGGTCTAACGGGGGGAAGAAAGAAGAAGAAGAAGAAGAAGAAGAAGAAGAAGAAGAAGAAGAAGAAGAAGAAGAAGAAGAAGAAGAAGAAGAAGAAGAAGAAGAAGAAGAAGAAGAAGAAGAAGAAGAAGGGGTCTGGTCTACGAATTCGGTAAACATAAGTTTTGTGAAGTCGCAGACGAAAGAGAGAGAGAGAAAAAAATTCCATACCAGCTTGACCAAGACCGCGCGAGAAAAGAATTACACACAGGTCAAACTTGAAGGAGGAGGAGGAAAGAGGAGGAGGAGAGGTAGTGACAGAGAATGAGTGAGTGAAAGTTGAGGAGGAGGCTAACAGAGAGAGAGAGACTGCTAGAAAGGGTAAAAGGTACAAAGAACGAGAAAGAGTAAAAGGTACAAAGAACGAAACAGACGGGTGGCAGCAGAAGAAAAATTATGTGTAAATATGATAATAATGATGGCTGCGCGTTGCAAATGGTGGTGCATATGAAAAAGTAAGTCCTTCATCAGTGACCCTCCAACCGTCCCAGGCATTTCATCGCTTTAAGGGCCATATGCCTCAGGTTGGTGCGAACAACGGCTAAAAAAAGTCGTTGGGACACGTAAATAAAGGGGACGTTAGGGTAACAAACAAAATGGTTTAAGCAACGGAAAGTGAGAAGAAATAGACAAGTCCCAGATCTCTATGAATATAAACTCGGTGAAATCGTGAACAAGAGACAAAAGACCATCAAACCTGGTTGAAATGTGAGCAAGGAAGGAATTTCGCACAGGTCTAACGGGGGGGGGGGGAGAAAAAGAAGAAGAAGAAGAAGAAGAAGAAGAAGAAGAAGAAGAAGAAGAGGTCTGGTCTACGAATTCGGTAAACATAAGTTTTGTGAAGTCGCAGACGAAAGAGAGAGAGAGAGAAAAAAATTCCATACCAGCTTGACCAAGACCGCGCGAGAAAAGAATTACACACAGGTCAAACTTGAAGGAGGAGGAGGAAAGAGGAGGAGGAGAGGTAGTGACAGAGAATGAGTGAGTGAAAGTTGAGGAGGAGGCTAACAGAGAGAGAGACTGCTAGAAAGGGTAAAAGGTACAAAGAACGAGAAAGGGTAAAAATATATATATATATATATATATATATATATATATATATATATATATCCGTATGTGGTTGTCAGCTGAGAGAAAGGAGCATTGAATACTGAAGTAGAGTTTTAATCCAGAGTAATAAGACTCACTTTTTAGCCTTAATATAAATGAATATATATATATATCGAGCCCTCTTTGGATTTTAGTCTTCAAATTTATTATTATTACTATATATATATATATATATATATATATATATATATATATATATATATATATATATATATATATATATTATCCTACGTTTCGTCATTGATCAGCTCAAGCCACGATCTGTATCGATCGAGCCCGACTCTGGAATCAATAGCTCATCAGACTCGTGGATTCCTAAATATCATAATTTTTTTTCTAGGTAGAAAGCACGTGTGTGTCCAGCTATTTTTGGGGAAAGTGTTGGTTATAATGTATCTTAGATATTAGAGAAGTTTTGAAACGGAGATAATCCTTATGTATTTTGAATGCGCGCGCGTGTGTGTGTGTGTGTGTGTGTGTGTTTATGTTTATGTTTATGTTTATCTGTGCAAAGATGTGAGGGTAGACCGTGACAAAGTCGGCATTGCTATTGGGACCGTAGAGATGATTAACGCAGGGAGTAACTGTGGGTGACCAGCTGGAACGTTCAGTCGATGGAGCATCCACATTGAGCATTAAGAATAATTTCATGAAAATCTTAGTCTGCAATACCGCCGAGAGATATTACCATTTTCCGATGAGGCTTCTTCAGAATCATCTTACCAGTTAGAAATAATAGCCCCCACCTCCTCATCATATCTTACTATCATAAATAGATTTGGAAGAGAATGCTGGATATATTTTCAGATGTAAAGAATCTTTCCTTCTGATTGAATTGCTGAGTTTAAAAACATTTGAAATTATAAGAGGAAGACCGTGTCAAATATTACAGTCCTAGTTACATAGTGTTAAAATAGAAATTTGGACACGCCCTTCTCAATTGGTCTAAGAATGTACAGAGGCTCAAGACAATAAGAACAATCAGAAACAAAATATAAAGGAAAATCACATAAGAGTAGGGTGACATGGGGTGCAAGAGGTAATTGAGAAAAAAAGACAAGTTAATAATGCCCGGCTTTGGAGAAGAAAACGGAAGGGGACAGAGATGAAGCCGGGTAGGGGAAAAGTATACCGCAACAAACCAAAAACACAAAACAACATACAAAAAAAAGAAGCCAGATATTTTTTAGAGAATGAAGCTTGAAATTAAGATCGATTAAGATGGGTGTTTGTGACGACCTGATAATGGCGACGATGTCAACGATAATGATGATGAGGGGAGGAGAATGACGATAAAGATGATGATGATGATGATGGGCATGAGGAGGAGGAGGAGGAGGAGGAGGAGGAGAGCAACTACTCTCACATAACCGATGTTAAACCCTACCTCACCATCACCACCAAATTCTATACCTTCACCGCCACCGCCATAACCACATAAGCCCAACCGCAACCATTTTTTCCCAGCTCGAAACCTCCATGCTAATGCTAGCAACCACCACGACCACCAACTCTGCAACTATCACCACCATCATTACTAATGTCCCCATAATGATGAAAACACGCTTATTAGTTGATGAAGTCAACATCTGGTTTCTATTTGCCTTTGGAATCTAATACAATATTAATAACTCTTTAGATGTGTTGTACTAACTGACAAAAGCATTATCAAACTCACTAACCTTTTCTTACCTCCTATGCTGGTCGCTTTCTTCTTGCTCTCTCACCCACCATCCATCAACCTTCATTACTGGCACATGTCTGTGATGTTCTCCTCGCGCCGTCAACCTGTTGGCTTCATTACAGTACTTATTAGTTCACAAGTGATCCCCGTGTCACTAGAAATGAAAATGACTGCTATTTTAATCGCACCCTTTAGATAATTTTCTTTCCCTATAAACGAATTTGAATAGATTTATATTATTTATCATCAAATAATAATAAATCAGTGATATATATTTTCCAGCGAAATCTCTTTCCTTGATCGATAAAATAAGTACCAGACCTAAAAAAGAAGTACCAAGGTCGATATAATCTACTAAATCAAGGGATGCTCCAGAATGGCCACAGTCTGTTGACTGAAACAAATAAAATGATACAAGAATAAAAGAATATAGTGCAATTTAATATAAGGTGGCAAATTGGTGGGGTCATTAGATCCTCGTATAGAATACCTTGGACTTTTTAGAATACCTTGTGCTCTGTGTTCATATCCAGCCGTGGTTAACTTTGCTTTTCACCCATTTGAGATAAATAAAGTTCAAGTTCAGTACCGGGCTCGATTCTTCTTCTTTTTTTTTCTTCTCCTTCATTCCCTCTCTTCCTCCTCTCTCTTTCTTTGGAATAAATCAACTGAGATCAGACCAAGAGCATGATGGGCTTTATCGGGTTTTTAAAATGTCCGTATGTCACGTCAGAACACCTTTATTATATTTAAATGTGATCAAATCCCGCCGAGGTTAACTTTGCCTTTCATCTTTACGGGGTCGATAAAATAAAGTACCAGTAATGCATTGGGTAATTGCTAGTAGAAACAATTATATTTAAATGTGAATTCAATTCTATAGCTGACGTTTCAGTTTGTTTCCATGATAAACATGTGTAGCAGAATTTCACAGATTAGGTCAAAAGAGCTGATAACCCACTCTCACATATAATGGATCAAGAAGCATCGAGCAATTGATTATATTTGGTCAATAATAATTACCTAAGGATAGAAATTCGGTTGGGGAACGGGAAACTTGATTAAATCAACCCTAGTACTTGACTGGTATTTTATTTTATCGACTCCAGAAGGATGAAAGGCAAAGTTGACTACGGGTGGGGTTTGAACTCAGAACGTAAAGCACGAGAACAAATATTACTGGGTATTTGTGCTAAGCTCTAAAAGCTCTACCAATCCACCGCTTCTATTTTGTCAATAATTATATTAACAATAATGATTTATAGCATTAATACAAGGTCTCAAATTTATGTGTGCGTGTGTGTTGGGTGAGGAGTGGAAAAGGTCGATTATATTGGCCTTCCACATATTTTTACTGGTTATGGTTGGGGAAAAACCTCAGCTTATTTCCTTCACGGACGAGACAGGCGAGATCGACACAGTTAATGTTTCTTTCGAACAGTTACAAGTCAACAGTTGTAGGGAAAATATGTGCAGTTAGAGGGTTCTGATGAGCAGAAGATCTGGGGTGGGAGAATTGGACATGGTGGTTACTGTGAGACGAGGGAGGGAGACATACTATGGGTAACGATAAGAGGAGAGGTGAGTTAATCTGGAATGACTGAGTGGATATGGCACGAGACAAGACAGATTCAAATAGCGAAGGCCTCTAAAGTTATGGTAGAAAAAGGCTTCAACGAATATTGATTTAATCAACTCCAGACGATCTAAAGCAAAGGTAACTTCGGCAATATTTGAACTCAAAACTAGAAAAATACTGTAAAGCATTTTGCCGGCAATTTTGTTGTTTACCTCCCTAATAACGATTTCTAGTATAGGCACAATCCAGTAATTTAGGGGGAGGGGGAAAATCGATTAAATCGAAGCCAGTACGTTACTGGTGCTTTATTTTATCGACCCCGTAAGGATAAAAGACAAAGATAACCTCAGCGGGATTTGAACTCAGACCGTAAAGGACCGTAACTCTGTGCTGCAAAGCATGGCGTACGACTCTGTACTGATATTGCCAATCCACCACCCTGTTTACCTGTCTAATAACAACAACAATGGTTTCGAATTTAGTCACAATTTCAGGGGGAGGAAATCGATTATATTGACTTGTACTTTATTTTATTGACCCTAGTACTTGATATGTACTTTATTTTATTGACCCTAGTACTTGATATGTACTTTATTTTATTGACCCTAGTACTTGATATGTACTTTATTTTATTGACCCTAGTACTTGATATGTACTTTATTTTATTGATCCTAGTACTTGACAGGTACTTTATTTTATTGACTATAGTAGTTGATATGTACTGTATTTTGTCAACCCTCGTGCTTGACTGGTACTTAACTTTATCGACCCCGGAAGAACGTAAGGTAAAGTTAACCTTGACGGAGTTTGAACTCAGAAAGTAGATGGACTGATTGAAATAATTCAAAGCATTTTGACAAGCCCTCTACAATTTCTGCTACATCAATGCCTTAAGAATTTTTCTATTATTTTACTGATTTTATTCATCAGACTGCGGCCATGCTGAGCCACTGCATTCAGCATACTTATAAATAATACAGACATTTTAATTTAAAACATACATTTAAAAGTACTGTAAACCCCGTATTTATCTTCCATCCAATCAGTTTATATATGTTTACACCCAGTAAAACAGAGACAAGTACATATGCAGTTTTATAAAAATTATATTATGCAATTATACGGATTTGTCATGGTACACTGCAGATTTTATATATTTTAACAACTACTGGTGCCGATGCATATAATATGCACGTATGTTACTTATCTTCACACATTCAGAGTGACACCTTGATCAGTACTGAAATTAAAACTACAATTATTGCTCTCTAGTAAAGTGAGTGGAGACTCTATGTGGCAGCTCGATCTGTCAGAAATAGCAAATACATTTCACTCAGATTACACTCTACTATCATGAAGGACGGGACACATTGGATAATGCAAGTCCTACATACGAGAGAAAAATGATAATTACTGGAACGCTTTTGATTACAGGTCTGAACATTCAGGATTCATCTGAAAATAAAGAACAACTAAAAAAACTAATTCAATGTCACATCTTTAGTAGTGTCCAAAATATCAATCATTTCATTGGTCACACGAGCAAAAGGAGTTTGGGAAACAACTTTTTTTTTTTTTTTAGGTGAAGAGTGGATTATAGATGATAAGGTAAAATTATTTTGAAGCTACACTACGATTTTATCCTATCTCCCGTTTATTTGAACACGATTTCAAGCTACCGGCAAGTAAAGTGATGCAGGGGAAATCTGAAATCGCTACGCCGGAATTTCGAGCTCAAACATACTTCCCAAACAAATTTAACCACGAAACTAGACATCCTTGAGTTGCTCTTGTTGCTTCACGTTTATAATATGTATATAAATGACTTCTACAGGACAACTGAGGATTCATATGAATGAAATAGTTCTAGTCCTGTAGAACTCATTTCTATATATATAATAAAGATGCCTATGCTCTACCAATGTATTAAAGCATTGAGTACCTTTTTTAACTGTGGTTAGCCACCAACACAAATCGGGAATCTGCATATTATATATATATATATAGTAATAATTGTTTCTACTTTAGGCACAAGGCCAGCAATTACCCAGTACATTACTGGTACTTTATTTTATCGACCCCGTAAGGATAAAAGGCAAAGTTAACCTCGGCGGGATTTGAACTGAGACTGTAAAGGGACGTAACTATGCTAGAAAACATGGCGTCCAACCCTCTACCGATACTGCCAATTCACCATAGTAATAATAATAAATGTGAAGACTAAAATCCAAAGAGGGCTCGATAAGGATAAATATATATCAAATATATAAGAGCCATAGAGCAAATATTAATTAGAATAGATTAAAGTTTAAGCGATTCTTTGCTTAAACTTTAATATGTTATTTTAATATATATATATATATATATATATATATATATATATATATATAAAATCTTTCAAGTGTTCTAAATTCAATTCTAGACTCAATCTACCTTTCCTGTGTAGGGAAATGTCTTTCAGTTGAGTGGAGTTTTATTCTGCTGGCGCTCTTTATTATACAAGTCCTCCACTTTTTTTCTAATTCAATTCATACAAATGCAGGCCATTACTATCCTACTAATTCTAGTTACTATATTGGATCCCCCAAGGTGGCAAATTGGCAGAGTCGTTAGAACTTCGGATAGAAAGCTTTGTAATATTCGTTCCTGCTCTTTGCCCCCTAAGTTCAAATCCCGCTAAAGTCGACTTTGTCTTTCTTGACTTTGCCTTTCATCCTTACGGGGTCGATAAAATAAAGTACCAGTGATGCACTGGGTAATTGCTGGCCTTGTGCCTAAAGTAGAAACAATTATTTCGAGGTCGGTAAATAAAGTACCAGTCTAGTACTGGGGTCGATTCTTCTTCTGCAAGTTTCTCACTTCCTCTAAGTCTCTCTTATCACCACCCCGCTCTCTCTATCTCTGGAGGAAATTAGTTGTGTTCAGACAAGGAGAGAGATGGGCTTAACCAGGTTTAAATACCCAAGAAACACAATATATCACTATGTTCCCCCATCAGTAGTTAAAGTCCCATGGATTGGCATCTTCAATTCTTTATTCTTCATATGAATGTTGTACTGGATCAGTTTTCTATGGAATCAACCATACTATTCTTATATCAATACACAGACTGCAATATGCCATCCTATTTACAAACAGCTGACTCAAACCATTCATTTCGTGTTTATATCAATATCAATATCACTTCATAGGCTAGAAGGTATACATTTGTTAACCAGAAGCAAGAGATAACCATAAGTTAGTTACATAAGCAAGTAACTACAAATCATATTCAAACAGCACAGTTAATGTCGCAAACAAAAAATCAATTTTTAAATATAAAGAAAATTTTAACTATTATGCAGGCTTTCTTTTTTTTTATTATATAGAAATAAAATTCGACTTCAAATCACCCATAACACTGATTTTTAGTTACCATGTGAACACATCGATCATGCAAACAGAATTGAGAATAAAGGACTAAAGTTAGAGAACAAAAACATACTAGAAATCACACAGTAGTCATACAAGTATGATATTTAAAGTTTTTCACAGCCGGTGTATCAGCTTTTATGTGTATATTTGCCTATTTATATAAAACATGAAAGATATATGCACACATGCATGTGTGCATATATACATTCTTGTATAATACACACCTCCACGCGGCTAATATATATACATATATTTTGAATTTGTTTTGCAAAGTATGACAATATATATATATATATGTATATATATATATGTATATATATAGTTATGATTCCCAGAGGTTAGCTGAGGAGATGGGACTGTCCGTCTTTCCGTTGTTGTTTTTTTTCCATTGTCTTTGTCCTTGATAAGAAAATAGAATGGGAAATAAAAGATGAAATAGAAAGATAGAGTATGAGAAGAGGAACGGAAATATATATATATATATATAAAGATCTCTATTTGTGTGTATATATACATACACACACACACACACACACACACATATATATATATATATATATATATATATAATATATAATATATAATATATATATATATATATATATATATATATATATATATATATATATATATATATATATATATATATATATATATATATACATGTGTGTGTGTGTGCGCGCATGCACATACACACACGTGTGTGTATGTGTCTGTGTACATAAGTGATTAACAATATTTGCACGTATAAACACCAAACACCAAACGAATTATTCAAACGAAAGAGTCGCCGGCGTGGATGGCTCTGTCCACTTTTTTTCGTTGCAAAGAATATATGATTTTTTTCAACTATCATTTATAGTGATCGACTATTATTATAGTCATTGGCATTGGGACGCACACAATTCAAATTTCCTAATGCCTCTTAAGTCAACCGCTTTGTTTACTCATCAAGCTACAAGTTTAAAATATATAAAGACGGAACTGATGGGCTGCAGCTCTTTAGTGAAGTGTTTAATCTGAGAGATGCATGTTTCAATTCATTGCAGGCGCCTTTGTTTACTTTTTTCCGCCTCCAGAGATACTTTATCCAATTTTCTCAACTATTATTTATAGGTAGAGGGTCTGAGGCCATGCTTTGCAGCAAAGAGTTACGGCCCTTTATGGTCTGAGTTCAAATCCCACCGAAGTTAACTTTGCCTTTCATCCTTACGGAGTCGATAAAATAAAGTACCAGTAATGTACTGGGATAATTGCTGGCCTTGTGCCAAAAGTAGAAACAATTATTTATAGGGATCGAATATTATTAGGATCATTTACGTTGGGACGCACACACACATCACCACCAACAACAACACTATCACCAATGTTTTGTATCTCCTCTACCGCCACGCTGGAAATCATCATTGTATGAATAAAGTAAAAGTAAAGTAAATGGATCCCTGCCCATTTCGACGATGAGCATTCAGTTGTTTGATCAACTGAAATATCTACGCTTTAAATTATAATGGTCTGTATTCTGAGAGGTGTACATTTAACGTAATCGTTAGGTCGAATCAGCATAACACACTATGTGATAAAGTCACTCTTTTGAATTACAAACAACGTGTCCCACATAGTTTGTTTGTTCAGTTCTACTAACAAAGCTTAGGTCAACTTGAGTTGATGTTAAAAGGCAATTATCAACCTGCCACGCAACAGAGTCGACCCGAGACCTCATGATTGCATAGCCAACATACTTACGTGCATGTTATCATAAATACAAGACACTTGAACATACACACACACACACGCGCACAACGGGTCCTAACATCAAAACAATATAAGCAACAAGAAGAAGAAAGAAAGAAAGAAAGGAAGAGGAGGAGGATTCAATGACAGTATCACTCTATAAACAATGTGATGATTATTTCATCTGTTGTTGGTTAGTGGTTGTGAGCGTGGTTGAATTGTGAGCGAGTTGAAACATCTGTTGCATGTTTTGTTGTCTCATTCATTTGTCTCTGTACAGTATATGATATTGATATAGATAGACAGTAAACCGATCGACCAACCAGCCAGCGAGCCAGTCAGTAAACCAATCAGACTACCCACCAACCAGCTAACTGGATATTTATCCAACTATCCAGCTAGCCATCCACTCAGCCAATCTTCAGCCATCCACCATCCAGCCATCCATCTGCCCTACGAGTGAGTCTCAAGTCAGCTAGTCAACAAGCTCATTTAACCAACCAGCCAAATCGAAAGGACAGTTTTCTTCTCGTCAACATGTCAGTTAATGACGACAATGACGATGACAGCGATGAAGAGGTTGATAATGATGATGATAATGGTGGTGGAGGTGGTGGTGGTGGTGATGGCCAGTGGTCAGTGGTTGTAGATAATTGTTTCTACTTTAGGCACAAGGCCAGCAATTACCCAGTGCATTACTGGTACTTTATTTTATCGACCCCGTAAGGATGAAAGGCAAAGTCAACCTCGGCGGCATTTGAACTCAGATCATAAAGGGACGTAACTATGCTGGAAAGCATGGCGTCCAACCCTCTACCAATACTGCCAATCCACCAGTTGTAGATAATGTTTGTCGAATGTTTTGACCCAGATCAACGAGTAGACCAATGGCCAGAAGTGTTCTAGTTATGTCTATCTTCTGTTTTTTATTTTTATTTTTACAGACTCGGCATTCCTTCCTTAAGAATTGAAAGAGATTTATTCCTTTTAATTCCCAGAAATTTTTTTCGACAGAATTTAACCGGTTTTAAGACAGTGATTGTCATTACACCTCCCTTTTAATAGTGGAAACTGAACAATAGAGGTTTTACACTACTGAAAAACATGGAATTTATCAGGAATAATAAACGAACAGATACGAAGATTGGAAAATATATGGAAGAGATTATTTAACCTAAATTCGTTACACCCCAAGGCCCCTCGTAGTTTTCCATGGGAATTTCAGTAGTATTTGTACACTTCTAGTGTGATTCTCACTAGAAGTCTGTCGATTGCCGCTCTTGAGATAAAGTCTATTTGTTTCCTCTTGTTTGAATTCTTCCATGAACTCAGTGCTCATTTTTCGGAGGTGTAAGTCCTTCATCGAGTTGTGGCCTTGATTTTTATTCGAGAACTAGCTGGTCCGCCCGGCTGGCGCTCGGCTACCATTGGCGTGTTCTACAACATCCATATATATATATAGCTGACGTACCTAGCTTCGCTTGGATAAACAGACGATAAGCCGTCTGTGTTGTATAGTATTACTGTTGAAAATATGTATACGAATATATAATTATATATATATATATATATATATATATATATATATATATATATATATATATATATATATATATATATATATATATATATATATATATATATATATATATATACACTATATATATATATATACAGTTCAAGAGTAACCAATCTTAAAGAGAGAGATGGAGATAGGAGAGGATATATATATATATATATATATATATATATATATATATATATATATATATATATATATATATATACAGTTCAAGAGTAACCAATCTTAAAGAGAGAGATGGAGATAGGAGAGGAGAGATTGGTGAATTAGTTAGAAGCCAAAGCGCAAAGGCATGTGCTCAATGTGCAATATGCAGTGGAATGCAGCTAGGTGGCTGGGTTCATGCAGAGGTTAGGTGCACAGAGCTGGAAATATTCATTAGTTAAGCAAAACCAGACCACAGATCTCACAAGGAAGACATTATTAAAAGATTGTCAACATATTTTAGTTTGATGTAAGGAATGTAGAGAATAATAATAATAATAATATTAATAATAATAATAATGTCCGTTTACAATTCTTTCGCTACTCCATATAATATTTCTGGATCAAATGACTATATATCATTATTGATCTGGTTCAGATGAAAATAATTAACATAGGTAGAAATAGCAGCTCATCGGAACTTCAAAAGGAATATAAATTAAAATAAGGAAAGAATGTTACATGAATGTAATGTTCCATATGTTGGTATTTCACTATGGTGTGCTGGGTGTATCAATTATCTGCCATAGTGGAGCAGTATTCTTCTGTCGAGGCTGCATTGTGTGAGATCTGCCTATGGGTAACAATGTTAATTATTTTCAACTGAACCAAATCAATAATGATATATAATCATTTGATCCAGAAATATTATATGGAGTAGCGAAACAATTGTAAACGGACATTATTATTATTAATATTGCGGTGGATTGGCAGTATCGGTAGAGGGTCGGACGCCATGCTTTCCAGCATAGTTACGTCCCTTTACGATCTGAGTTCAAATCCCGCCGAGGTTGACTTTGCCTTTCATCCTTACGGGGTCGATAAAATAAAGTACCAGTAATGCACTGGCTAATTGCTGGCCTTGTGCCTAAAGTAGAAACAATTATTATTATTAATATTATTATTATTATTATTCTCTACATTCCTTACATCAAACTAAAATATGTTGACAATCTTTTAATAATGTCTTCCTTGTGAGATCTGTGGTCTTGTTTTGCTTAACTAATGAATATATATATATATATATATATATATATATATATATATATATATATATATATATATATAAAGAAAAAAAGATGAAATCGAAAATGCAACTGGAGTGTTATTTTAAAAAAGATATATATATTTATTTGGTTCCTTTACCGGTTTCACCGTTCTTCTGCTTTTCAAATGTAGAGTTGAGATGGAGAGTCTGTGGTTTTTCTCACCTCTGAGAAAAACCACAGACCCTCCATCTCAACTCTACTTTTGAAAAGCAGAAGAACGGTGAAACCGGTAAAGGAACCAAATAAATATATATATCTTTTTTAAAATAACACTCCAGTTGCATTTTCGATTTCATATTTTTTTCTTTATACTTTCACTCGTGTAGGACACCTCGGTTATTTTTCATTTTGTAAAAAAAACCTCACTTTCTAATATATATATATATATATAAAATTAATTAAAAGTTGGTTAGAAGCGAAGTCAATGGAGACAGGCAGACATACAGACAGATATTATAAGCGCGCGATGCTATAGCTATGTATCTATCTAAAAAGACAGAGTAAGAAAGAGAGAGGAATGTCGTATTATATATATTATATATAATAAAGTACCAGTAATGTAGTCAGCTTTATTAATATAGATAGAGATTGACAATATACACAGAAATTTAATCCATGATATATTAAAAAAAAGACGATATTATATATAAACTGCAAAATATATGAATGTTTATTTAAGCAATCGCTAACCGAAAGTGTTGACATTTGAACATTTTATAGAAGTGATTCTTTAGATAAACAAAATATCTTTAATCAATAATAACGAAATTTAGTAGACAAAAATACCCTCACTTTCTCCCTTGGAAAAAGTTACATCTATGGTGCAAATTTGGTGCTGTTTGGTCCAGTCGTTTTGCCAAAAGTTTGTTACATACATACGGCCGTCAGCTTTATTAATATAGATTACAGTGAATATATTTACATTCTCATTATACAGAAATGAAGAGACGTTTTTCAACTTTTAATCTTTGACTGTTTCAAATTTTATATTTGATAAGATGAATTTAGTCATTGAAACCTGTAATATTTTTTAAAAGCTCTTTAAAAAAAAAATCTGTCGGATTAAAGAAAAAAAGAAACAATTATGCTTTAAATATACTTCCGTGCTGTTTCCACTTTTACTTTTTACATATGATCTTTCATGTATGAAACTTTATCCAACCCTTTTCAACTATCTATATATATATATATATATATATATATATATATATATATATATATATATATAGTGAAAGAGTGAAGAATAACATGGTCAACAGTACAAAAAGGGTTTTATTTACAGTAAACAATTGTTTCATTGATTAGGGTGTCTAAAAAGTACTAATCACTTGAAGTTGTGTCACTCAATTTTAAATGCAATGTATGCCTAATCAAATCATCAGAATAACTGATTAAAATTATACACGGCGTTTATAATGTACTAGGAAAAAATAATAAATAAATAATAATAAATAAGTTAGAATGAAGATGATAAAAAATAAGTAAAAAATATATATGTATGAAAAAAAGTGAACATAATATGATTGTTGAAAATAGTTGTGTGGTGGTGGTGGTGGTTAAAGTATAAAGATGTGATGGAGTAAATATGAAAATATTAAATATATACATATATGTATTGGTTAAATTATATTATGAAGAAACAGTACAGTGCTAAATAAAGGATAAATTAATATATTGGAAGTTATGTGGTGAAGAGAACATGATAGGATATAATGGAAGAGGTGAAATAGTTTTAGGGAAAGCGAGTGAAAGAAAGAAAGGTTAGGAGGTTATGATGTTGATTCAGGGATTAGTTGATCTATTGACAGTTAATAATAATTGTTTCTACTTTAGGCACAAGGCCAGAAAATTACCCAGTCCATTACTGGTACTTTATTTTATCGACCCCGTAAGGATGAAAGGCAAAGTCAACCTCGGCGGGATTTGAACTCAGGTCGTAAAGGGACGTAACTATGCTGGAAAGCATGGCGTCCGACCCTCTACCGATACTGCCAATCCAAATAATAATGGGTTATTATAATAGACTCTAAGTGGTCCAGTTTGGATCATGGGATTGTTGGATCGAATCATGTTGGTTTGAAATTAGCGAATTTAGTAGCTGCTTTATGCCTACAGAAAAGGCATAATCAATGAAACAATTGTTAATAGTGTAAAGTAAACCCTTTTTGTACTGTTGACCATGTTATTCTTCACTCCTTCACTATTATTACTCCAAGATTAACCTGCATAGGAATTCCCGAGAACTCGCAACCTAACTAATGAAACCTCTTGTTGAGTCAAACAACGCCGTACGTTAAACCTCTAACTGGATTACCTATAACTGGACAACCTCTAACTGGATTACATATAACGATAATTTGTTATCCCATATATATATATATATATATCGGTAAAGGTAACCATAGTAAGTACAGTGAATTTTTTGAAATTTATTTTGAAACTTTTTCTTATTTGCTAAACCTTGATTATATATGTTCTGGCTCGTTAATTTATTAACCTACCATTGAACCACATTGGCATATGGTTGGACAATACATGTGTCCCTATACGCTTTTTGCATGTAGGGATATATACTTTATTATTATTAATCTCCTCTTGGTCGAGATGAAATTTGGTCGTTTTGACTGCTGCTATTTATAGTGGTAGTAGATTGACCTCCCTGCCTCTGCCTTCTATCTTTGCACACGGCACTGGACAGAATTGCTTCCACATCATTCATTCTCATCCCGGGAACAATTTTGAATAGCGCCAGATCGTAATTTGAACTCGGAAATTTTGTATTCTCCGAGTGAAAAGAACCTTCTGACGAGAGTTTATCTTTTCAATGGAAGCCTGCAAGGACTGTCCATTTATTTTTGAGACTCGAAACCGATTCGGTAAAGGTAACTATAGTAAGTACAGTGAATTTTTTGAAATTTATTTTGAAACTTTTTCTTATTTGCTAAACCTTGATTATATATATATATATATATATATATATATATATATATATATATATATATATATATATATATTTATATATGTACAAGTTCTATTTAAATTGTTGGGATACAACAAGCAAATATTTTTATAACTGATATAAACCACTCAACAAATAATTGGAGTAAAAATACGATATTAACAAATGGAAACTATATTTATAAAACCATATTTATTTCATTATACATATTTCAAGGACACCAAGTTAAATTATGGTGTGCTTTCATCAGATAAAATATAATATAGAGCAGTTGTATAAATAAATATTGACATACCCTTAAAGAATGCAACCATTACTATATTATATTTTATCTGATGAAAGCACACCATAATTTAACTTGGTGTCCTTGAAATATGTATAATGAAATAAATATGGTTTTATAAATATAGTTTCCATTTGTTAATATCGTATATATATATATATATATATATATATATATATATATATATATATATATGTGTGTGTGTGTATATATATATATATATATATATGTAGATAATTTATATATATATATATGTATATATTTATATATCAAGGGAGTGTAACGTGAAGTTACTGTAGGTTCACCCAGGTAGGTTCACCCAGATGAACACTCGATGTTTAGCTTCACGTCAGTAGCAGAGGTCCGATGATATTTTGATTCCAGAGTCGGGCCAGATCGATACAATTCGAAACTTGAGCTGATCAATAGCAAAACGCCCATCACCAATCAATCAATCAATAAACGTAATGAAGGCTTAACATCGTCCTTATATATATATATACACACACACACACATACATACATACATACATACATACATACATACATACATACATACATACATACATACATACATACATACATACATACATACATACATACATACATACATACATACATATATATATATATATATATATATATATATAGTAATAATAATAAAATTGAAGACTAAAATCCAAAGAGGGATAGGATAAATATATATCAAATATATAAGAACCGTATAGCAAATATTTATTAAAATAACAGATTAAAGTTTAAGCAAAGAATCGCTGCTTTCGCCCTTAACGGGATCTTCTGAAACTAACAAAGTCAATCTGTAAACGCAGAACTGGATATTTCAAAAAACGTTGCAATCGGAGGAAGACAGGAAGACGATACTTTGGTTCGTGGAAACGTTCGCTGGCAAAGAACGGGAAAAAACGAATAATACGTCATTAATAGGAGCGGTGAAAAACAATTACGCGCTAAGACAGAACCACGTTTATGGTATAAAAGAGGTCGTAGACTAATGTTCTCTTAGGTGGTGCATAGAGACGTTCTCTGGCAATGAACGAAAAAAACGAAGATAATAAGTCATATGTGGAGCGTGGAGAACAATAGCACGCAAAGACAAAACCACGTAAATGGTATAGTAGAAGTCGTAGACTAAAATTCTAACTAGGAGACCGAATGAATCTCCGCACCAGAGTTAAGAACAAAGTAAATAAATACAATACAGAAGTAATAGAAATAAATAAATACATACACGCAAACAAATACGTACTTACACAAGCATACGCAAAAACTTACCATAGGTATACAAAACCACGCACATATAAATATGTGTGTGTGTGTATGCTTGTGTACAAATAAATAAATAATTATATAAACGTATATAAATAAATAAATACGTATATAACGAGCGCACACACATACCTACATGTAAATACACGAATGTTCGGAGACGTAAGTCAACCAAAACATGAAGTATACATATACACACAAACTACATACGTACGAACCTGCATACTCACACAGACACAAAACTCCCGTATACACATAGCCAAACCATATGTACCAGAATATATAAAAATTATACGCCATAACAATCAAATATACGTACGAGAAGGTATACGTACCTTCACAAAACATACGGGTAATATATTTGCTCTACGGTTCTTATATATTTGATATATATTTATCCTTATCGAGCCCTCTTTGGATTTTAGTCTTCAAATTTATTATTATTACTATATATATATATATATATATATATATATTATATATATATATATATAAGAGAGAGAGAGAGAGAGAGAGAGAGATGTATGTATGTATGTATATAGTTGAACAAACAATACAAACACAGGGATAAAAAACAACGTCTTATTAAGAACACACGTAAGAGAAAGTGGAGGTGGTTGTGGTGGTGGTGTGCATATATATATATGTGTGTGTGTGTGTGTGTGTGTGTGTGTGTGTGTGTGTGTGTGTGTGTGTGTGTGTGTGTGTGTGTGTGTGTGTGTGTGTGTGTGTGTGTGTGTGTGTGTGTGTGTGTGTGTGTGTGTGTGTGCAGACCTCATATATAAAGAGGTGGAGAATTAAATAGCTTTAAAGAATTATACAGAGCGAGGAAAATAATGTTGCATGGTCGAGAAGGAATTGTAAAGAAAAACTGTTAGAAGAGTGTAGACAGAGGAAAATGAAGAATGTATGGCACCAAAAAATTTAAGAGGTGATACCTAAAATAATAATAATAATAATAATAATAATAATAGAAGAGGTCTTATCAGCATAGAGGACTGTGTTCAGATGGAGAAAAACAACCTATACAAATACGTGACCTATAGTAAGGAGCCAATGCTCAGAACTGTACTGAAGGAGGGGACAGTAGGCCAGGGGATGTCCAAGGAGGAAATAACATCAAGGAGGAAGAGCAGCCTTAAGGGAAAATCCCTTCATAGTACCTTCTTTGAGAAAACTGAATTTAGAGATCCACAGACATGGAACTGGTTGAGAAGAGGAGACCTCAAAGGGGCTACAGAAGGAATGCTAATGGCTGCGCAGGAACAGGCCCTCAAAACGAAGTGGTTGAAGCACCATATCTACAAGGAGGAGGCTAGCCCACTGTGCAGGATCTGTGGAGAGAGAGAGGAGACTGTGGCTCACATTGTGTCCGAGTGTAAACACCTAGCCCAGACCCACTATAAGGGCTGGAGACACGATGTGATGGGCAGGGTGAGCCACTGGCACCTGTGCAAAGTAAACAATTTACCACATTCTGAGAAATGGTATGAGCATAGGCCAGAGGAGGTGATGGAGAACAATCAGGTGAAGGTGCTGTGGGATTTTAGGATACAGACGGACAAAAAACTGGAACACAATAGACCTGACCTGGTGGTTGTGGACAAAGAAAAAAGATCGTGTCTGATTGTGGATGTGGCCTGCCCGTTCGACACGAGAGTGCAAGAGAAGGAGAGGGAGAAAATTAACCGATACCAGGACCTAAAGTGGGAGGTGAAAAGGATCTGGAACTGCCATGAAGTCAAAGTGATCCCGATTGTCATAGGCGCACTGGGGACTATCTCCAAAAGTTTCCAGGGATGGTTAAAGAAAATCGGCCCCTTCACGCTTTTTGGAACGCTTCAAAAGGCATGCTTGCTTGGAACAGCAAGAACCCTCCGATACGTCCTGAATATCTGAGGCTGCAGGTAGTGGCTTGATATTCAATCCAACGGACTTTCCAGTTAACCAACATCAATGACTGAGATTCAAGGAATAACAACAATAATAATAATAATAATAATAATAATAATAATAATAATAATGATTTCTTTATTAACCACAAGGGTTTACATAAAGTAGACATTAAGGACAGTGCAGGACAATACAGGACGGTACAAATGGGCATTTCTGCGTGTAAAGAACAAAAACAGAGGATGTAACAAAAAAATAACAATGAAAAATTCCCCAATAGGGGGGAGACTTCCAAGGGACATTTATGGAGAAAGCCCATTAAAAGACCACAGTGACCCTGACCACCAGGGCAAGTGCCCTCTCCCAGTTTTCCACCTTTAATTTACAGACACATACTCAGAGTAGGCCCATTCACTCGGGCCATACTTGCTTCTCTCACCCATCTTTCAACAAAATGCTGGGAAGAGAGCACTTCCCTCTCTACCCTGATTTTCCTTTTCAAATGAAATTTGAAAAAGTTAATCAGGGCATCACCGAAGAAGTAAGTGCTTGTCTTCAGCCCTTTCAGGCGCGTCCACCATACTATCTCTTTTTCCATGGCCATCAGACAGATAAAAACTGCCTGCCCTTCCCGGCTAAAGGAAGAGGGCGGGGAAATCCTCACGATGGACTCAGCTGATAGCCGGATCCGTTCTACACGCGACAGCAGGTGTTCGACATAAACCCACAAGTAAGCAATGCTCGGACACTGGACGAGTGCATGCAGGACGGTTTCGTCGCCCCGTGCGCATGTCGGACATGCCCGGCTGACGGCACTTTCGTTCCTGTAGAGTTTATCCCGAACTGGCAAAGCTCCTCGGTAGCACTGCCAGGCTAGGGATTTCTGGAAATTGCCCATAGGCCCCGGCCCGAAAGTTCTTCCGAAGAGATTGGCTAGTTGATTTTCAATAATAATAATAATATAATAATAATGAGAAGTGGTATGAGCATAAGCCAGAGTCGGTGATAGAAAACGATCAGGTGAAGGTGCTATGGGATTTTAGGATACAGACGGACCAGAAATTAGAACACAATAGACCTGACCTGGTGGTTTTGGACAAGGAAAAAAGATCGTGCCTGATTGTAGATGTAGCCTGCCCAGTTGACACAAGAGTGCAAGAAAAGGAGAGGGAGAAAATTAACCGATACCAGGACTTAATGTGGGAGTTAAAAAGGATTTGGAACTGCCATGAAATGAAGGTCGTCCCGATTGTCATAGACGCACTAGGTACTATCTCAAAGAGTTTCCAAGGATGGTTAAAGAAGATTAGTCCAGCCCCGCTTTTTGGAACACTTCAAAAGGCATGCTTGCTGGGAACAGCAAGAACCCTCCGATACGTCCTGAATATCTGAGGCTGCAGGTAGCGGCTTGATATTCATTTCAACAAACTTTAAATAACATCAATGACTGAGACTCAGTTAAATAACATCAATGACTGAGACTCAAAGAACAATAATAATAATAATAATAATAATAATAATAATAATAATAATAATAATAATAATAATGTTTTCTTTATTAACCACAAGGGTTCACATAAAGTAGACATTAAGGACAGTACAGGACAATACAGGACGGTACAAATGGGCATTTCTGCGTGTAAAAAACAGAGGTTGAAATAAAATAACAAAGAAAAATTCCCCAATAGAGGGGAGACTTCCAAGGGACATTTGTGGAGAAAGCCCATTAAAAGACCACAGTGGCCCTGACCACCAGGGCAAGTGCCCTCTCCCAGTTTTCCACCTTTAATTTACAGACACATGTTCAGAGTAGGCCCATTCACTCGGGCCATACTTGCTTCTCTCACCCATCTTTCAACAAAATGCTGGGAAGAGAGCACTTCCCTCTCTACCCTGATTTTCCTTTTCAAATGAAATTTGAAAAAGTTAATCAGGGCATCACCGAAGAGGTAAGTGCTCGTCTTCAGCCCTTTCAAACGTGTCCACCATACTATCTCTTTCGCCATGGCCACCAGACAGATAAAAACTGCCTGCCCTTCCCGGCTAAAGGAAGAGGGCGGGGCAATCCTCACGATGGACTCAGCTGATAGCTGGATCCGTCCTACACGTGACAGTAGGTGTTCGACATAAACCCACAAGTCAGCAATGATCGGACACTGGACGAGTGCGTGCAGGACGGTTTCGTCGCCCTGCGCGCATCTCGGACATGCCCGGCTGACGGCACCTCCATGCCTGTAGAGTTTATCCCGAACTGACAAAGCTCCCCGGTAGCACTGCCAGGCCAGGGATTTCTGGAAGTTGTCCATAGGCCCCGACCCGAAAGTCCTTCCGAAGAGATTGGCTAGTTGATTTTCGTCGACGCCTAGAGTTTCTCCAAGTACGTCGTCGCTCTTCTCCTCCACTAATCCTCCATAGAACGCCAAGGTGGAGTTTCCACCGATCACATTGCCCGATTGGTCGAGGGCTGTGAGCGCCTGAAGACATTCCAGTCTCCAAGCGCTCCCTCTCGGTCTTCGCTTGACCCAGGACTGCAGCTCCGTCAAGGAGACGAGCTGGGGAAAGACGTGTCTAGCAAACGGCGACCACACCTGATCACCGTCGAGGAAGAGGTGGAGATGTCGTAGCCTGAGCGCGTGTCTGCGCATCATCAGCCACGGCATGCCCAGCCCTCCACGTAGCGGGTGTTGACAGCAGATGGACCGCCTGACCATCGGGGCGCGTCCCTTCCACAAAAAGCGAAAGAGCAAACGCTCCAGCGCAGTCAGGCGGGGCTTAGGACAAGGTACGACGGTCAGGCGGTAGTAGATGACGGACACGATGTACGCGTTAGCCACCTCCGCTCGACCTTTCAGGGATAGCTTCCTCTCCGCCCATTTCTGGGTGAGAGAAGCCACCCTGCTCGTCACCTCGTCCCAGTTTTTGTCCGTCTGGAGGTCCGGACCGAACCAGACCCCTAGCAATTTAACCGTTCCGTCCGTCCAGCGCCCGACGACGCTGTTGGACGGCATGGAACTGCCTCTCCAGGTGCTGAGCTGCAGGCCCACTGACTTTTCCTGGTTGATCATTGCTCCTGTCACCGCTTCGTATTCTCTTAGTGTATTGCCGATCGCCTCGATGTGTTTGGCGTTCGACACCACTACGGTGACATCGACCCGCATATGCTGACACGGATCTTCCGCATCCTAGTTCGCGCGGGACCCCCCTCAACGTCTCCAGTTTGTGCAGTAATGGCTCGAGAGTCAATACGTACAAGAGGGACGAGAGGGGACATCCTTGGCGGACCGAGCACATGATGTTGAACGGTTCCGAAAGGTGACCGTTCACTCTCACCACAGAAATGATGTCGCTGTGCATGGCAGCGATCCAGCCTCTGAAGACGGGCCCAAAGCCAGCCGCCCTCAGGACTGCCGCTAGGTAACGATGGTCGACCCTATCGAAGGCTTTCGACTGATCTAAATTTATCAAAGACCCACCCGTGCCAGGTTCCCTAGCTACCCTCTCTACGATGTATCACATGAGATGGAGGTTGTCGTGGATGGATCTGTCGGGAATGGCGCATGTCTGCGCCTCTCCCACCAGACCACCAACGACAAGCGCCAACCTCTTTGCTAGCACCTTGGCCAAAATCTTGAACTCTGTGTTTAGCAGAGTTATGGGCCTAAAATTATCTATGTTATCCCCCTTGTTCGGATCCTTTCTCAGCAGCGCTACCGCTCCGCGGCTCACAGAGCTGGGAATTCTCCCGTTCTGTTGCCAGTTGCAGTAGACGTCCGCCAAGAGGCCTCCGAACAAGTCTGGCATTTGTACGTAAAGTTCATAGGGCAGACCATCCAAACCAGGCGATTTACCCCTTGTGCAGCCAGTCATTGCCTCCCGTACTTCAGCGGCTGTTATCGGCTTTTCGCAACACTCCGCCCCAGTGGCCGAGAGCCGCGGCAGTCCGTCGAGGTAGACACTAAAGTCCATCCCTCAATCCGGCCCGCCACTGCCCCCGAACAGTTGAGCGAAGTGTCACTGAAAAGCTTCACACATTTGCCCGGGATCGAGTAGCATGCGCCCGTCGTGGTCCACCAAAGACCGGATCGTGGCTTTGTTGCCACGACGCGCCTCCGCCACTCGGGCCCATTGAACGGCTTTCGTCCCCTCGTGTCTGAGAACACGCACCCTAGCTCTGACAACGCAGCCTTCGTGCTTTGCATTGAAGAATTGGTCAAGGGCCAATTTCGCCGCAAGTACGTCGGTCGCGAGGCCTTTGCAAAGCGCCTCGTCTAATTTTCTGACTAATTCTCCCTATGCTCTATTTTTCTCTATTGCTAAAGCCTTACTAAACCTAATGGACTCTATTCTAATTGCTCTTTTCAGAGCAAACCACCACTTGTTGTTGACGATGGCCCCCGTCAACGCCCGCTTAACTAGTTCGCTAATCCGGTCTCTGTAGGCCTTGCGCGCTGGTAAGGACGCGTTTAGCTTCCAGTAGCCGGGTCCTCGTCTATGAAGCCTATCTAAGTCAAGCACACAGATCACGAATTTGTGGTCCGTGTAGCTGACTATCTTGAATTGTGGACAGCCTATGCTAGACCTATCTATTTCCCTACAAAATACTCTATCTAGATATGATCTGGATGACCCTATGCGATTTGTCCAAGTCCACATTGGCACATTCGGGAAATCCAATCGGTACCTGTCAGACAGTTCAAAACGCCTGAGCAGGTTGGTGAGGCTCTTGCACCCTCCACCACTATCCGCTAATCCCACACAGTCCCAGCGTGAATCTAAGATCCCGTTCCAGTCGCCCACTAACACTAAAGAGCGGGACGTTCCAAGAAAGGTCTCCAAACGCCGGAAGAAATCAGGCCGCCCTGCTCCTGTCGGGGCATAGACAGCCACTAACCTGAAAGCTTGCCCGTCTCCGCTGGTCACGTCCAGCACCACCAACTTACCTTCTGGGTCCAGGAAGATGGCCCGTATGGCAAGATCCAAACCTCTCCGAAAAAGCACAGCAACTCCACCCCTGATCCCGGACGGCTGGGAGATGCGTACACATCGTAGCCGCCGAAGATCGGTGCGAAGGCCCGTGCTTCGGAGATTCTGGTCTCCCTGATGGCCACTACATCTATGTTTAGTGACCTGAGGTCATTGAGAAGGTGACCCTCCTTCCAAGATGACCCCAGGCCACGTGCATTTATGCTGCCTATTCTTAGTGAGGTCATGTTGAAATGGAGTGGAAAAGATGGGAAAGACCACTTACCTTACTTCTCGTAGAGGAAGAACGGTTTTTCCATCCTTTTCACTGCTTGTGGCCTCCTCAGGAAGGATGTCCTTATAAATCCTCCTGGAGAGTGCTTGTCGGAAGTCTCCGATGTCTTTGGGGAATTTTTGTTTTAGTGTCATGTACGTTTTCTGTGTGATGCGAGTGATTTGTATGTGTGGAGGTTGTGTGAATTTTTGGGTTGTTGTGTAGTCTTTTTCTGTGATGCTGATGTTGTGTTGGATGTAGTGTAATAATTGGTTGTTGTTCAAATTTATTGCTGTGTAGTGTGTATCGTTTTGGTTGTTTTGTTTTGTTTGCGTTTGTTGTGGGCTTGTTTCTGTTTCGCATTTTGGTGACCTTTGTGGTGTTGGTGATGGTGGTGTTGGGGTTAATGATGGTGATGGTGTTAGTGTTTGGGGTGATGGGGTTGGTGATGCTGGTGTGGATGGTGGCATATCTGTCCTAACTTTTTTGTTTGTTAATTTATTTGTTTCCCTCTGTATTTTATTTTTGGAGGGAGGAGGAAGAGAATTTTTTCTTTTTTGGTTTCTTTTTTTTTTCCGGATACCGTTTCCCACTCCTCGTCGTCACAATCTGTCTCCAGTTGTGATAGGCCGGGGAGTGGAAAATCCTCCACATGCGTTAGTTTTGGTTGTGGCGTGGTGGATGGTGTAGGCGTTGGTGCTAGTTCTGAAGCGTTGGGTGGTGGTGGTGTTGGTTTTGCTACTGTTGCTGGGGTTGTTGCTGTGATAGTTGCTTCTGTTGTTGCTGCTACAGTTGTTGCTGCCATCTCTGCTACTGGTGGTGTTGATGGTTGAGTCACTGCGGTGGGTAGGAGAGGTGGCCTCAACCTTTTAGCCTGAGGGCAGAAAGCCCTTAGGTGGGTTCCTTCACCACAAACGACACACCTAGGCCTTCTGCCCTCGACAATTACGGTGAGGTGGCTGCCGTCAGTGAGGTCTATTACCTCTGGGATCTCCTCAATGCTTTTTTGGTCCGCTTGAATCAGGAGCTCCATCCCAGATCCGGACCAGTTCCCCTGCTTTTCTTTTGCTATTGCTATTATCTTTGTGTTGGCTTCGATGCCGGCGAGGACGGCCGCTATTAGCCAGGGAATTTCGATGGCCGGTGGAACGTGGGTCACTTTACGAGTCTCTGGCCACAATAGCTTGGGACGAGTGTGAAGTCGTCACTTCTTCATGGGGCCATGGAGTGTTCTCTAGCCTCCTCTGGTGTTTCAAAGAACACGTCCACGGTTCCATACTTCTGCCCACGTCTGATGTGGGTTTTTCTTGCCCACACATGTCCCAAAGCTTTTTGGATTTTTGACTCGGATGCCCGTTCCACTCAGCGCGATTTTACATTAATTGTTCGATACGACACGGTGCATAGGCGCCGATGCTCCATTTTATTAGGTGTGTGTGTGTGGGGGGGGGGGGGTGACCCTGTACCCATCTTTCTTTACCATTTTTTTGGCATTTTCTAATTCCTCCTGAGTTACCTGAAATGCTTCGCACTGTTTTGCTACTCTGGCAAAACTCAGGGTGGTTTTTTTAATGTCTTTGTTGCTGTTGTTGTTATCGTTATTTTTGTTATTATCAATTTTAGTTTCAGTTGTGGTGGTGGTGACGTCAGTGGTGTTCGGTGGGGAAGAGTCTATTTTGCTTGAATTCATTTCGACATCACGAGTTAATTTATTTTTTTCTTCTTTTGTTTCTGTTGTCGCGGTGGTGGTGGGGGTGGTGGTTGTCGCGGTGGTGGTGGAGGTGGCGGCTTTAACACCTGCAGTCATTTGTAATGGCGAGAAATGAATGTCTGCCTGAGACAAATTTAAAATATTGCTACGGATTAAATGTTTAGTGTTGGCAAACGTAGTAATATTTACAATGGTGGTGTCGGTGTGAGGTGTTAGTTTATGAGGAAGGCTGTCAGCTTCATGTGGCTGTGAGACTTCCATGTTTTTCTTTCAAAGAAATTTTTTTGATAATTATAAATGTTTAAATTTTGGGCACAAGGCCCCAATCTTTTTGGGTGTCCTTTTCGGAAAACAATGTATGTGCGCTTATAAACAGTTAACAATAAAATTTTCCATAAATGGCAATTTTTAACAAACGGAAATAACAAACCTTTGCGGAGCTCACGATGATACGATTTACTACGTAGGTCGCCAATAATAATAATAATAATGATTTCATTTATTGGCCACAAGGGCCGACATATAGGGGACAATACAAAAGACTGGGACAGAGGGGTTTTACAGAAAAATCGAGTAAACAATATGAATAAACAAAGTAACAATAACAAAGTAACAATAAAGTAACAAGAAAATTACAACAAGAAAACATTCCCCAATAGGGGGGATGACCACCTAGGGTTCGCTCAGGTACCCCACCAGTCCTGAACGACCCGACGCTTCGAGAGAACCCTGGTAGGGCACCCCTCTCCTCTTCAAATTTACCTACCTACAGCCGCATGACCAGAGTAGGCCCACTCACACGGGCCATTCTCGCCACATTCACCCACCTTTCAGCAAATTTACTGGGGGGCAGCACTTCTCTCTCCACCCTCACCTTCCTTTCCAAGTGAAACTTGAAAAAGTTGATGAGGGATTGGCCGAAGAGAAAAGTGTCTGTCTTCAGTCCTTTCAACCTCGTCCACCATACAACCTCTTTCGCTACTGCCACCAGACAGAGGAAAATTGCCTGCCCTTCCTGGCCAAAAGAAGGCGGCGGGTCAATCTTCACTATGGATTCGGCCGATAGCCGGATCCGTTCTACACGCGACAACAGCTGTTCAACATAACTCCACAAGTCAGTAATGCATGGACACTGGACGAGTGCGTGCAGAACGGTTTCGTCGCTCTGCGCGCATCTCGGGCAGGTCCGTCTGACAGCACTTCCGTGCCTGTAGAGTTTATCTCGAACCGGCAGTGCCCCCCGGTAGCACTGCCAAGCGAGGGATTTTTGGAAATTATCCATCGTCTCCGGCTCGAAAGTCCTCCGGTACAGACTGGTTAGTTCGACTTCGTTGGCTCCCAGAGCCTCTCCGAGTGCGTCGTCGCACTTGCCCATCACTAATCCTCTATAGAACTCGAGAGTGGAAGTTCCACTGACCACAGTGCCCGCCGGGTAGAGGGCAGTGAGTGCCTGGCAACATTCCAGATGCCAGTCACCCAGTCTCGGTCTCTTCTTGACCCAGGACTGCAACTCAGTCAAAGAAACGAGCTGCGGAAAGGCCAGTCTAACAAACGGCGACCACACCTGTTCACCGTTTAGGCAGAATATCTGAAAATGCCGCAGCCTCAGCGCGTGCCTGCGCATCATTAGCCACGGCATGCCCAGCCCTCCGCGTAGAGGGTGCTGGCAGCAGATGGACCGCCTCACCAGCGGAACCTGACCCTCCACAAGAATTTGAAGAGGAGCCGCTCCAAGATGGCGAGGCGCGAACGGGGGCAAGGGACGACAGTCAGACGGTAGTAGATGACGGACGCGATGTACGCGTTCGCCACCTCCGCCCGACCTTTCAGTGATAGCTTCATCCCAGCCCATTTCTGGGTGAGACTGACTACCCTGCCCGTCACCTCATCCCAATTCTTATCCACCTGGAGGTCTGGCCCGAACCAAACCCCTAGAAACTTTACCGGTCCGTCCGTCCAGCGCCTAACGACGCTGTTGGACGGCATGGACTTGCCTCTCCAGGTGCCGAGTTGCAAGCCCACTGACTTTTCCGGGTTAAATTTTGCTCCCGTCAACCTTTCATATTCCTCCAATAAGTTTCCAACCACCTCGATTTCTGAGGTGTCCGACACCATCACGGTGATGTCGTCCGCATAAGCTGACACAGCCTTTCCGCGTCCCGGTTCGAGCGGGATGCCCTGCAACAGCTCCAGCTTCCGCAGTAAAGGCTCGAGAGTCAATACGTACAGAAGGGAGGAGAGAGGGCACCCTTGACGGACCGATCGGGAGACCTGAAACGGTTCCGAGAGGTGGCCATTATTTTTGACCATCGAGCAGGTGCCGCTGTGCATTGCAACAATCCAGCTTCTGAAGATGGTCGCCGAAGCCAGCCGCCTTGAGGACAGCCTCCAGGTAACGATGGTCGACCCTATCGAATTCTTTCGATTGATCTAAATTGATCAGAGCCCCACCGAAGCCAGGTTTACACCCTACCCTCTCTGTGATGTATCGCATTAGGTGGAGATTGTCGTGTATGGACCTGGTTGGGATTGCGCAAGTTTGCGCCTCTCCAACCAAATCTCCGACGACAAGCGCCAACCTCTTCGCTAACACCCTGGCCAAAATCTTAAACTCTGTGTTGAGCAGGGTTATGGGCCTGAATTGTCTAATGTGTCCCTCTTGTTCTCGTCTTTCCTTATCAGCGTCACTACGCCCCGGCTCACAGAACTGGGAATACTCCCGTTTTGCTGCCAGTTGCAGTAGAGCGCTTCGAGGAGATTGGAGAACAAGTCTGGCATATTTACGTAAAGCTCGTAGGACAGGCCATCCAAACCGGGTGACTTGCGCCTCATGCAGCCTACAAGGGCATCCTGAATCTCGGCTGAAGTAATTGGCCTTTCGCAGCGCCCAGCGTCAGCCGTCGAGAGTTGCGGCAAGCCATCGAGGTAGGGACTGAAGTCCGCCACCACCTTTGACCCGCCACTTCCCCCGAACAACCGAGCAAAATGTTTACGAAAGGCCTCACACATCCTCTTGGAATCGCTCAGCTGGAGCCCGTCTCGGTCCGTCAAAGACCGAATCGTGGTTTTATTACCACGCTGCGCCTCTGCCACGCGGGCCCATCGGACAGCTTTGGTTCCCTCGTTTCTCAGAGCACGCGCCTTAGCTTTAACAATGCAACCTTCGTGTTTCGCATTGAAGAAATGGTCTAATGCCATTCTCGCCGCTAGCACATCAGTTGCAATGCCACTACCAATAGCCTCGTCTAACTTATCTACCAACTCTCCCTCCTTTCTATTTTTCTCTAATGCTACTTCTTTGCTAAACTCTATCGACATTACTCTAATCTCTCTTTTGAGAGCCCCCCACCATCTATTGTTGACGCTCCCCCTGTCAACTTTTTCTTAACTAAATTGTTGACCTGGTCCCTGTAAGCCTTACGTGCCGGAAATTACATGTTTAGCTTCCAGTAACCAGGTCCTAACCTACGCGTCTTATCCAGGTCGACCATACAGATGACAAACTTGTGATCTGAATAGGCGACCGTTTCAAAACGTGGACAGCTTACACTATTTCTGTCTATTTTCCTAATGAATATCCTGTCTATATACGATCTAGATGACCCTATGCGGTTAGCCCAAGTCGACACTGGCGCATTAGGGAAATCTAGTCGGTACCTGTCAGACAGTTGGAACTGGCTGATCAGGTTCTTGAGGCTTTTGCACCCCCCGCTCCTATTGGATACTCCCACACAGTCCCAGCGTGCGTCTAAGATGCCGTTCCAGTCCCCCGCTAACAGTAAAGGGCGAGACGTACCCAGAAAGGCTTCCAGGCGTCTAAAGAGGTCCGGCCGTCCTGCCCTAGTAGGAGCATAGACGGCCACCAGTCTAAAGGCACCACCTTCATTATTGTTCACGTCCAGGACCACCAACTTCCCGTCCGGGTCTCGGAAGATCAACCTTACCTCGAGATCCAGGCCTTTCCTAAACAGCACTGCCACCCCGCCCCCCATTCCCGGCTGGCTAACAGATGCAAAGATCTGATAGTCGTCGAAAATGGAGGCTAGGGCGCGCGTGTCGGAAATCCTGGTCTCACTGACTGCAATTACATCCATTTCTATAGACCTGAGGTCGTTGAGCAGGTGACCCTGCTTCCAGGACGATCCCAGGCCTCGAACATTTAAACATCCTACTCTTAATACGGCCATGTTGGCAGGTTAAACAGAGAAAGAGGAAGGTTTACTTACCTTCCGGGCTCTTGTGAAGGTCGGGTTGTTCGACCTCCATAGTTAGTGGGGTTTCTTTTGGGAACCCCTTTAAAAGTCTTGAAGTGGGTTTTACGTTCGGGGTTCCCACGTCCCGAGGAAAGCTGTCTCGTATTTCTTTGAATATGTCGAGCGACATTCGCACCAGAACCAAATCTTCCGGCACGCGAAATGTGCTCGATTTAAACATTTCCCCCTCTTTTTGTATATTTTCACTTCGTGCTACGAGGGCCATCAGTTCCTTGTTGGCCCTCCTGACGAGCACGAAGTTTTGTATGTTTTGTTGGTGTGATTTTATTTGTTTGCGTGACTGTGGTGGTGATGGATTTGGTGGTGTTGTTTCGGTTGTATCTGTGTTTGCTGTGAGTGCGATGTCTGTGGTTTCAGATGTGTGTGTGTATATTTGTTCTTGCGTCTGTTTCGGTTGTTTTCGTTTGGGGGATTCTGGTGATGGTGATGGTGGTGTTGATGTTGGTGTTATTGGGGAGATGTTTGCGTGGGTGGTGTCTGCGTTTTTTATTGTGGGTGCTTTTGTGCTTTGTTGAGTTTTTTTTTCTTTTTGTGTTTCCTTTTTTTGTATTTTGGGTGATTTTGGATTTCCCTCATCTTCACTACTGGTAGCTGAGGGGTCTGTGTCTGTAAGTGTGTTTGTATGTATGTTTAAGGTTTTATTGGTGCGTGTGTGTGTTTTTTTTTTGGGGGGGGGGGGGAGAATTTGACAGCTTTCCTCGTTTCCCCCCTGGGTGGTCAATGTTGAAGGTGTTTTTTCTATTGGTGTTGTTGTTGGTGGTTTTGCCGGTGCAGGTGTTGGTTGTAGTCCTCGCCCCGGCGTCGGCAGCAGTGGAGCCTTTCGACCCCTTGCCTCTTTCAGCAGTTGAGGGCAGAAGGCTTGCAAATTGGTTTTTTCCCCACAAACAAAACACTGCGGCCTTTTGCCTTCGGTCATAATGTGAATGACAGTCCCATTCTGAAGTCGGATATGGTCTGGGATTGTCTTCACATTCTCGGGCCTGATCTGGAGAAGGATCTCCAGGTCAACCCCGGACCAGTCCTCTCTGACCCGTCTGGTCACTTCTATAGGGACTGTATCCGTCCCATCCACAATCACACATCCCAGAAGCCACCACATGTCAAGTCCTGGTGGAATTCTGGGAATGCGGAGACGAGCCGTTCTTTTTCCCATGTGGGAGGGGTACATTATGACCTTGCTGGTTTTGCAAGGAGTCATGGCGTGTTTCATCGCGATGACTTCTGACTTGAACAACACCGAAATGGTGCCGTACTGTCTGTCCCTCTCTATGTACTGGGTGTCTTCTCTGATGCACCTCAGCGCGACTTCGATATCTTCTTGTGGGATTAACGCTGCCCTTTTGGTCTGTGGTGAGATGCATCTATAATGCATCGTTTTGCGCTCCACTGCCTCAATAGCTTCTACCGGGACAGTTAAGTTGGCCCAAGTTTGCTCTCGCTTGATGAGCTTCCATGCCTAGGCCAACTTTTCATCTTTGTTTGAGAGGTCCATGTTGAAGCATGGCCTCTTTTTTGCTGCTGCCGCAGCGAAAGTGGTCTTGTTTTCGTTGGGGGTGTTGTTGACGTTGTTCTTGTTGGTGTTGTTGTTAGCACTGTCGCTGTTATCATTGTTGTCTTTGTTGCCACCGTTGTTCTCGGTGCAGTTGGTATTGTTGCTGTTGGTGTTGTCGCTATTTGTTTTCATGTTAGTGGTGTTTATATTGTTGTTGTATTTGTTATTTTTTTTTTTGTTATCTGTATTTTCGTTGTCGCTGTTATTGTCATTTTTTTTCAAATTAGAGTTCTTATTGGTATCATTGGTGTCTTTGTTTACCTTGTTTGTAGTGGTGTTTTTGTTATCAATGTGTGTTAATTTCACTGTAGCTCTCCTCTCAACTTCTACGTCGTTGTCGCACGACAGCCGACATATCGCTGGGGGCGTGGCTCAGCCATGTTTTTTTTTCTTCGTAAATTTTTTAACATGTAAAAAAAAATTCAAATATTTGGGCCAAAAGGCCCAAATATTATACTTTCCCCTTCACGGGGCAAAGTCTAAGGGCTTATATCCCTTACACAACAAGAAATATTTAACAACAAATAATTTAAACAGGCAAATAAAGCGACTTACTGTGAGCGAGCAAAATACGTCCGCTTAGACCAATAATAATAATAATAATAATAATAAGCAGGCAACGTTTTGGCAAGAAAAGAAAATGGATAGTTTTTATGTAGATGGATCAATAGTCATGGATAATGAGACTGAAACACTGATAGAAGACTTGAAAACTAATTACCATATTTCCTGGCGTCGAAGACGCTACTTTTTTCCTAAAATAAGTCTGAAAAATTTACCATGCTTCCTGGAGGCCGGAGGTTGCATTCATATGTTTATTCTGATTATTTTTTTCAAATTTTTGTTTGTCAAAATTACGGTGCGTTCTCGAGGGCGTGGCATCTTCGGCGCCGGGAAATACAGTACATAAAATTCCATTTAAATAAAACAATTAAATATCTCTGTAGAATGCTTTTCAAAAACAGTAATAATCTTGCTAATTTGATAATTGAATGTGGTAATCTGTCTCGTGGGTGGGGGGTATGATGATATTGCGTAGATCGTTCACTGAGAGTTGTATGGAAAACATGATTTTTTAACACCCTAGTCAGAGTATCAATGATAGCACCCATGACCCTTTTTAAAGGACTCTGAAACTTGTGGGAGTAAGAGAGGTTGTTATCATCTAACGTTGCGAATGCTTGTAACAGAGAGCACTGCGTTAAAAGCAGCCTGTGTTCAGGTGAAAATGCTGAACAAGGTAACGAATTAAGTTCGCCACCTAAGGAATAGGAACAATCTCTCCAACGGGATTGCACACAAATTCCATCAGACAAATTTCACTCCCATGGCATTTATTGATTTGAGGCTGGTGTGAAAGACACTTACTCCAGGTTTTATACAATAGGGTCGAATTGGAAACTACGTATCTGCGAAGCGAATTCCTTAAAAACATGACCATGACTGCAAATAAAGAACAGAAAAATAGTATGAACGCTACCGCAATGAGAATAATAAGATATAACCTAAGATAGAATAGGAGAGTTATTGCTGTAGCGAGCAAAAATATCAAGAGAGTACCTAAAGTAACTAGAGTTCTGATTAAAAGAACAATGTAGAGTTGGAGAAATATTGAAAATACATATCAGTGATTGTAAAAATGTGGTCACGAAAGACCGTACAGGAAATAATTAATTGTGAAAGAATCTCTGGAAATGGTACCTAATAAAGTAAATGAAAATTGGAACCTTAATACCTCTAAAATGTCACCAGCAAAGTACTTTATTTAGAACGACTTAAATAGCGTTGAAAATCTAAATTATATACCGAATAGAAAAAGTATAAAAGGCTTTAGAAGCCAGAATTACTTTAGAAGCCAGAATTACTTGGCAGAGTCGTTAGAATGTCAGATAGAATGCTTTGCGATATTAGTTTCGTCTCTGCCAAGATCAACTTTGCCTTCATCCTTTCGAAGTCGAGTCCAGTGCTAGGGGCAAATCGTTTTCTATATATCTTTCTCACTTCCTCTTTCCCCCTCTCTGGAATAAATCGACTGAGTTCAGAGATGGAGAGGGCCTTGTCTTTGTCGAGTTTAAAGTGTTCCTATATTTCCATCAAGAGTTATGAATCCTCAAGAATAGGAGGAAATTTGTTTTCTAAAGGTAGTCAACTCCGGTTAAGATGCTAGAATTGAGAAAAATAATTATGATGATATCTAACAAGATCATTACTGGAGTGGGTTGGATTCAAAATAATTCATTCTTGACTAAACAACAATAACCAGCCATTATTTGACGCTACTTAAGGGCGATGAATTGGCAGTATCGGTAGAGCGTCGGACCACATGCTTTGTGGTATATAGTTACGAGCCTTTACATTCTGAGTTCAAATCCCACCGAGCTAAGCTACGTCTTTCATCCTTACTGGGTCGATAAAATAAAATAACAGTAATGCATTGGGGTCGATTTAATCGACTTTCCCCTTCCTTTCAAATTGCTGGCCTTGTGCCCAAAGTAGAAACAATTATTTGACGCTACCAACCCCACCACCAATACAACTACGAGTAACATGCCACCAAAACTACTGCTATGACTACAACCATAACCACCACCATCACCGCCACGATTATAACTACACCACCCCTATATCACACCCACCACCATCACTGACATCCCCTATGACCAACCACCCACTACTATCGTCTTAGTGTCAGTACTTCAATTACTGTATTAACCACTTGTCAGAAACAACATAAAGCTATAAAAACAAAGATGTGACTGTGACACACGCTGGCTTTACACTATCAGTATTATATATAGAACTTTCCACCATTTCTTGCATTCCGTTTATCTTTCTATCTAAATATTTCTTAAGAATCTCTCTCTCTCTCTCCCTCTCTGTCTCGCTCGCGCACTCTCCCTCTCTCGCTCTCGCTCACTCTCCCTCCCTCTCGCTCTCCCTCCCTCTCTCTCGCTCGCTCGCGCTCCTTCCCTCTCTCCCTCTCTTTTATTTGCTTTCATT
>OZ024740.1:398040777-398103277 GCA_964016885.1 Eledone cirrhosa | reverse complement strand
GTTATTTTTCATTTTGTAAAAAAACCTCACTTTCTAATATATATATATACGTGTGTGTGTGTGTGTGTGTATATACATACATACACACAATAAAAAAAACTCATTAATTCTGAAGGGAAGATGTATGTATATTTTCTTACTTTGATAATTTGTAATATATTTTACATAGACCACTAATAGAATGAACATACGGAGAACTACCCCCCCCCCCAGAAACGATCGTAAAATAATGAGTTTTACTATGAATTACCCGTATTTTGTTTAATTTCATTGTTTTCACTATTTGTATTATATATATATATATATGTGTGTGTGTATATATATATATATATATATATATATATATATATATATATATATATATATATATATATATATATATATATATATATATATATATATATAGTTAAAAGAATAGAGGTGTAACACACAGGTTATTATATATTGGCAAACGGAATAGAAAATGCTGACAAATTGTTCACAGTTGAAAAATGGTTTAATTAGGAATAAAAGAGTATTAGTGATTGTATGGGTTAGTATTCAGTTGTGGTTTTAAGTTTTTAAGTTTTTACCGGTTGCGCATTTCTAAATGCTTTTCAAACATAATTTTGAGATAGAGTGTCCGTGCTGTAAAACCACAACTGAATACTAACCCATACAATCACTAATACTCTTTTATTCCTAATTAAACCATTTTTCAACTGTGAACAATTTGTCAGCATTTTCTATTCCGTTTACCAATATATAATAACTTGTGTGTTACACCTCTATTCTTTTAACTATATATATATATATATATATATATATGTGCGGGGACATAGAAATAATGGGGCTGGATACCCGATGGCGCGGTTAAACCACTGGGAGTGAAGGACCCCTAGCCTTTGTCGGGGTATTCTTCTAGGAGAAGGCAACTCGGGAAACTGGGATAACTCTGACATAAAACCTGCGGCTCAGTAGTTACCGATGATGTTGATCTTTTCTTCTTTTCGGGTTATAGCTACTGTGGTTCAGACAGTGGGATTGGCTCATGCACAGTCTTTCCTCACTTTTTAAAAAATCTTCACGCACAGGCATTGCACGATAGAATTAATTGATAGTTATTAATAATGTTATATCATGTAATGGCCATCATGTATGTATGTATGTAAAATCTGCGACTCGATGGCAGCCAATGATGTTCATCTGTTCTTTTTGGATACCATTGTTCAAGAAGTGGGATTGGTCCAGTGCAAGGCCTTTCTTCACTTAAAAAAAAGTTTCAAGCATAGATATCATTTGATCTAAACCTCCTTCGCGTGTGTTGCATGAAAATGGCTGATTATAGCCGAAGACCTTTTTCCGTTGCAGCATATGTAGAAAGGAATTTCAGTCCTTGGCGGTGCCAAAAAGTCAGGTTTGTTCCACCCAAGTATGAGAAATAGATCAAGTGATGGTAATTCTCGAAATCGAAACGCAGTCATCATGTATGGTAGATAGATAGATTTCTTTATTAGCCACAAGGGCGCAACAAGAAAGGGGACAATACAAAGACATGCCGGGGATTTTACATACAGTCGTGTAAAAAATATAAAAACAAACAATTTCAACAATCGAAATCCCCAATAGGGGGGAGGCACCACAAATGGGTTGTTTAATACCCCGTCGATAGAACAACCCTCAACTCAAGGAGCGTGCTGTGCAAGTGCTCCTTTCTTCCTTTTGCTCTCTTCCTCAACCTACAGGCTTATAAACAGAGAAGGCCCAATCACTCGGGCCATTTTCGCTTCATTCACCCACCTTTCAGTAAATTTACTGGGGTGCAGTGCCTCTCTCTCCACCCTGATTCTCCTTCTAAAGTGATACTTAAAGAAGGGAATCAATTGTTGTCCGGAGAGAAAGGCATCTGTCCTCAGTCCTCTCAACCTCGTCCACCATATAACTTCTTTCACCATAGCCACCGTACAGAGGAAAACCGCCTCTCTTTCGTTTTTGAAAGAGTCTGGCGGTTTGATCCTTACTATGGACTCGGCAGTCAACTGTATTTGTCCCATACGCGACAGCAGTTGTTCTGCATAGTTCCACAGGTCGCTTTCGCCCGGGCAGTGTACAATTGCGTGCAGAACTGTTTCAATGTCCTGCGCACATCTTGGACACGTCCTCTTGGAAGGATCCCTGCCAGGGCGTCCGTGCCTGTAGATCTTGTCACGAACCGGTAGAGCTCCTCGGTAGCACTGCCAGGCCAGGGACCTCTGGAAGTTGTCCATAGGTTCTGGGCGGAAAGTCCTACCAAACATACTGGTGAGCTCATCGTCTTCGACGCCCAGAGTCTCTCCGAGCACGTCGTCGCTCTTGTAACGTACAATCCCTCTATAGAATGTCGAAGTGGAGTCTCCACTGATTGCTGCGCCCGCTTGCCAGAGGACTGTGAGCGCCTGAGCGCATTCAATGTGCCAGGCGCCCATCGTTTTCGGTCTTTTCTTCACCCAGGACTGCAGCTCCGTTAGCGAGACGAGCTGTGGGAAAGCCTGTCTCACAAACGGTGCCCACACCGGTTGGGGGTCGGTGAGGAATACCTGGAGATGCCGCAGCCTCAGCGCATGTTTGCGCATCATCAGCCACGGCATTCCCAGCCCTCCGTTGGAAGGGTGCTGACAGCAGACGGATCTCCTCACCAGCGGAGCCTGCTTCTTCCACAGAAACTGGAAGAGCATGCGTTCCATCTTGGCGAGGTGTTCACGGGGACAAGGCACGACAGTCAAGCGGTAGTAGATGACGGACGCTATGAAAGTGTTCGCCACCTCCGCTCGACCTTTCAAGGACAGTTTGCACTCTGCCCACTTCTGAGTGAGTGCAAACACCTTGGCGGTGACCTCGTTCCTGTTTTTCTCCACCTGGAGGTCTGGACCGAACCAGACCCCGAGCAATTTCACCGGTCCGTCCGTCCAGCGTCCAACGACGCTGTCGGATGTCATCGGTTTGCCTCTCCACGTACCGAGTTGCAAACCGACAGACTTGTCTGGGTTTAGTTTTGCTCCCGTCAGCGTTTCGTATTCTTTCAGTATGTTGCCGATCACCCCGATTTCCGAGGTGCTCGACACCATTACTGTCACGTCGTCGGCATAAGCCGACGCCGCTTTGCGCAGTCCCGGTTCTAGGGGGATGCCCTGCAACAGCTCCAATTTCCGCAGTAGTGGCTCTAGAGTCAATACATACAGAATGGAGGAGAGAGGGCATCCCTGTCGAATGGAACGCGTGATTGCGAACGGCTCCGATAGGTAGCCGTTCACCTTGACCCTCGAGTAGATGCTGGTGTGCATCGCCTCGATCCATCCTCTGAACACGGGACCGAAACCGGCCGCCTTGAGAACCGCTTCCAAGTATCGATGGTCGACCCTATCGAATGCCTTAGACTGATCCAAGTTGATCAGAGCCCCCACCGAAGCCGGGCTTACAATCCACCCTCTCTATGATGTATCGCATGAGGTGGAGGTTGTCGTGTATGGACCTGGTCGGGATTGCACACGTTTGCGCTTTCCCTACCAGGTTCTCGACGACAAGCGCCAACCTCGTCGCTAGCACCTTGGCCAAAATCTTTAACTCTGTGTTGAGCAGAGTTATGGGCCTGAAGTTGTTAATTTCGTCCCCCTTGTTCTCGTCTTTCCTGATCAGCGTTACTACGCCCTTGCCTGCAGAACTGGGAATTCTCCCGTTCTGCTGCCAATTGCAGTAGACGGCTTCGAGGACGCCAGAGAACAAGTCCGGCATGCCTATGTAAAATTCGTAGGGTAGACCATCTAGACCGGGTGACTTGCGTTTCCCGCAGCGGCCCAGAGCGTCCCGTATCTCAGTGTCCGTGATCGGTCTTTCGCAGAACTCGGCGTCCGTGTTCGAGAGACGCGGCAGGCCGTCGAGGTATGAACTAAAGTCCATTGCCCCGTTCGGCTCACCGTCGTTGTGCTCAAACAGTCGCGCAAAGTGCCGCTGAAAGGCCGCGCACATTTGCTTGGGGTCAAGTAGCACGCGTCCGTTTTGGTCTTTCAAAGACCGAATCGTGGACTTGTTGCCACTTTTTGCCTCCGCCACTCGGGCCCAGCTGACAGCTTTCGCTCCTTCGTTTCCTAGAGCACGTGTTTTGCTTCTGACCACGCAGCCTTCGTGTTTCGCATCGAAGAACTGGTCCAGTGCCGTTCTCGACGCTAACACTCTAGCCGCGTTGCCACTTCTAAGTGCCTCCTCTACCTTGGCTACTAGTTCTCTTTCTATTCTGTTTTTCTCTAAGGCTAACTCTCTGCTATACCCTATCGATTCTATTCTAATTGCTTTCTTGAGAGAGTACCACCATCTATTGTTGACGATGGCTCCCGTTAACTGTTGCTTGACTAGTTTACTTATCCGTTCACTGTAAGCTTTACGTGCCGGCAACGACACGTTCAGCTTCCAGTATCCGGGACCCTGTCTATGTATTCTATCACGGTTGACTAAGCAGACGACTAACTTGTGATCTGAATAGGCAACCATGTGCATTCGTGGACAGCTTAACATATCCTTGTCCCTTTCTCTAATGAAGAACCTATCTAAATACGATCTAGATGTCCCACTGCGGTTTACCCACGTCCACTGTGGTGCAGTCGGGAAATCCAGTCGATACCTATCGGCCAGTTGGAATTGGCCGATTAAAGTTTTGAGGCTGTTGCACCCCGCTCTACTGGGACATGCTCCCACATAGTCCCATCGTGCATCTAGGATACCATTCCAGTCCCCCACTAAAAGTAAGGAGCGAGACGTTCCCAGAAAAGACTCTAGACGCTTAAAGAAGTCTGGCCGTGATTGCGATTGCCCGGTCGGGGCATAAACGGCCACCAGTCTGAAGGCTCCACCTCCGATACTGTTCACGTCTAGGACTACCAGTCTACCCTCCGGGTCCAAGTGTACTTGCTGTACTCCGACGTCCAGGTTCTTACGAAACATAACAGCCACTCCACCTCCTGGCTGACAGAGAGATGCGTAGATCTCAAAGTCGTCGAAGATGGGGGTTAGTTGCTGCCTGTTGTGGATTCTGGACTCGGTGATGGCTATCACATCCATACTGTGTGACCTAAGGTCGTTTAAAAGTTGGCCCTGTTTCCAGGGCATCCCTAGGCCACGCACATTCACGGTTCCAACTCGTAAACCAGCCATGTTGGTGAAGAAAAGTTGGAGAAAAAGGACGAAAGGTGCACTTACCTTTTCGTTTCCTGGAGATCGGGTTGTTCAATCTCCATTTGGGTGCTGGATGGGGTGTTGGGTGGGGTGGGGAAACCTTTCAACAGGACGCGGTTGATGGGTTTGTGGCAGGGGTTGCCCACGTCCTGTGAAAATTTAATTTTCAGGTCTTTATAGGTTTCCATAGAAACCCTTATAAGTTTAAGGTGTGGAGACGATTCTGCCTTGACGAAAGTTTTGCCCTCCGTCTCCACCTTGGGGTTTTGGGAGATGACCTCCATCAAACTCTTGTTGTTTGTGTTGATGTATGCGTATTGTTGTTTGTGTTTTTGTTGTATTGTTTTAGTTTGTTGTTCATCCGGGAGTTTTCTTTTTATGGTGGGTGCTTGTGTTTGGGGTGGTGTTGGTGCTGGTTTTGCTGATAGGGGGATGTTTGACTGTGGTGTTGTTTGTGTCTGTGGTTGTGTGTTGGTGTTGGTGATTGGAGTTTTGGGGGTTTTGTGGTGTCTCTTTTTTTGTTTTTTGGATTTCCGCGGTTCTCCCTCTTCTTCACTTAAAGAAGGAGAAGCAGCTTCATCCGTCGATGAATAATCATCGTCAGGTGTGTGGGGTAAGGGTATGTTGTGTGGTGGTGGTGGTGTTTCGGTATGTGTGTTTGTGGTAGTGTTTGATGGAGTGGGATGGAGTGGGGATGTGTTCTTCAGAGGTGTTGTCTCTGTTTTTTCTGTTGTTGTTGGTTGAGTGTCTGTTTGTTTTGGTGTGGTTGCTCGTTTCGTCTGTCGTTGTACTTGTGGTGGTGGTGGTGGTTGTTTTGGTGTTGGTGTTGGTAATAGCGTTTTTTTTATGATGTTGCTGTTGTGTGTTTGTGGACAAGAGGCTTTTAGGTGAGATGTGCTACCACAGCGAAAGCAGTGAAATTTTCTTCCTTCTACCGAAATGTTTATTTTGTTGTTATTATCAATAACGACTCTTTCGGGTATTTTGGAGATTCTCTCCGGTTTCATTTGCAACAGAATCTCCAAATCGGTGCCCGCCCACCTTTGTCGAATGGATTTTCGTATCGAAAGTATTATGTATGTTTCTGGCTCTACGAAGCCAGCCAAGATCCACCAGATGTTAATGCTTGGAGGTATGTTTTTTATTTTTATTTTTTGTGTCCTTTTCCCCATGTATGTAGGGAAAAAGGTGTATGCTTTTGACACTATTGGTGTCACAGAGTTTTTTGGGGCCAGTGCCTCGCTTTTAAACAGTACGGAAACACTTCCGTACTGTTTTCCTCGCTGGAGAAAATCGACATTTCCTAGAATCTCCTTGAAAGAATCTTCTATATCTGACTGATTAACAAATGTCGGTTTTCTTGACGAATTTGACACAGTCCTAAAAGTGACTGATCGGCGGTTTGTGTCTTCCTTTATTTCAAGGGGTGAGTTAATTCTAAACCCACCTCTTTCTTCGAAAGTTACAAATTTTCTCCCTTGCTGGAGCATATCTCTTGCGTTGGAGATATCAAGATTTATAAAACCTTGTTTCTTGTTGACTGTGTCAGCAAAAGACATTTTCTTTTTTTGTGTGATGTTGTTGTTAATAATGATGTTATCGTTGTTGGAAATTTTATGTGTAGATGTATCTGTAGAGTTGTTGATGTCTTTTTCATGTGTATGTATGTCAATGGGTTTTTTTTTTGCCGTGTTTTCCCGTGTGTTATTGTCATTTTTCTCCGCTTCGGCGGTAGAAATTGTAACATTTTCAAATGTTGATATATTTTTTTCTTTTGTGACAGTATCTATGGCAACGTCCATAGCAGCAGAAGCAGATATAACGTTAATATCTGCCTCTTTCTCTCTCTTTTCTCTATTAACGTTCTCCAGCGTTCTAGTGTTGCTCAAGTTTTTTTTTACTTTGTAAAATTTGATATTTTAAAACAAACTTTTAAATAAAATTTTCGCCCCTACAGGGGCGAAAAATGGGATTACCACCCGGCTGACAATTCAGCTTGGGGGTTAATCTACAAAGTGTTGTATTTTTTTCAAACAATTAGATCGGTTTTTTGCATAGAAATTAACAAAAAACTTACCGGCGATATTCCACACGTTAGACAGAAAGAGAGATAGATAGATAGATAGATAGATAGATAGATAGATAGATAGATAGATAGATAGATAGATAGATAGATAGATAGATAGATAGATAGATAGATAGATAGATAGATAGATAGATAGATAGATAAATAGATAGATAGATAGATAGATAGATAGATAGATAGATAGATAGATAGATAGATAGATAGATAGATAGATAGATAGATAGATCCATTCACCCATCAATACATACATGATGGCTGAAAACTCTGCTAAGAGTATTGCAATCGCTTGTCAGATTCAGATGAATGACGCTCGGATATGGGTTTTCAAGCCTGCTAGAGAACCCTCACAATACCGTGGAGATCATAGTTCACTGGTTCTCTTTGAACATGGCTGCGGCATGGCTCCTGAGACCAGATTTGCTCAAACAAATTTTTCCACACTCAGGCACTTCAATTCAATGGAGACACCGATCGTTTCGAGAGATACACCAGGGCATTGCTTACGCACATCCCGTTTGATCTTCTCGTGCTCTATGCGTCTGTCCTAAAAAATATGGACCCCATCATTCACCATTCCACACCAAGTTTCTCTTTCAAGAGCTTCTATCTCCCAGTCAGCCATCATCAAACCAGTTTTATACATACATACATACATACATACATACATACATACACACATACATGGTGGCTGCCAACTCGTTTTCGAGTACGGCCACTACTTTATATCTATGTAGGAGAACCCCTACTGATGCGCTGAACGAGTGTGACTTTTTAGTCCAGCCAGTGACTTGAAAACTCTGGTACAAACACTACACTTGTGACAATTATTGACACATAGTGCTGGGCCCATGGTACCATGTGACGACAAGTGTAGAGAGATCTCCAGATATAAAGCAATGCCTGTGCCGTGAAGCTTTTATAGTGAGCAAAGGCACTGCACAAAGCCAGTCCCACTCTCTTAACCAAGATGATATTTACCAAAAAGAAGAACAAGTCAACATCATTGGATACCATCAGGGTTGCAGGTGTTATATCAGAGTTTTCTTTCTCCTAGAATTCTGCCTTGACAAAGGCTAAGGGGTCATCTCTCCCGGTGATTTTGCCCTTTGACAGGTTTTGTTTTTAGTCCTGCAGGATGTCCAAAGTCACCCTCCTCACCAAGAAACCTTGGTGGGGTTGCCAACGACCCGACCATGATACAGCTTGTACTGGGATACATGTTACCAGTAGCACCAACTGGTGACCTGACATACATACATACATACATACATACATACATACATACATACATACATACATACATACATACATACATACATACATACATACATACATACATACATACATGTTGATTGCTACTTTTTGCCAGAAGAGTGCCTTCGCTTCATTGAACATTGCACGGTCATGTGCACGTAAGTGACTTTTCAGACCCGCTTTTGTTTTGCAGATACGTTCACAGATGTGACACTTTAACTGTCTGTCTCCTGGCAATACCGGCTGGGGTGTGTCTTCATGCATTTTACCATGCCAGTCCACCCGCTGACTTACAAATTAAGTCACACTCACTGCAAATGTACCGTGGAGTGTATGGCAGTAGAACCCATCTCACAGGTGGCTCGATTTCTCCCTGGCTAGTGTGATTTCTGATGGGTGACAAATCCAGATCTTGTTATAAGAAATAGGCTACATACATTGCATCTCAATTCCTGCTGGAATTTTGCAGGCATTGTACTTGAGTCCCGCTTACATACATACATACATACATACATACATACATACATACATACATACATACATACATACATACATACATACATACATACATACATAATATATTATTCGATTTCACGCTAATTTTGAACGTGTCTAAATTAGTAGAAAAAGACTATTAGCACGGAAAGTATATACGAATAAATATAAACAAAACTGTAGCGAATATATTAAAACTGTATCAAATAAATTAAAACAGCATCAAATGAAATGAAACAGGTATCACCCAAATAAATGTATAGCATATAAACAATTTACTTTGGAACCGTTGAGTTATAAGAAGTTTGAATTTGTAAGTTAGAAGCATCAACGTTTTGGAGGTTTTTTTTACTATGAAAAATAGTGTAAGTCGGATATATAAACTCTATAGCTGGAAGAAATGTGTACAGGCCTGCCAGTGGGACTCGAACCCACACCTCCAATATACCGTTTCGCTGTGTAAAAAACTGTCTACACCTAGAGCAGAAAATTAAACGGTCTTTAAGACAAAAAACAAAACAAAAAAACTAGTAGAAATACCGTCCAGCTGGAGGCCTTCTGCGAGTATAAGTATGTGTGTTATAATGTATCTATCAATATATACAAATGTATGATAATTTAAAGTTATATTTTTGACATGCAAATGATTCGAATTCACACCATATTTCATTTTGCTATTTATTTAATGTAATAAAACGACGTTTATTTTCTACGCGCCTCAGCCCCCCCCCCCCCCCCCAAAAAAAAAAATTAAACAAAGATAGTATATGAACCAGTAATAAGTAAAGACATCATTGAAACATCCCAGCCCACATCTTCGATATAGCTTTGAATCCGCACCGATTTTCGAATAAAACAGTGTTTTTGTATCGACTTTCAGATACTCCATAGCCCATTTTCTAAAAGCATGCAATGTAGAAAATCGCTTATAAAATCGCTTAAAAATTTCTTTCGTGGTGAGCGAACGATACGAAATTGAAGCGACATATTTGATTTTGTAGTTTATTTACTCTAATACTTATGTACAACAATACTTTGCTGGAACAAATGTCATGCGGACTACGCACATAATTTAGCATTTTTATGATAGATTATGTAATTGATGTGCAAGATGACACATTTATCATGGGTGCTATTACTCGTTTCAGACGACTGCCTGTCATGATTTTAATATACTGTTAGACATATACTGTTAGACATTAAATATCGCTCGCAGTCCGAATCAAGGATGGATAAACTCGATTAGAAACTTCTGAGTTCTAAAATAATTTCTGAAGGTCGATAGAAAGCATTGAACTCAGAAAAGCTAACTATCCAATTTTTATAACAAATATGGCCTCAATTTCTTTTCTCTCCGAAGAAGGAGAAGAGTCTGAAACGTTGGATTCTTCACTCCTCACGGCAGCTTAACTCTAGTTTATTTCATCTATGAACTAGTGGACATAAACAAATAAGACCAACGGAATTTTACACGCATCTAGTGGCAATGAATATCAACGATAATTTCATTAGCATTGAAAAATGTCTTGTTTGGTGTGTTATCTAACGAACACCTCTACGTTTAGACTTTAATAATAAGTAAAGGAGTCTAGAAACAGCAAGTAAAGGAGATAACTCCAAAAATATTGAATTTTAGCTAAGAAAGACAATGTTATAGGAAGTAGAACGTGCCCGGTATCCAACTAAGGAGAACAACAGAGATGATTCGATCTTATTAGATGTCGTTAGCAATGATGCTGATTGACTTTCTGGAGTTCTTGTCGATAATTTTCTCACATTTCGTAAAACTTTGGATGTTCTGATAGTATTAGGGCCTTTAGCAGGCATTTTACATTTAGCTTCAGCTTCCAACTCATTGCGAACACTGACAACAAACGACTGTGCAACTTTCAGGAAGCGATCAATCTCTAAATCTCTATGCTCTGCCTTTAAGGCAGGCCATAGAGATTTAGAGATTGATGGAGATTTAGCTTTTACATTTGCTGTGTTAGTTTCATGTCTTCCTTCATTTATCTGAAATGGTAATCAGAACAAGTTAGAAAAATGTTAGAGCTATTAAAAGAGGTGTCTTCAAACAACTGACCAATTCTGTATATTCATATATATATATATATATATATATATATATATATATTGGAAAATGTGTGAGATCCTTGGTACAGTTAGGTACATTTGGAAAAAGAAGGAAAAGAATGACTTCACTTGTAGTGTTAAAACTTTTTATGATTTAATGGTATAATATATAATAATATAACATTAAATCATAAGATTTTTTAACACTACAAATGAAGTCATTCTTTTCCTTTTTTCAAATATATATATATATATATATATATATATATATATATATATATATATATATTTTAAAGTGTTAAACAATATTCAATGAGTATGTCAAAGAATGAGTTTTACAGTAGATTGGAAGCACTCAACGCAAAAATAATTTTCTGGAGTTAATATTAAAATATAAGTATTAATAAAATAGATGTTCTTTTGATCAATTACATTTTATTATACATATTTCGGATGTACAACAGTACGTCCTCATCAGACAAAATATAATGATACATGACATACCCTGAGATGTTAACTGGTTAAGATTTAATCAAGGTACCTTGATTAAATCTTACCCATTTAACATCTCAGGGTATGTCATGTATCATTATATTTTGTCTGATGAGGACGTACTGTTGTACATCCGAAATATGTATAATAAAATGTAATTGATCAAAAGAACATCTATTTTATTAATACTTATATTTTAATATTAATAACTCCAGAAAATTATTTTTGCGTTGAGTGCTTCCAATCTACTGTAAAACTCATTCTTTGACATACTCATTGAATATTGTTTAACACTTTAAAATATATATATATATATATATATATATATATATATATATATATATATATATATATATATATATATCAAAATGACCACAACGAGAACAAGCCCGTGAGAGACTCGGACAAACGGAAAACAAAGCATGCTTCTTAAGCCACTTATTGTAGGTTACATAACAACAATACGCTAAGTAACGAAACAACCCGGTTTCAATGCATACAGTGTAACCAGACCTACAGCTGCATCGGTAGTTTATAAGGCTATAGCTATTAGCAAGTAGAGAAAACAAGAAACGAATTTTTTAAGGACGAGTCTTTCGACTAAACGAGACAAGACAAGATACCTACCGAAATTGTCCATAACAGAAGGCCGCTGCAAAGAAAGGCAATGGGGAAAAATGTGTTTCTGCATGTGTGTGTGAGAGACAGACAGACAGAGAGAAAGTGTGTGTGTGTGTGTGTGTGTGTGTGTGTGTGTGTGTGTGTGTGTGTGTGTGTGTGTGTGTGTGTGTGTGTGTGTGCGCGCGCGCGTGCGAATGTGTTTATGTGTGCGTAAATGCACCCATCTGTTTAGCAGGCATAATGAAAATAAAAGCATGACACAGCTGGCTGAGTGAGATGACATGTCAGTCAACATAGTGGAGAAGGCGGATGAGTCTCAGCTGTGCGCACCCTTTTGTCAAGTGAGAGTTTGAGCGTTGGTCATCTCCATCTTCTATTAGATAGAAAACAAAACAGTTCAGTGGATTGTAAAATCTTGAAAGAATCGAATGTTACATACAGTGCATCAAACATTTTATTCAGGATGACTGAATTTGTTCAATCAGCTCATGTGTTGATGTTGTTAAACTTCCACCGTTACCGACGACGAATGTTCGAGATGTTTCAATCAACATAACAGCTTGCTATTAATGTGTACCTGGCATAGACACCTATATAACCATAACGTAGTTTACAGAGAGATTCTGCATGACACAGTGTGTGACAAGGCTCGCCCATTAAATAACAAATACAACACATTTTTGCCAGCTGAGTGGACTGAGTATTGCGTGTTGGCGGTCTGGCAATCGAACTCATGATCTTATATTTGTTAGCTGAACACCCTAACCACTCAACCACGCGCCTTCACATTTGAAATGCAGGAGTTAAACTAATTCTTAACTTTATTGACAGCTATCATTCAGCCGACATGACAGAAGCTGTTCCTACTTATCTTGGCCTACATTATCCAGCGTGTCATTTATTCTAATTTGTGGGAGATTTAGTTGATATATAGCAAGAAGAGCGACTTCATTGAGGCTCCCTAACTTCCTCGTTAGGTACTGAATTAACACTAGTGAATTGCAAAGAAGATTAACTCCCTATCTATATAAACATGTGGGGTGAATACAGCAATACGAAGACGTTACCTATTTTTTCATACCGTACAAATGTTACTACACCATTTGAAAAGCTTGCTGAACAAACAAGCCGAAACCATTTGACGCCGCAGTCGGGATTTTACATATCTCTATACCCACTCTACATCTCCCCATGTATCGTGTGCTCACATGATTAGTGGTCTCCTCGGTCTCAGCACCGCAAACTCTCTCTCTCTCTCTCTCTCTCTCTCTCTCTATATATATATATATATATATATATATATATATATATATATATATATAGGAAAAAGTCATGGTTTTTCCTATTACCCACTCTACTACCCTAAGTATTGAGTACTCTGGTGCGTTATGGTCCATCTAGTTCCTTACCACAACTCCTTCGTTATATATATATCAATAATATTAATAAATGGAAAATATCATTATAAAACCATATTTATTTTATTATACATATTTCAAGGGTACCAATATTTTGGTACGCTTTCGTCAGATAAAATACAATATTTGGTTTAAAGATAATGACATATCTTCATATAAACTTAATGTTATGAGTTCATTGTGGATAGTAAATAAATATTCAAAACTCAGGATAAATATACTAATGAGGATAATGTTAAAACTGAAAAGGACCTTTAAGTTTAGACGCTAGATATATTTTAAATAATTATCTAAATTGTTTTTTAAAAGAGGTTTGCTATTAAAATTGAAGAAAAAATATTTAAAATTACTTTCGGAATATTTATAGAAATATTTTAATGAAATTTTAATGAAACATTTTAATGATATTTTCCATTTATTAATATTATTGATATTAATTATACTCCAGAAAAGTATACTGTTGAGTGCTTCTAATCTGTTATAAATTAACTTTGTTGAATAATCAACAAAACAAATAACTCCTTGTTTATATATATATATATATATATATATATATATATATATATATGTGTGTGTGTGTGTGTGTGTGTGTGTGTGTGTGTGTGTGTGTGTGTGTGTGTATTTGACATATTCTGATGAGAAGGCTTTGTCTTGTACTAAGATCAAAATCCTTCCGGTCTAAGCTTTGAGTCTTTTGCTTTACAACCAGTATTGATATTTTTTCTTTATTGATTTTGCTTTGTTCAGTGATGTTAAATATTTTACATGTAGGGAATTTTCTTGCCAACATCTTAAAATGTTATTTTGTAATCCCATGTTCAGTTTAGCTTTTAAATTTGTATAGTTTCTGTTGTTGCTTCTTTCCACGGCTGTCTGTAATTGCAGTTTCTGTGTTATATTTGCTTGGTTCTTTGAATGCTGCACTGAAAACAGTGGTATGTTCTGTACATATTTTTCTATGTATTTGTATTGTAATTTTCTTTATTCTTTACTAGACATTTTTGTGGTCCTACAATAGATATTTGATAATAATTTTATAATTGTAGATTTCTAATTCCTGTAATAGTGGAAAAATAATGGTTTCTTATTTAGGCACAAGGCCAGCAATTTGGGGGAGGGGGAAAGTCGATTAAATCGACCCCTGTGCGCTGGCTGGTACTTTATTTTATCGACCCCGTAAGGATGAAAGGCAAAGTTAATCTCGGAGGGATTGAACTCAGATCATAAAGAGCCGTAACTCATTGCTGCAAAGTATGGCGTCTGACGCTCTACCGATACTGCCAATTCTATTTCGACATTTAGGTGACGTATTCTAAATATAATCATTATATGTTCTTTTTCTGTCTCATCTTATTAATTACCTTAGCTTCTAATTGAGAATATTATAACTAATTTTTTTACTGCAACAACTAGAGTATTGATATCTATTACCTATTTTTGGAGGTTAACTGTATTATTGGATTGGCAGTATCGATAGAGGGTCGGACGCCATGGTTTGCAGCAAAGAGTTACAGCCCTTTATGGTCTGAGTTCAAATTCCGCCAAGGTTAACTTTGCTTTTCATCCTTACGGGGGTCGATAAAATAAAGTACCAGTAATGTACTGGGTAATTGCTGGCCTTGTGCTAAAAGTAGAAACAATTATTAATTTATTGCGACTATTTCTCCTTAACATATTCTTTCCTTGGTGTGTGTTTTACTCTGTTTCATAAATTCCTAAGTCTGTTTTGTCTATATCGCCGTTTCTTTATATAACAAGGTGTTAGTATTTTTTTTTGTTTTTGTTTTTGTTTTTTTTTAAATTAATTTTCTTTGAATTTGTCTTGGGGTATTTTTGTAAAGCGTACTTTATGTTATTTCCCCTACTGAATCATTTATTGTTTGTAACAATGTTTCCGGTTGTTTGTCATCTACAGAATACAGCATGGGTCATCTATATAGAAATGATGGCCAATTGTCTTCCCATAACATTTGTATCTGAGTCCAGTCTGTTTGAGAATGTTGGTTTTAAAAGTGTTAACATTAAGCAGAAATAGAATTGAAAAGAAGAGTCCCCTTGGAATCTACATTTACTGGCAGGACTGTGTTTCGTTTTTATAATTTCCACTTATAATTGTTCTTGCAGAATTGTCTCCATTTAGTCATGACATGCATTATGTATTACTTGGTAATTCGTGGCTAATATTTACAGACTCTGCAGGTGTAGAAAAGTATTAAAAGCATTCTAGTAATCAATACATGCCATATCCATGCCTTTCTTTCGTCTTGTACAGGTTCTAGTTTTAGGTTGGTTTGATCAGGAATTAGCACACCTGCAGCCCACACAAAGATTTTTATAGCGCGGGTATGTTTTATCTTTGTAAAAATAAGAAAAATGATTTGTAATGTGCGCAATTAGTTGTCGTATGTGGCCCTCAGGCAACACATAAGTGACCCATGTCGCCCTCGGGGGCCCCTCAGTTCGACATGCCTGCTCTTAAGGATTATACTGATTTTCCCCTCCGTTGGACATTCACGTGTTGTTTCTGGATATCCACAGTTTCGGGTTAAACATATGCAATTAATAAATTCGGTGCTTTCACTAAAGATAAGAGACGCATCCAGTTTCTGATCTAGATCTGATCTTGAAATCACGGATAACTGCTCTAGATGTGAGTTGTTAGACTAGAGAATCTACTTTACGAATTTTATTCGTATACGCCAGAAATGTTTGCGCCCGTTTTCATCAATATTTATCCCAATTGATTACTGACAAAAAACCTTGCTTGTTGCTGAGTCGGAAATTGTTGATAGTATTGAAAAATAACATGGTGAAGCAAATGTAATAGAAGATTTAAGTCCCATAACGCCCGTAAACATATCAGTAAAGATTCTAACAAGATGCTAGCTATGGATTAGCAGTGATATGATGCAATCTCACTGAACCCACACAAAAACCATTGAGAGAATTTAATCACATGTTCTAACCCGAGTGTCATAGAAATCTTTTTTGTAGCAACTAACTAAATAGATAAATGACATTTAACTCACATAAATGGATAAATAAATGCTAGAAATCAATCTCGACACTAAGAAAATGTATAAACGACTTTAAATTATAAACATTATACCATATGTAAATAATACTGAATTATCAAAGTGAATTTTTCCTTACTTATCAGGTTAAGTGCAACTACATTAAAAACAAAATAAAAAAAAACTCTGCATCTATCATAGATAATTTTGTCGTTACTGTTTCAGCTAATTACACATCAGGCCGTGGATTGGCAGTATCGGTGGAGGGTTGGACGCCATGATTTCTAGCATAGTTACTCCCTTTACGGTCTGAGTTCAAATCCCGTCGAGGTTAACTTTGCCTTTCATCCTTACGGGGTCGATAAAATAAAGTACCAGTAATGTACTGAGTAATTGCTGGCCTTGTGCCTAAAGTAGAAACAATTATAATTTAGGATTACTCTAATTGGAAACTATTTGAGACTTCCAGAAAGTTCTTGAACAAGAAATCTTACAAACATGACATTAAACCTGTTTTGATTGCATTAACGTTAAATCGATAATTAGCTATTCTATCAGATCTTATTGAATTTTAAAATGTGTTCTTTTTTTTTTTTGCTTTTTGTTTTTTGTTTGTTTAAACTACATTGTCAAGTGGATGAAAGGACTGAGAGTGAAATGTTTATACCGATAAACAGGGTTATTTGTATAGATTTGATTGTTCTTCTCCGGCTGTTTCTGTTTACAATCTATAGCAGTACATATTAAATAACAACACGCATTCATTGACTTTACGTAGAAAACTGAATGTTCAATCTGTTAGGTGTTACACCCAACGATTTTATACCGTTAAGCTGTTTCATGTATTCATATGGAATAGTTGTTGGAAATGTCTATAACTTACAAGCTGTTATCTTGTTAATCATTGAATTGACTAGAAAGAATAAACTTCAGAGTGAAAAGTCAATCTGAGATTTTTATGTTTCACTTTCTTTGTTTGGGAAAAAATGTTAAAAGAATTATGACGACAATTGTAAAATGGCCGTTTTGTTGTTTTGTTTTTTAAAGAATATATTTATATACAACACACACACACACACACACACACATAAATATATATGGGGGTAATTAATTAGAAGTGGCACTAACATAGCGTTTTTCTTTCATCATAACGGTGAGCATGAAAAGCATATAAGATACATTTATGTATAATAAAGATACGAGAGTCTCGCTATGAATTTTAAAAATAGAAGAAGCGATCATGTCACTTCTATCTCAGTAGCGGTGAGCATACCAACCGTCATCAGAGACATTTACTCACTTGCTACTGAGATAAAATAGGCTAAAACCTATATGGTGTTGTTTTTTTTGCGTTTGATAACTTCAGCTAGAGATGCTCATTGGAATGTAATGTATCTCCAGCCGAAGTTATCATACTAAAAAAACATATAGGCTTTAGCTTATCTAATCTCAGTCGCAAGTGAGTAAATGTCACTGATGACGGATACAAATCCAAAAATAACTATCTGGCATTCTCAACGCACATACAAACATACAACACACATACATGATGATGGTTGCCCTCTCGTTATCGAGAATTGAACGATATAACATTATTAATAATTATCAATTAATGCTATCGTGCAATGCCTGTGCGTGAAGATTTTTTTTTAAGTGAAGAAAGACTGCACTGAGCCAATCTCTCTGTACGACAGTAGCTATGACCCGAAAGAGGAAAAGATCAACATCATCGCAGGTTTTATGTCTGAGTTATCTCAGTTTCCTGAGTTGCCTTCTCCTAGAAGAATGCTCTGACAGAAGCTAGTAATCCTTCACTCACAGTGGTTTAACCGCGCGATCGGGTATCCAGCCCGATTATTTCTATGTTCCCGTGCATATACATACACATGCATACATGTATATACATATATAGATATAGATATATATATACATACATACATACATACACATACATACATGTATGTGTATGTATATATGTATATATAAATATATATATATATATATATAAATATATATAGTGGTAGAACACAGGAAGGTAATATCCGTAGTGGTAGAGCACTCAGTCCATGGGACGAGTTAGGTAGAAGTAGTTACACAACAGTTAGTTCACCATGCCGAGAACAATTGTTTCACCTTAACGGATCCTCAGCTCGTAATGGACATGGTTATACGGAACATATTCCGTATAACCATGTCCATTACCAGCTGAGGATCCGCTAAGGTGAAACAATTGTTCTCGGTATGGTGAACTAACTGTTGTGTAACCATTTCTATAAATATATATATATATATGAAAGACGTAAATAAGAAAGTTATGAAAATTTACTTACTAAAATTTTAGTAAGTAAGTCAATTTTCATAACTTTCTTATTTACGTCTTTCATATAATTGTTCTGCATCCCCTTGCATAGAACCGCAAAGTTACTAAGACAAAACATATATATTTGCTAGCATAGATATGCATCTGTATACATATGTTGGTAGATATACTAATTCTTTATATATATATATATATATATATATTACACACTTTTGGATGGCCGTTGACTTTTAAGAGTTCTTATTTTTTATCCTGCAGAGTGTCCAAAATCACCCTCCTCACCAAGTAAACTTGGTGGGGTTGCCGGTTTAGTCCCCGACGACCCAACCATGCGACAGGTTGTATTGAGTTACATGTTACCAGTAGCTCTCAAGAGTGACTTGACATAACATACATCCATCCATACATACATACATACATACATACATACATACATACATACATACATACATACATACATACATACATACATACATACATACATGATGGCTGCCCTCTCGTTATCGAGTATGGCCATTGCACGAAAAAAAAAATTTATATATACATATATATTAACAATAATAATAATAATAATAATATTAATAATAATAATAACGACAACAACAACAATAATAATATACATATACATATATATATACACACACGCACACACACAAACACACCTACACACACACACACGATAGCAACTAACAGCGCTGCGATCGAATGTGGCTTTTTAGCCCAGCCAATGATCTAAAATGTCTTGCACAGAGTCGGCAACCAAAACATTCACTGGGAATAGCCGGCTGTGGTTAGAGTTCATGTACCTATGCATGTCGCTTGAGCCCTCCTGCTGATTTACATTCTCTACCACATGTTTGGCAAGCATGATGAGTAGCATCTCCAACAGCAGCCTGGTAGTCAACCACTGGTCTTACTTTATGACTGCGAAGATGACTTTCGAGTCCAGCTTTGCTTAGGCAGAGTCTCGCACAGACGCTGCATGTCAGCACCATGGGAGGACCCTCGCCGTCTGGAAGTGCAACAGCAATGCCCTTCCTCACACCCCGCTTTACTTTCTCGTATGCGATTCGAGATGCCTCAAAGGCAACTTTTCCCTCATATACAGTCTTTCTCCATTTATTACGATCATCAGCAATATTTTCTCGTGTATCAGCAGAGATGTTTGTGTCTTTCAAAGAGGCTTTCAAGGAATCCTTATACCTCTTTTTTTGGTTTATGTGGCGGTCGTTTTCCTTTAACTAACTCTCCATAAAAGAGTTGTTTTGGTATTCTAGAATCCTTCATCCTGGCAAGGTGACCACTCCAACGGAGTCGTTGCTTAAGCACAAGAGCTTCTATACTGTCACACATAGAGCTTTCCAAAATCTCGATATCACTGATGTGGTCCCTCCAGTGAACGCCATGGATCCGTCTGAGACACATCTGATGGAGACGCTCCAATTGCTTAAGGTGGTGTCGATATGTGACCCAGGTCTCGCAGGCATAAAGAAGAGAAGAGAGTACGCATGCCTTGTACACCTTTACCTTTGTCTTCTTGCATATGTCTCGCCGACCCCAGAGTCGCCTTTCTAGCTTTCCGAAAGTATCACTTGCTTTCCTAATCCTAAGTGAGATTTCACTATCAAGGTTGCTGTATCGATTGACAGTGCTTCCCAGGTAGACAAACTGATCACCCATTCCAAGTCGTTTACCATACACATAGATATTTGGTTTCTGCACTGCTTACCAGAGGCAGGTTGGTACCTGACGACGGTTTTCTTGAGACTGACAGTCAATCCTAGGGCAGTGCAAGCGTCAGAAAATGCATTCAAAATGTGCTGCATATCACTCTCTGTGTGCGCTACAAGATCGCAATCATCTGCATATAAGAGGTCTCTTATGATTGATGTAAATACTTTTGTCTTTGCAGCAAAGCGCCTGATGTTAAATATGCTGCCTGAGGTTCGATATCGGATGTAAACACCATGCTCGCAATTCCTGAATGCAATACAGAAAACCATTGCAAAGTATATGACAAACAGGGTCGGTGCTGGAATATCCCCCCTGTTTCACTCCATTTTTTTTTACTGAGATAGGCTCCGACATGTTACCTCCGACATTAACCCAAGCCTTCATGTTGTCATGGAAAGACCTAACTAAAGCAAGGAACTTATCAGGTCAACCAAGTTTCTGGAGAACCTTCCATAATGCATTTCTGTTAACAGTATCGAAAGCTTTTGTCAGATCGACAAAAACCTGATACAGATCCAAACCTTTTTCTATGCACTTCTCCTGGAGCTGTCTAGCTGAGAAGATCATATCAGTAGTGCCGCGTCCAGCACGAAAACCATATTGACTTTCAGGAAGAACACAATCTGCAATGTGTGTCAGCAGACGGTCCAGAAGCACCCTACATAAAACTTTCCCTACGACAGAAGGCAATGTTATACCTCTGTAGTTCCCACAATCATTCCTGTTACCCTTTCCCTTGTACAAGACCACCATTACTGCATCTCTCCAGTCCTCAGGTACGGATTCATTTGCCCATATCCTGCCAAACAAAGAGTGAAGATGTTGCAGGAGTCTCTCACCACCATATTGTAGGAGCTCAGCATGTATGCCATCCATACCTGGAGACCTTCCACTGTTCAGCTTCGAGATTGCCACTGCAACCTCCACAAGCGTCGGAGGTTCTGCGAGAGCTACTTTCACAGGACTTTCTGGAATGAGATTGAGGAAATCTTCACTGACGACTGACGGCTGATTCAAAAGATCATCAAAGTGCTCTCGCCACCTTCGTAGAATTCCTTGTGAGTCACGAAGAAGTTCTTTGCCATCCTTGCTGCGAAGCGGTGTCACCAGAGAAGACGGTCCATAAACCTCACGCAAGAGACTGTACAACAGCTTTGTGTTATTGGAATCTGACGCAGTTTGTATCTCACCAGCCTTCTCACTCCACCACTGATCCTTCATTTGAGAAAGACTCCGCCTAACACGTGATTTTACATCCCTGAGTTCCTCATGCAACGTGGTTTTGCCGTCAAGTAGCGTGACAGAGCACGCCTCCTATCAGCCAACAAGTCTTCTATATGTACATCATTCTCATTAAACCAGTCCTGATGTTTTCTCTGCACCAATCCCAGAACACGCCTGCCTACATCATAAACCGACTTTTTAAGGGTAGGCCAATCTCAACCAAAATCTGCAGCCTGCATCTCTTCTTCCAATGTCCTCTTCACATTTTTATCCTTAAGACGAGCAGCATTCAATCTTTTGAGCAGGGCAACACCAGAAGCCCAGATTTTACGTTTAGTGATTAGTTTCACTTTTGCGCGCACCATGCGGTGGTCCGTCCAGCACTCAGCTCCACGAAGAGCACGAACACACTGCACATCCTGTCTGTCACGCATCCTGACTAGGACGTAGTCCAAAAGATGCCATTCCTTAGATGCAGGATGCATCCATGTGGTCTTGAATTTGTTCTTTTGTTGGAACATGGTGTTGGTAACACACAGATCCAACCTCACACATCTGCAGCAGAAGCATACCATTGCTGTTACACTTTCCCACCCCATGACTTCCGATTACATTCCATGTGTTAAAATCCCTACCCACTCTAGCATTAAAGTCACCAAGCACGATGACTTTGTCTGCCTGAGGGATATTTCTTAAAACACCTTTCAAGGCATGGTAAAAGGACACTTTTTCTTCATCGACAGAATTCATAGTTGGAGCATACACACTCACCAGGGTCGCATATCTTCCTTTGTCCAGCGGAATTCTCATGGACATAAGACGCTCACTAATCACTACTGGGAATTCTTCTAATTTATTCACAAGAACAGTCTTAACAGCAAATCCTACCCCAGCCTCTCTTCTGGTTCCTTCATCGCTTCCTTTCCAGAAGAATGTATATTCTCCACAAAATTCTGTAAGATGACTATCTCCAGCTAACCTCGTCTCAGATAAAGCCACGATGTCAAGATCGTAACGTAGAAGCTCCTTTGCAACAAGAGCATTCCTTCGTTCAGGACGCTCCAAGGAATCTCTGTCAAGCAGCGTCCGTACGTTCCAGCAGCCAAGACTAAATGCCTTGTTTGGCTCTATTACAATGGCACGATGACGCGCGGACCCAGGGTGTGATAACCTGGGGGCCCTGCCCTTATTGCCAATTATCTTTTTTGTTCCAGAACCTAAATTGCCAATTATCACTTTTATATTGTTCTGGAACATCATTGAATTTTGAAAAAAAAAAAAAAAAAGTAATAATAATAGTAACAATAATAATTATAATAATAATAATAATAATACACTATTAATAATTATTAATTAATGCGATCCTGCAATGCCTGTGCGTGACGAATATTTTTAAAGTGAGGAAAGACTGTGCACTGAGCCAATCCCACTCTCTGAGCAGCGACAGTAGCTATAACCCGAAAAGAAGAAAAGATCAACATCATCGGTAACTACTGAGCCGCAGGTTTTATGTCGGAGTTAACCCAGTTTCCTGAGATGCCTTCTCCTAGAAGAATGCCCTGACAAGGGCTAGGGGTTCTTCACTCCCAGTGGTTTAACTGCGCGATCGGGCATCCAGCCCGATTATTTCTGTCTCTGCGCAAAAAAAAAAAAATAAAATAAAAAATCACTTATTGACACTTATACGTACGACACACACACACGCGCGCACACACACACACACATACATACGCGCGCACACAGCAACACTCATACATACAGACAAACACCACACACGCTACTCACTTACACACACACACACACACACACACACACATATATATATATATATATAGTATTAAGGATACTATTTATGGTTATGTATATAATAAAACCTTTTATGGTTATATATATTTTAAACTCTAAATAGTGAAAGACAGTAATTCATTACTATCTTATTACCAGTAAGATAAATAGCTCAATGTAATAACATCAGTTGTTTTACAGAGTAGTTATATAGAAATTACATGAATCAAAGTTCAGTTTAAATCATTTATTTGCTTACAATTGTTTCCTCCAAACCGAGGTTTGGATTCTTCGGAGCAACTAGTTGTGGGTCAATATATACATATGTTTTTATATGTCTCTTGTGTTGAAAAGGAGGTCAAGTATGTAAAAAAATCACTAAATAGTTGCTCCGAAGAATCCAAACCTTGGTTTGGAGGAAACAATTGTAAGCAAATAAATGATTTAAACTGAACTTTGATTCATGTAATTTCTATATATATATATATATATATATATATATATATATATTACCGTCATTACTGATACAAGGTTACAAGATTATGTCAACTATTGACTTTCAAGAGTTCGTATAGTTGAAGCCGTTCGTATACATACATACATAATGGCTGCAAACTCTGCTAAGAGTATTGCAATCGCTTGTCCGAATATAGAGTTTGGTGCACTTTTAGGCTACGGCCCGCCACACGAACCTGTAACATAAATTGAACAAGCCATGCCTGTGCTTTGAAGGTTTTTTAAGTAGGGAAAAGCCTTGCACTCGACCAATCCCACTTTCTGAGCATCGAAAACACCGCTCGAAAAAGAGAACTGGTCAACATCATCAGATGCTTCCAAAGCCGCAGTTTTTTTCAGTTTCCCTCTCTTAGAAAGGTGTTGTGACAACAACTGGGGGACTTTCACTCCTAGGTGCCCCCCCCCCCCTCCCTCCCCCCCAAAAAGAATTGCTATTTGGATGGCCGTTGACTCTGCTGAGTTCCTCCGCCCTTCGCCGGATCTTGTATTTCATCCCGCAGGGTGTCCAAATACCGCCCTCCTCACCAAGCAAGCTTGGTGGGGTTGACGATTTAGTCGCCGACGACCCGACTATGAGACAGGTTGTACTGTGTTACATGCTACCAGTAGCACTCGAGAGCCACCTGACATATACATACATACATACACACACTCGGCCATCTGTGATCCCATATATAAATATGTTGTGTATCTTTCTATGCACGTTTGTGTGCATAAACAAGCAGGTAAGTTTACTAAGTTAGGTAGTTCGATAGATAAATAGATATGTTTCTTTTATTTGCCACTAGGGCATCAAAAGTGGGACAAGTACAAAGGGGGGAGTTTACACAAAAAGGCGTCCTCAATAAGGAGGAGGCAATAACAAAATATAAAAATAAAATAAGATATAACAAAAAATAAAATTTTTAACAAAATCCTCAATAGAGAGGAGGCGCCTTGGGGGGTCGCACACACCCCCGAAAAAAGTGTGCAACCCTTTTCCTCAGGAGCACAGAGAGGGGGTGCTCCCTCGTTCCTTCCTCTTTTCCACCTACAGGCTTATGTAAAGAGAAGGCCCATTCACACGGGCCATTCTCGCCACTTTCACCCACCTTTCATAAAAACGACTGGGGTGCAGCACCTCTCTCTCCATCCTGATCCTTCTTCCGAAATGATATCGGAAGAAACGGACCAGTTGTTGGCCAGAGAGAAAGGTGCCTGACCTCAGTCCTTTCAGACGCGTCCACCATACAACCTCTTTCGCCATGGCTATTACGCACAGAAACACCGCCTCTGCTTCATCTTTGAAGGGGGGAGGCGGCTTGATCATTACAATAGACTCGGTGGTCAACCGGATCGGTCCCATCCTTGACAGCAGTTGTTCGACATAGCCCCACAGATCGGCTACGCCCGAGCAGTGTACCAATGCGTGTGCAACGGTTTCCTCGTCGCACACGCATCTGGGACAGATCTTTTTGGCGGGGTCCCTACCCGGGCGCCCGTGTCTGTAGAGCCTTTCTCGAACGGGTAAAGCCCCTCGGTAGCACTGCCAGGCCAGGGACTTCTGGAAGTTGTCCATAGGTCCCGGGCTGAATGTCCTACCGAACAGGCTGGCCAGTTCGTCCTCCTCCATGTCTAGGGCTTTTCCGAGGGCGTCGTCGCACCTGCTGCGTACCAGCCCTCTATAGAATGTTGCGGTGGAGTCTCCACTGATAACCGGATCCGCCTGCCAGAGGGCGGTGAGCGCCTGGGCACACTCAGTGTGCCAGGCGCCCAGTTTTCTCGGTCTTTGCTTGACCCAGGATTGCAGCTCGGTGAGTGAGACGAGTCTGGGAAAGGTTCGTCTCACAAACGAGGCCCACACCGGTTGTCCGGTGAGGAATACGTAGAGGTGCCGTAGCCTTAATGCGTGTTTACGCATCATTAGCCACGGCATCCCCAGCCCTCCTTTCGAAGGGTGTTGACAGCAGATGGATCTCCTCACCATAGGAGCCCGCCTCTTCCAAAGGAATTGGAAGAGCGCGCGCTCCATCTTGGTGAGGGTTTCCCTTGGGCAGGGCACTACGGTCAGGCGGTAGTAGATGACGGACGCTATATAAGTGTTCGCTACCTCCGCCCGACCTTTCAGGGATAGTTTGCAACTGGCCCACTTCTGGGTCAGTGCAAACACCCTGTTCGTAACCTCCGCCCAGTTTTTCTCCACCTGGAGGTCCGGTCCGAACCAGACCCCGAGCAACTTCACCGGGCCCTCCGTCCAGCGTCCGACGACGCCATCGGAGGGCATCGGTCTGCCCCTCCACGTGCCGAGTTGCAAACCGATCGACTTGTCCCGGTTCAGCTTAGCCCCTGTGAACTTTTCGTACTCCTCCAGTAAGGTGCCGACCGCCTCGATTTCGGAGGCCGTCGACACCATTACTGTCACATCATCGGCGTAGGCTGACACCGCTTTCCGCAATCCCGGTTCCAAAGGGATGCCCTGCAACAACCCCAACTTCCGCAGTAGTGGCTCGAGAGTCAACACATACAGAAGGGAGGAGAGAGGGCACCCTTGTCGGATGGACCGCGCGATTTTGAACGGCTCCGAGAGGTAGCCGTTCACCTTGACCCTAGAGCAGATGCGGCTGCTGTGCATAGCAGTGATCCAGCCCCTGAAAACGGGTCTGAAGCCTGCCGCCGCTAGCACCGCATCCAGGTAACCATGGTCGACCCTATCGAACGCCTTAGATTGATCCAAGTTGATCAGAGCCCCACCAAAGCCGGGTTCGTTCCCAACCCTCTCTATGATGTATCGCATGAGGTGGAGGTTGTCATGGATGGACCTGGACGGGATAGCGCATGTCTGCGCATCTCCCACCAGGTTGCCCACGACAAGCGCCAACCTCTTTGCTAGCACCTTGGCCAAAATCTGTAACTTTGTATTTAGCAGAGTTATGGGCCTGAAGTTACTTATTTCGTCCCCCTTGTTCTCGTCCTTCCTCACTAGCGTGACTACGCCCTTGGTCACAGTACAGGGAATTCTCCCGTTCTGTTGCCAGTTGCAGTAGACCGCCTCGAGGAGATCGGGGAACAAGTCCGGCATAGCTAGATATAATTCGTAAGGAAGACCATCGAGACCCGGGGATTTGCGTTTGCCGCATTGGCTCAGCACGTCCTCTATCTCAGCGGCCGAAATCGGCTCCTCGCAGGACTTCGCCTCCCTGTCCGAGAGGCGCGGCAGGCCGTCGAGGTATGGACCGAAGTCCACGTTCCCAACCGGCTCCCCGCCCCTCCCGAACAGTCGGGCAAAGTGCCTTTGAAAGGCCTCACACATCTGCTTAGGCTCAAGAATCGCCCGTCCATCCAGGTCTCGCAAAGACCGGATGGTGGATTTAGTTCCACTGTTGGCCTCTGTCACGCGGGCCCAGCCAACAGCTTTGGTCCCCTCGTTCCCTAGAGCACGTATTTTACTTCGGACAACGCAACCTTCGTGCTTCGCGTCGAAAAACTGGCTCAAAGCCGTTCTCGACGCTAGCACTCTGGCCACGTCGCCGCTTCTAATTGCCTCTTCTACTCTATCTATTAGCTCCCTTTCCTTCCTATTCCTATCCGCAGCTAGAATCTTACTAAATTCAATCGAGACTACTCTAATCTCTCTCTTTAGAGATACCCACCACCTGCTGTTGACGATCACTCCAGTCAACCGTTCCTTAACTAACGTACTAATCCGATTCCTGTAGGCTCTACTTGCCGGCAAGGACAAGTTGAGCTTCCAGTAACCGGGGCCCTGTCTATGCGTTCTATCAAGGTTGACCATGCAGGTCACCAACTTGTGGTCTGAATAGCCAACTATGAGCATTTCTGGACAGCTTAAAAAGTCCCTGTCCTTATTTCTAACTAAAAATCTATCTAGGTACGATCTAGATGATCCGCTGCGATTTGACCAAGACCAGGTTGGCACCGTCGGAAAATCTAGTCGAAATCTATCGGCCAGGTCAAATCGGCCGAGTAACCCCTTGAGGCTGTTGCACCCCTCTCTATCGGGACATGCCCCTGCATAGTCCCAACGTGCATCCAGGATACCATTCCAATCCCCCACTAAAAGCAGGGAACGGGACGTCCCTAGAAAAGACTCCAGACGCTGGAAAAAGTCGGGCCGCTCTGTCCCAAAAGGGGCATATGCGGCTATCAGCCTAAAGGCTCTACCTTCACCACTGCCAAGGTCCAGCACCACCAGTCGACCCCCTGGGTCCAAGTGAACTATCTGTGTTGCAAGGCCCATATGTTTTTGCAGCAGAACGACAACCCCACCCCCACCTCCGGGCTGACAGAGAGATGCGTGCATCTCAAAGTCGTCAAAGGTGGGGGCTAGCTGTCGCATGCTGCTGATCCGGGCCTCGCAGATAACCATCACATTTATAGATTGTGACCTGAGGTCATTTAGAAGCATTGCTTGCTTCCAAGACGAGCCCAGGCCACGCGCATTTAGACACCCTACTCTTAGCACAGCCATGTTGGTGGTAAAGAGAAAAGGCACTTACCTCTCTGCGTCCCGGGAAACGGGCCGCTCAATTTCCATGCTGGTTGGGGATGGGTTGTTGGGTGGGGTGGTGGTTTGTGGAAGTGAAGGGGCATCGGTGTGTTGTGGGGTTGGGGTGTTTGTCGTTGAGTGGGTGTCTGGGTGGGGTGGGGTGGGGGCGTGGGGGGGGGGGGTGAATTTTTTTAGGAGGACGCGGTTGATTGGTTTGTCGCAGGGGGGGGGGGGGGGGCCACGTCCTCCGTGAAATTTATTTTCAGTGTTTTGTACAAGTGCATTGGGGCTTTTATCATTTTCAAATGAGGTAGTCCCACAGCAGTTATAAAGTTTGGCCCTTCAGTTTGGACCGAAGGGTTTGCTGAAATTGTTTTCCGTAATTCTTTGTTGTCTGTGTTCATGTATGTGTATTGTAAGGTCTTTTTTTGTGTAGCAGTTAGTGTTGTGTGACAGGGAGGGGTGGTTTGTGTGTAGTTTGTGTTCTCTTGTGGGGGGGGGGTTAAAGTTAACATGTGTGTCTGTGGTGCGTCTCCTCTTCTTTCTTTTTACTTGTTGGAAGGGATCTTTTTCGTCTTGCGACGAAAGAGGTTCGTCTTCCTTGTTGGGTGGGAGGGTATGTTTTCTGGTAGTGTTTGCGGTGTGCGTGTTTTTGTATTTGTTTTGGGTGGGGAGGGATTGGGTGGGACAGTATTCTGTGTTATTTTTTCACGTGTTTGTTGTTGTTGTTGTTGTGGTGGTGGTGGTGGGGTTGTTGGTTTTTGTTGTTGTTGTGGTTGTTTTTGTTGTGGTGTTGGTGTTGGTAGCAGTGTTTTTTTCTGTGTGAGCTGGGGACAGGCAGCCCTCAGGTGACCTCTATTGCCACAGAGGTAACAGGAGGGACGCCTACCCTCCACAATAATGTTGAGGTGGGTACGGTCATCCAGCATGACGCGCTCAGGGATTTGGGCGATGCGTTCTGGCCTTATTTGGGTCAGAACTTCGAGGCTCGTTCCACTGAACGCGTCGCCGGATGCCTTCCCTATTGAAATGAGGTTGTCCTCGTCTAAATTGAGGAAACCGGTTAGTAACCACCAGTAGTTTATGTTTGGGGTGATGGTGGTTATCCATATCCTCTGGGTTTTTTTACCCATGTAGGTGGGGAAGAAGGTGTAGTGTGTGGACCGAATTGGCGACACAGAGTATTTTTTTGCCGCCAATTCGTCTTTCATCAATATGGATAAACTCCCATAGAGTTTATCCTTTTGTATAAAAGTGATGTCTCTCATCGTGTCTTTCAAGACTAACTGAATTTCCGCTTGAGATGGTTGCGCTGGTTTCTTTGTTTTATTTAAAATTGTTCGGAATACGACAGTTCGTAATTCCGTCTGTCTTTTTAGCTCCGGAGGTGAATGTATAGAAAACGAACCGTTTTCGCCAAAAGACACATATTTCTTGGCTTTTTCCAGCATTTCTTTTGCTTTTGAAATATCTTCCAGCACATAAGCGACTGATAATTTAGCCGTTTGTGCAAAAGATATTTTGTTTTCGTTTTGGATATTAGTATTGTTTTGTTTCTCGTCGTTTGAGTTGTTTTCATCTTTGTTGTTGTTGTTGTCTTTCTCGTTTCGTGTGTGGATACTTGTGACGTTTGTGTTGTTGTTGTTTTTGTTGTCTTTATTGTTGTCGTTGTTGTTGTTGTTGTTTTCAAATTCTTGTGTAGTTGTGGCTACATCTAGTGGTCGGTCAACAGGTGAAGACAATTCTTCCTCTCTCTGACCTCTGCCTTTGGCATCTGCTGCTGTGACAGTGGCAGGGGGAAGCTGTGAGTATGACTTCCCCTTTCCTTCTTTGATTGATGGTGAAGATGGTTCAGCCATTTTTCTCAAAATAGGGTTTTTCGAAGTTTTTCGAAAGATAAAATGTTCACAATACTATTTCGCCCAAAGGCGCAGAATATTTTGAGAGACCGACCAGATCAAAATTTGACCTGGCAGTCCCTCTACAAAATGGTACAAAAATGAAAGTTTACAGTTTACAATTTCCGTATGAATTTAAACAAAAACTTACCGAGCGAGCTCAGCACATGTGTCCAGATAGATAGATAGATAGATAGACAGATATATATATATACGGACAGATAGACAGATAGATAGATAGATATGTTTCTTTATTAGCCACGGGGGCACAAAAGAAGGGGACAAATACAAAGAGGGAAGTTTCCATACAATAAAAACGTGTAAAATATTATCACAAATGCAATTTAAAAATTAGTCGATTTTCCCCAATAGGGGGAGATAGTTCATATGGGTAACACATACCCCCGAAAAAATGTGCAACCCTCATCTCCAGGAGTACGAAGAGTTTGTACTCCTTTCCTCTCTTCCTCTTTTTCCTCGACCTACAGGCTGATATAGAGAGAAGGCCCATTCACTCGGGCCATTCTCGCCACTTTCACCCACCTTTCATAAAACTTGCTGGGGTACAGCACCTCTCTCTCCATCCTGATTCTTCTTCTAAAGTGGTATTTGAAAAAAAAAAAATCAGTTGTTGGCCGGAGAGAAAGGTGTCTGACCTCAGCCCTTTCAACCTTGTCCACCATACAACCTCTTTTGCCATACCTATCACACAAAGGAAAACCGCCTCTCCTTCGTTTTTGAAGGGGGGTGGCGGTTTGATCATGACAATGGACTCGGTGGTCAACATGATTGTCCTACCCGCGACAATAGTCGTTCTACATAGCTCCGCAGGTCGGTGACGCCGGGGCAGTGTATGAATGCGTGCGCGACGGTTTCTTCGTCTCGCACGCACCTCGGACAGATCTTTTTTGCAGGGTCCCTGCCCGGGAGCCCATTTCTGTAGAGCTTGTCTCGAGCTGGTAGAGCTCCTCGGTAGCACTGCCAGGCCAGGGACTTTTGGCAGTTGTCCATCGGTCCCGGACGGAAGGTCCTACCGAACAGACTGGCCAGTTCATCTTCCTCTACGCCTAGAGTTTCACCGAGCGCGTCGTCGCACTTGCTGCGGATCAACCCTCTATAGAATGACGAAGTGGAGTCTCCACTGATCACCGGGTCCGCCTGCAAGAGGGCTGTGAGCGCCTGAGCACATTCGATGTGCCAGTCGCCCATTTTCCTCGGTCTTTGCTTGACCCAGAACTACAGCTCGGTCAGCGAGACGAGTCGTGGGAAGGCTCGCCTCATGAACGAGGCCCACACCGGTTGTCCGGTGAGGAATACGTAGAGATACCGCAGCCTGAGCGCGTGTTTGCGCATCGTCAGCCACGGTATTCCCAGCCCTCCGTTGGAAGGGTGTTGGCAGCAGATGGATCTCCTCACCAAAGGAGCCCGCCTCTTCCAAAGGAATTGGAAGAGCGCGCGCTCCATTTTGGTGAGCGTTTTGGCTGGACAAGGCACGACGGTCAAGCGGTAGTAGATGGCGGACGCTATAAAAGTGTTCGCCACCTCCGCTCGACCTTTTAAGGATAGTTTGCACTCGGCCCACTTCTGGGTGAGTGAAAACACCTTGGCCGTCACCTCGTTCCAGTTCTTCTCCACCTGGAGGTCCGGACCAAACCAGACCCCGAGCAGCTTTACCGGTCCTTCCGTCCAGCGTCCGAAGACGCCATCGGAAGGCATCGGTTTTCCTCTGCACGATCCGAGTTGCAAACCGATGGATTTGTCCCGGTTCAGCTTCGCTCCTGTGAAACTTTCGTATTCCTTCAGTAAGGTGCCGACTTCCTCGATTTGCAAGGCGCTCGACACCATTACTGTCACGTCCTCGGCGTAGGCCGAGGTTGCTTTACGCAGTCCCGGTTCCAGAGGGATGCCCTGCAATAGCTCCAACTTCCGCAGTAGTGGCTCGAGAGTCAGTACGTACAGAAGGGAGGAGAGAGGGCATCCCTGTCGAATGGATCGCGTAATATGGAACGGCTCCGAGAGGTAGCCGTTCACCTTGACCCTTGAGCAGATGTTGCTGCTGTGCATTGTAGCAATCCAGCCCCTGAACACGGGTCCGAAGCCTGCCGTCTCGAGCACCGCATCCAGGTAACGATGGTCAACCCTATCGAAAGCCTTAGACTGATCCAAGTTGATCAGGGCCCCACCGAAGCCGGGTTCACACCCTACCCTCTCTATGATGTATCTCATGAGGTGGAGTTTGTCGTGTATGGACCTGGTCGGGATTGCGCATGTCTGCGCTTCTCCCACCAGGTTCTCGGCGACAAGCGCCTGCCTCTTTGCCAACACCTTGGCCAAAATCTGTAACTCTGTGTTTAGCAGAGTTATGGGCCTGAAGTTATCTGTCATCCCCCTTATTTTCGTCCTTCCTGACTAAGATAGATAGATAGATAGATATGTTTATTTGCCACAAGGGCGTACAAAAATGGGACACTACAAGACGTGACGGCGGGGGTTTTACATAAAATCTTACAATAACAATAAACTATATATAACAATAAACTATATATAAAATAAAACAATCGAAATCCCAATAGGAGGGAACGTTACTGCGGGGTTGTTTTACACCCCGTAGATAGAACAACCTTCAACACCAGGAGCACGTTTTCTAGGTGTTCCCGTCTTCCTTTTGTTTGTTTTCCTCAAGCTACAGGTTTATATACAGAGAAGGCCCATTCACTCGGGCCATTTTCGCCACATTCACCCACCTTTCAGCGAATTTACTGGGTTGTAGCACCGCTCTCTCTACTCTCACCTTCCTTCTGAAGTGGTACTTAAAGAAGGGGATAAGTTGTTGTACGGAGAGAAAGGTGTTTGCCCTCAGTCCTTTTAACCTCGTCCACCATATTACCTCTTTCGCCATAGCCACCAGACAGAGGAAAACGGCCTCTCCTTCGTTCTTAAATGAAGGCGACGGGGTGATCCTCCCGATGGACTCGGCTGACAACTGGATGTGTCCCACACGTGACAGTAGCTGTTCGCCATAATTCCACAGGTCGGTCACCCCTGGGCACTGAACAATTGCGTGCAGAACGGTTTCGATGTCCTGCTCGCATCTTGGACAGGTCCTTTAGGCAGGATCTCTGCCAGGGCGTCCGTGCCTGTAGATTTTGTCTCTAACTGGTAGAGCTCCTTGGTAGCACTGCCAGGCCAGAACCTCTGGAAGTTATCCATAGGCCCTAGACGGAAAGTCCTCCGGAACAGACTAGTCAGTTCGTTCTCCTCGATGCCTAGAGTTTCTGAAGTGATAGATAGACAGGTAGATAGATAGATAGATAGATAGATAGATAGATAGATAGATAGATAGATAGATAGATAGATAGATAGATAGATAGATAGATAGATAGATAGATAATTTTTTCTGTGAATATGTCACGTGTTTCTATGTCAATGGATTTAGACATATTTGTGTTTGTGCCTATGTGTTTGAGTACGTACATTTATTGAATGTCACTGTGTTTATATACATTGCAAAATAACTATTTAAAATTATGTTTGACCAAGTAATCGGTCAATTTTGCATTTCCACTTGCCATTTATTTATTAAATATCTTCGTTTTCACTTTATTTTTTTCCATCTTCCTTATTTAATAGAGCTTATGTTAAAGTCATTGCAGAGATAAAATGTTTCGTGTCTTAGATCATAGAAAATTATTCCATGTTGTCAGTTCATGCTTCTAATAATGGCGCTTTAAGCATCTGTCTACTCTCTTCTGTTTTTCTTTGAATCATAGAAAATTTCTAACAAATGAGTAATAGCTATTTACGATCTCTTCTGTATATAAAATGGTTGTTAAACTGCGTCGACTCTGCTCCATCCTTATAATATTAGCAAATTACTCTGTTAAATAAAGTGTATAAGATTGGTGTTATTTGAAAAGAAAAATAGCAAGAACCGCAATGATTGAGGAAAATACTCGATGAGGGAAGTCTTCGAAACGGTTTCGATTCCTAAATGAAACTATTTCATTTTATTTATCTTCAACCCCACCCAATGATGTTTTTTGAAAAGATTATTGCTGATGCCATGTTCACCGTGAAATAAGGTTTGATATAAGGCAATATTCCCCATGGAGTAATGTTCACAAAGATGTAATCCTCACCAAAGAAAAATATCCACCATGAAGTAATGTTCACAAAGGTGTAATCCTCACTATAGAACAATATCCACTATAGCGCAATGTCCACCATGGAGTAATGTTCACAATGGAACAATGTTCACCATGGAGTAATGTTCACCATAATATTCACAATAGAGTAACGTCCACCATGGAATAATATTCACCGTGGATCAATGTCATTCGTGGAATAATGTTCACTGTGAATTAATGTTCGCTATAGAATAATGTTCACCGTGGAGTATTGCTCCCAAAGAAACAATATTCAATATGGCGAAATGCTCAACACGAAGCAATGCCCATCGTGGAGTAGTGTTCACCATGAAGTAATGGAGTAATGTTTCCTTCCCACGGAGTAATATTAACCATGGAGAAATGTTCACCATGGAATAATAGTCACTAGGAAGTGATTTTCCATGTGGAGTAATTAATGTTCACCGATTCCGTTAAAGCATGAAGCAATTTAGCAAGTTCCCCTGTTTACGAAACCCTTCAACGCAACCAGCCATCCGATGTGTATCGTTGAAGTTGTGAGAAGGAAGACAACAGCTTTGATTTGTCAAGGTTATGAATTTGTCTTCAAGATGAATTTTCGAATATTCAACTCCTTCTCCATATACGTTTTTCTTGGTTAACTTTGGGTCAACCTTGATTGAGATGATCTACGACGAAAGGGATTTCAGCCAGGTACACCCTATCATTTTTAGTATGCCTAGGACGTCTCCTTCCTTTGTTTAAGATAGCGGTTTTAATTTTGAGGAAGATTTTACTTCTATTTTTAGCAGGTGCAATGAGTACATGAAAACACTTTATTGGCTAAGGTGTGGTTTGATCTGGGAAAACTGTGAGTATTATTTCTATCAAGTTAAGTGATCGAGCAAATTGCCTCATTGGTTCGCGATGGGTTTGATTAAGGAAAATATTTGGCTACTATTCATAACAGTTGAAGTGATAATGAGAGTTTCCTTCATATCTGGTCTCAACTTAACCAGTAAGTCAGTCTCTTAATTTCCAACACTTACTTTTACATTTTTATTTGTTCCTTTTTTGCGAGCTCATCCTACAGCCTTATGCAACTCTTTTGAACATCTGCGAGGACAGATGAACCAAAGAACTGTTATTTTGCCGTATATAGCGGAGAACTGACAGAATTGTTTGAGTTTTAGGTAAAATGGCTTACGTTTTTCGTTCCCGCTTTCTGCACTCTGAGTTCAAATCCCGCTAAGGTCAACTTTGCTTTTCATACTTTAAAATTCGATTGATAAAGTACCAGTGCAATACTAGGGTCGATTCTGTCGTTTTCTTTTCTATGTTGTACCTGTAATTCGAAGCTCCAGCCTTGTCGCATTCTGTCATGCTAATTCTGCGGAATATTCAGCTGTTTACCCGTTAATTTCTCGATTAGGAATCTAGTTGACTGAACAATTGAATACTCGATATCCGAGGAAGACGCATCACTATTTCGTCTTATATGTTTACTGTTTTACCACCACTAGAATCACCGACGTTCTTAGATTGCGACCCCTGCAGCTCATTTTCCTTATATTACTTTTCATTCTTGCGCCTACTATTTGGAACCAAATTTCATTTACCGTACATACACCGTAATACGATAACCACACTGTTGGAGTTCTGTGTTCAAACTGTTCTTTTTTCTATCCTTATGGTAGCTCCCAGCTCATCATATTTTCAATCATTGTATTCATGACTAGATTATTTAATGTGGCATTTTCGTTTTAAAATGGTATGAAAATTGAATTGCTATTTCTATCAAATAAAGTGACCACGTGGTTTGCTTTGTTTTAGTCGTTGTTGTTGCTGCTTTTGTTCTATTTTAGTTGTTGCTGTATTTGAAGGTAGAAAGCTTACAAGTCGCTTTCATCCCTACAAATAAAACATCTTTCCTCTTGAACCACCAGTCTTACAATCCATGCATACAAAAATTAAGTGCGGAAATCAAAATTGATCGCTTGTATCAAAAGTATCCCCCAGCTAGCATCCTGCGACAACGTCATTGCTAGCACCATGGCCAAAATCTTGAACACTGCATTTAACAGAGTTATGGGTCCGAAGTAATCTTTGTGATCCACTCTTGTTTGGGTCCTTTCTCAGCAGAGCCACCACTTCTTGGTTCACGGAACTGGGAATACTCCCATTTTTCTGCCAGTTGGGAAAGATGTCTGCTACGTTGTTGCTGAACAAGTCTGGCATGTAAACGCAAAACTTGTAGGTCAGACCCTCCCTCTAAACCAAGCAATTTGTCCCTTGTGCAGCCAACTATTGGCTCCCATATTTCATGACCTGTCATTGGTCTTTCGCACTACTGTCTCTGTTGCCGAGAGTCGCAGCAGGTAGTCGAGGTAGGCTCGAAGTCTATCCGGCAATCCAACTCGCCGCTCGTCCCGAACACATCTGCTCGGAATGAGTAGCACAGGTTCGTTGTTGTCAGCCAAATACCTGGGTTTGTTTCCACGGTGTGCGGCCACCACTTAGGCTCATTGAACTTTTCATCAGTCACAATGCATTTCCTAAATGCCTCTTCTAGATTTATAATTGTCACTACACTATTTTTTCTATCTCTAGTACGTTTCTAAACCTTGTGGATTTTACTCTAGTGACCCTTTTCAGGGCCCCCGTCGTCTGTTGTTGACGACATTCCCTGTCAATGCCCATTTAATTAATTCACTGATCCGGTCTCTGTAATCTTTGCGCGTCCAGCTTCCAGTAACTTGGCTCCTGTCTATGGAACCTATCTAAGTCGACTGTACAGATCCCGAATTTATGATCGCTTTAAATTGTGGACAGTCTACACTATCCCTATCTATTTCTCTACAATATACCCAATCTAGATACGACCTGGATGACCCTATGCAGTTTGACCAGGTCCACAATGGCACATATTGGAAACCCTGTTGGTACCTTTGGAAATATCTGAGTTGATTTGCAAAGCTTTTACATCCTCATCTCCTATTGAAATCCACTTGCTTTGTTTTAAGCCTCTATTATTCATCATTTCAAAACGCCATTAGAAACCACCATAGATACATACATTTTCTGACTCACAAGATAGACTTTATTCCATTTCACCTTAGCTGCCGCTACTAAATTTTGCAATTTATTTTAAATCCCTAGTACTTTGTAGACTTATATCATACTAGCGACATCGAAGAAATTGCAAATTTTATAAATATTCTTATTTCTAAATTTATTCTTATATTTAAAGATTTTCATAACGTTTCTATTTCACGTTCAGTATTACAATCATATCTTTGATTTGGTTCCATTGTTAAGATGGTTTTAAGCGTAATGCGCAAAAATATTTCACGATACAAAATATTTCAATAATTTTTTTCGATTTTAACACACACATACATGACGTGATACACAGAATATTATTATAGATGATGCCGGAATTTTTGTGTTGTTTTTGTTTCTGTTTGATTTTTTTTTTCAATAAATGTAACAATATTATTACAGCAACATTAAGAATAACAATGGCAGTGGATTGGCAGAATTGCTAGAAATGCTAACAAAATTCTTGTGGTACCAGGTGATGCGTTTTGAGTTCAAATTCCATCGATTTCAACTTTGCTTTTTATTCTTTCAGGGAGAGGGTGTCAATAAAATAAGTACTAACAATAAGTATTAATAATACGGTATACTAAAATTGAATTAGTCAATCGTACCGCCGTCTAGCATTCTTTACCGTGTGCTAATGCAAGAATGAATACTGAGATGAGCCTCTACACCAGAGTTGTCAAACCTGGGCGATATCACCTACCGGTGGACGATTTCAACCGTTGGGTGGATGATGAGCAATTGAACAGAAAATGGAGGGTGATTGAACATTTTGGTGGACGATATAGCATTTTGAGTATTAAGAAGGTATTTCAACGTATGTTACCCTGAAAAAAATATATTCACAGGAGATATTCAAAGAAGTTGTATACAAAACAGGAGATTAAATGGGAATAACGAACTAGTAACAAATGTTTACCAAACATTTTTTATATGCTTTTGAATATTTACTATTGCAGGTGGGCAGTGAAAAATGTTTCCATATGTAAGTGGGTGATGATGCAAAAATGGTTGGGAACCCCTGCTCTACAGGATCGCTTGATTTGCTAAAAGTTGCATCCAAACCATCCCTAAAAAAAGAATTGACCTGCATCTAACCAATAACAACACCAAGAAGCTCCTGAATCAACTCGCACTTACTATAAAATGGACTTCAGTAATGTGGATAGAGGCTTGTAGATTCGAGTGCCTTGTCCATGAATACATTGTCATATCTAGCATTAACTATCATTTAACTTCTTAACTCTTCGCCCATAGACGAACATGTTAGTATAATCCATGTAAAATCAATTTCTCAGGAAACTCTATTAACCTTTTGTTGTGTTCGTATACAGTGACTACAAAAGTGATATCGAGTTAGATTAGATTGAAACAGCATTAGCAAGAGATGGTACAACAGCTGTTGATATACTTAATATGTTAATCAAAGTAAAAGAAATATTTTATTTATTTACCTTTTCTGTTAGAGTAAACAAATATATAAAGAATTGCAGCCAGGGCAACTGGTTAAAAATTGATGTCATGTGCGTCAAACACAGCTGTGTGTAACGTACAGTGTGCATCCAATAGTCAATGCTAAGTGTGATAGCGCAAGCACTCCTCAAGACCACACCCTATTAGGTAGGTGTTTATGCACAGCTGTTAACTGGAATAATAAAAACAAAAAACTTTTTTGTTCCGATTGTACTGGCGTTTTGTGAGATCAGGATGTAATGAGTTTATCCAGTTAATAATCTTCATTTCAGGCATAGAATTTTACAGGCCTGCATGTGTTGTCACCTGATATACATCGTGGGAAAACGCAGTTTCAATATTTCATTCTTTGCCATGTTGTACAGTTTAATGTGACCAACCGTAACCCTAACAATCCTAACTCTGATCAGCCGTGATCAATCGATGGAAATCTGTGAATAATACACATCGATAGATAAAGTCAAAATTATTAGATACTAACATAGCTGTTGTTTTCTTTTGTTGATTTTATTTTCTGAGTTATTTCCTAAACAGTTCTAGTTATCATTTCTATCCATTTACTTAGTGGAGGAACACATTAGACTGTGTACTCCTAGATATGGAATGCCCATGAAAAGAATGGGGTAATCATCGGTAAGCTCACTGAGGGCGACCTAAGATTAAACAACAATAACAACATAAGCAATAACATAAATGAAGTTGTTCACTAAGTTATATCTGCTTAGAGCTTGCACGGTTGAATTTAAATCTTTTCATGATATATATATATATATATATATATATATATATATATATATATATATTCATCCTTACGGGGTTGATAAAATAAAGTACCAGTAATGTACTGGGTAATTGCTGGCCTTGTGCCTAAAATAGAAACAATTATTATTTGGTTCGCCCTAAAAAGGTTTAGTAAGGCTAATATATATATATATATATTTATTTTATATTTTTTAATTTATTTTAAAAAATTGGTTGAATTTTGCTTGTTCTGCTTATCTTAGTATTAAAGTTCTGGTATATCAAATTAATACCATTGAACAACCTTGAATCATAGACAACCTATGTATTTCTAGGGGTACTTAGTATCCTTTGACATATTAACTTCATTCATTATTCTCCGTTATGTAGAGAACAAATCTGTTGTTCTATTTAGCTGCTATTTTTTTTTAGTAGTAATTATAGACAGAAAGTCTGTGGTTTCCCGCTTTTACTTCAGACCGGTTTACATACGGGTCACTTTTACGACCTTTCAGACCTGTGTTAGCTGGCAGGAGGTCATATATTTTATCGTTCCTGGGTCTTTTAGCCCTAGGAAAGGAAAATGCTTCTCTGATAAGCTTTGGTCTTCCATCAGATATCCATCGGATTTCTGGGGTTTTACTAAGCGAAACTGATCAGTAAGGGCCATTAGAAGAGGTAAATATTTATATTATATTTTTTAATTTATTTTAAAAAATTGGTTGAATTTTGCTTGTTCTGCTTATATATATATATATATATATATATATATTCATCCTTATGGGGTCGATAAAATAAAGTACCAGTAATGTACTGGTTAATTGCTGGCCTTGTGCCTAAAATAGAAACAATTATTATTTGGTTCGCCCTAAAAAGGTTTAGTAAGGCTGTAACGATAAAGAAAACTAGAGTAGAGGGAGATCTAAGTACCTAGAAGTACTTACTAAAGTCATCACAGCCAACGTTCTCGTGGTGAGATTGGTCCTGAACTAATTCTTCAATGCTAAGCACGAAGGCTGCGTTGTCAGAGCTAAGGCGCATGATCTTAGACACGAGAGTACGGAAGCTGTTCAATGGGCTCGAGTGGCAGACGTAAGGCGTGGCAACAACGTCATAATCCGATCTTTGGAGGACCACAACGGGCGCATGGTACTTGATCCCAAGCAAATGTGTGAGGGTTTTCAGCGACACTTCGCTCAAATGTTCTGGAGCGGTGGCAGATCGGATCGAGCGATCGATTTCAGAGCCTACCACGGCTCTCGGCGAGGGAGGTGGAGTGTTGCGAAAAACTGATAACAGCCGAAGAAATATGGGACGCAATGGCTAGCTGCACGAGGGGCAAATTCCCTGGCTTAGATGATCTGCCGTACGAGCTTTACACAAACATGCCAGACTTGTTTGGCGACATCTTAGCGGACGTCTACGCCAACTAGCACCAGAACGGGAGAATTCACAGTTCTGTGAGTCGAGGGGCGGAAGCGCTGCTGAGAAAGGACCCAAACAAGGCGGACCATATAGACAATTCCAGGTCCATAACTCTGCTAAACACAGTTTAAAATTTTTGCCAAGGTGTTAGCAACGAGAGTGGCGCTTGTCGTCGGTGGTCTAGTAAAGGGTGGCACAAATATGCGCCATTCGGAACAGATCCATCAACGACAACCTCCACCTCATGCGATACATCATAGAGAGGGTGGTTAAGGAACCTGGAACGAGTGGTGCTCTGTTCAATGTATATCAATCAAAGGCTTTCGATAGAGTCGACCGCTACCTCGCAGCCGTCCTCAACGCAGCCTGCTTCGAACTCGTTTTCAGGGGCTGAATCACTGCAATGCACAGCGACATCTGCTCTATGGTTAGAATGAACGGTTACCTTTCGGAACCATTCAACATCATGTGCTTGGCCCACCAAAGTTGTCCCCTCTCGCCCCTTTTGTATGTATTGACGCTTCAGCCATTACTACACAAATTGGAGATGTTGAGGAGCATCCAGCGCGAACTAGGATGTGGGAGATGTGCATATGCCGACGACGTCACCGTAGTGATGTCAGACACCAAACACATTCAGATGATTGGTACCACTCTCAGGGAGTACTAGGCGGTAACAGGAGCAAAACCTAACCAGGAAATGTCAGTGGGCCTGCAGCTCGGCACCTGGAGAGGCATGTCCATGCCGTCCAACAGCGTCGTCAGGCGCTCAGGCTACAACATCTCCAACCTTTCTTGATGGTGAACAGGTTTAGTCGCCGTTCGCTAGACACCTTTTTCTCCTTAACAGAGCTGCAATCTTGGGTCAAGCGAAGACCGAGATGGAGCGCTTGGAGACTGGAATGTCTTCAAGCGTTCACAGCTCTCAGCCAATTGGACAGTACGATCGGTGGAAACTCCACCTTAGCATTCTTTAGATGTTAGTGGAAGGTAAGAACGACGACGTCCTTGGGGAGACTCTGGACGTTGACGAAAATCAACTAGCCGCTCTTTCCAGAGGACTTTCGGTCCAGGGCCCATGGACAACTTTCAGAAATCTCTGGCCTGGTAGTGCTACCGAGGAATTTTACCAGTTCGTTATAAACTCTACAGGCATGGAAGTGCCATCAGTCGGATTTGCCCGAGGTGCGCACAGGGCAATGAAACCGCCCTGCATCATAGAGTGTCCGAGTATTGCTGACCTGTGGGTTTATGTCGAGCACCTGCTGTCACGTACGGATCCGAATATCAACTGAGTCCATTGTGAAGATCGCCCCACCGTCTTCCTTTAGATGAGGAAGAGAGGCAGTTTTTATCTGTCTGGTGGCCAGGACGAAAGACTGTATCATCCTGTACCGTCTGTACTAGGTTGTTAGTCCAGCAGTTCTAAAGACAATCTCACACTGTCTCGAAAATAGGAGGAAGGAGACTACCGCCAAAAAACAATACATGCCCAGGTCAATGAATTCTGAAAAGAATTCAAGCCACGTGCTAGAACTCAATTGGATATGAAAAAAATAACCATATGTACGCATCGCTTGATGACACATAGATATTTTCTCAGGCAAAATAACAGAATGAGATACAAGAACAAACAATCAATATTCATATAAAGAATAAACAAAGAGAGTCATACTTTATATCGGGAAAGTTCATATCTGTTGCTCCAAGAGTAAATATATAAATACATAATCGGAGAAAGCTAATAGCGATACTCCGGCCAAATACCAACTCACTCAACAAACATTAGGAAATACCTGAGTATATTCCTAATTAAACGTTCGGGGTGCTAACTAATTGTATTGTGTGGAAAATTGGCTGTATCATTTCATATGAGATATATCAAATATATCACTTCCCAGACGACTCGTTTCATTATAAGATTTCTACAATTTGGGTGAAATTATACCAAATTATGTAGAAGCTTGTATAATCAACGGATACTTATTCAAGTGGGCTCTTATAAATCTTCAGTGGGTGCCCAATAATATTAATATTGATAACCAAATCAACATCAATATTTAGCGCTAATCGCCATCAGAGCTTGAGGGATATATATATATATATACATACACATATATATACATATACATATATATATATATATATATATATATATATATATATATATATATATATATATATATATATATATATATATATATATATATATATATATATATATATATATATATATATATATATATAATATAATATTAAATGTTAGTATATATCTTCTTATTTCAGGTCCGTATCCTACTACACATCAGACCATATTGGAACAGTTCCACAAACACACCGGTTTTACTATTCGAGGAAGTTTTTAGACCCTCGCTCAACGCTTCTCCATTTCTTCCCTTTTCGAATGGTACAGAGAGAGAGAGAGAGAGAGAGAGAGAGAGAGAGAGAGAGAGAGAGAGAGAGAGAGAGAGAGAGAGAGCGAGAGAGAGAGAGAGAGAGAGAGAGAGAGAGAGAGAGAGAGAGAGAGAGAGGAATTGAACTCTGTACTTGAAGAGTGTGAGGTAAAATTGAGCTACACGGTATTTGAACTTCAAGGGCAGAGAATCGGGGCACATACCGAAAAGGATTTTATCTGATTCTTAACATTCAATATAATACAAAGCAATTTCTTGTGTTGTTTTCTTCTGTATACGAAGAAATCAACAGAATGTTTTAAAGTTAGTTGTTTTCTCGGGAAGATTTATAAACGGTAGTTTATACCAACATTAAATTCATCGTTTTCTTATGCATTCAAGTTATAGAAATAACCAATTTGTAAAAAGAAACCAAATGCCTTGATACAGCCCTACAGATGTCACTCTTCATGACATAACCACGCCTACAGTATATTCACTCCAAACGCCTGCCAATCAGGATATAACAACACTCCCTTAAACTAGCCCACAATTCCCGCCCTTTCTTTCTAACAATAAAATCTAGCCAACAAGCAAGCTGCTATGTTGTTGCTCGCCCAGCTGAAAATAACAGACAATCTACGTCGAAGCTCACCCTACTGTCTACCATCCAATGAGACAACAACATCAAAATGATGAAATAGATGGAAATGCCTTTAGTATTATATCTATTGGATTAAGGGTAGCCTAGAGCTAAAAATAACAAAAATAGTTGATATCTCATTATCTCATTAGTGATATCAATATATATATATATAAAGAGTCAGCACCCCGACGGCTGAGCTCCGGCCGTTTCGACCCTCTATACTACCCTAAGTATTGAGTACTCTTGTGCGTTATGGTCCACCTGGTATCTTACCACACTGTTTTTTGTTATATATATATAACAGTAACACTAACATAGCGTGATTCATAATCGACGTGTAAGTGATCATAGCCTAAAAGATTCATAGCGAGACTTATGTATACTTATACATGAACATATACGTATGCATATCATGTCTCTCTCTCTATATATATATGTGTGTGTGTGTGTGTGTGTGTGTGTGTGTGTGTGTGTGTGTGTGTGTGTGTGTGTGTGTGTGTGTGTGTGTGTGTGTGTGTGTGCGCGTGTGTGTATGTATGTATATTCCTCCAACCGTGAACCTAATATAATTGTGTAAAATTGCCTCCTGTGTTTTGTTTGTTTCATTTAGTAACTATATATATATATATATATATATATATATATATATATATATATATATATATATATATATAGTAATAATAATAAATTGGAAGACTGAAATCCAAAGAGGGCTCGATAAGGATAAATATATATCAAATATATAAGAACCGTAGAGCAAATATTTATTAAAATAAAATAAATATTAGTTTCAGAAGATCCCGTTAAGGGTGAAAGCAGCGATTCCGGGGCCCGACTCTTCCTCGACATTTCATCAGATATGCGAGTTTATATGTGCATGTGTGTGTGTGTGTGTGTGTGTGTGTGTGTGTGTGTGTGTGTGTGTGTGTGTGTGTGTGTGTGTGTGTGTGTGTGTGTGTGTGTGTGTGTGTGTGTGTGTGTGTGAGAGATAGTGAGTGAGTGAGTGAGTGAGTGTGTGTTTGTGTGTGTGTGTATTGTGGATTGAGACGTAAATATATTTTTTTTTATTTAATTTTCTGCAAATTCATACATATTGAGTCCTCATTTGAAAGTAGTGTCTTGCACAAAAACATATATATATACATACATAGATGGTGGCTGCCAACTCGTTTTCGAGTACGGCCACTACTTTATATCCATGTAGGAGAACCCCTACCGATGCGCTGAACGAGTGTGACATTTTAGTCCAGCCAGCGACTTGAAAACTCTGGTACAAACACTACACTTGTGACAATTATTGACACATAGTGCTGGGCCCATGGTACCATGTGACGACAAGTGCAGAGAGATCTCCAGATATAAAGCAATGCCTGTGCCGTGAAGCTTTTATAGTGAGCAAAGGCACTGCACAGAGCCAGTCCCACTCTCTTAATCAAGATGATATTTATCAAAAAGAAGAACAAGTCAACATCATTGGATACCATCAGGGTTGCAGGTGTTATATCAGAGTTTTCCTTCTCCTAGAATTCTGCCTTGACAAAGGCTAAGGGGTCATCTCTCCCGGTGATTTTGGATGGCCATTGACTCTTAAGAGCTCCTTTGCCCTTTTACAGGTTTTGTTTTTAGTCCTGCAGGATGTCCAAAGTCACCCTCCTCACCAAGAAACCTTGGTGGGGTTGCCAGTTTAGTCGCCAACGACCCGACCATGGGACAGGTTGTACTGGAATACATGTTACCAGTAGCACCAACGGGTGACCTGACATAAATACATACATACATACATACACACACACACATATATGTGTGTGTGTGTGTGTGTGTGTGTGTGTGAAGGTGCACGACTGAATGGGTAGCGAATTAGAACCGCAATCGTGAGGTTGTGAGTTCGATTCCTGGACCGGGTGATGCGTTATGTCCTTTATTTCACGTTTGTCCTTCTACCTGGAGTCGCGACCGACAGATAGTATTAGCAATTGGAAAGACCAATGGAAACATTGTTTCCTCGGTTTGATTTGACGAAAGTCGATCGACTGTCGATATATATATATATATATATATATATATATATATATATATATATACATAGCCAACCCACCCCCACTCTCAAGCGTGAACCTAATATTAACACTTTATACTGCCTCTTCGCTTTGTTTTTGTCTTTTTGTTTTCTGTTTTAACTATTATATATATATATATATATATATATATCGACAGTCGATCGACTTTCGTCAAATCGGAGTGATTTATATTTATATATATATATATATATATATATATATATATATATATATATATATATATATATATATTATATATATATAACGAAGGAAATGTGGTAAGGAACCAGGTGGACCATAACGCACCAAAGTACTCAATACTTAGGGTTAGGGTAGTAGAGTGGGTAATAGGAACGAGTAGGACCAGATTTAGCCGTCGAAACGGCTTGAGCTCAACCGCTAAAAGAGATAAGAAAGAGAAAGAAAAAAAATGGGGTCCTACTCGTTCCTATATATATATAGAGAGAGAGAGATATACATATAAAGTGATATAGTTCATTATAGAGAATCATGCATAAATGTCTGTGTGCATGTGTGACTGTGTGCGTGTGTATGCGTGTGTGAGTGTGTGCGTGTGTGAGTATCTGTCTGCGTGTGAGAGTGTATGCGTGTGTGAGTGTGTGAGTGTGTGAGTGTCTGCGTGTGTGAGTGTGTGCGTGTGTGAGTGTGTGCGTGTATGTGCTTACTTCAAGTCACCATCTTTGTATAACACCAACAGCCCCAGCTAAACTCCTCAACTCTTAATGAAGGTTACAAGTGTATTTAAATGCACAAGCCTACTATTCTTTCTTTTCTTCTTGCTCTTCTAAGCTTCGTATAGAAAACAAGAAACTCTTGTACAGAGAGAATAGGCAGGACTCGGCATGAAATTTCTTAACACACACACTTTCCACGCGTTTGTTTAAGCAATAAATTATAGGTTGCATTTAAACTTGTAATTATGCACACACACGCGCACACACACACACACACACACACACACACACACACACACACACACACACACACACACACACACACACACACACACACACACACACACACACATAGGCACACACACACACACACACACACACACACACAGACATATATACATATATATATATTCACACACACACGCAGTCATTCATCATTACATAAACATGCGCTCACGCACACACGTACACACGCACTCACGCACGCACACACGCACTCACACACGCACTCATACACGAACACACGCACTCACACACGTACACACGCACGCACACAGCCAAAGGAAACGTTGGAGAGGAAAGGTAAGAGGTAAACGTATACAAAGCTATACACACACACACTCACACACACACACACACACACACAAACACACACACATTCACACAAGTTCAAACACGCATATTTAGCCCTCTACATATATATATACGTGTGTGTGTGTGTGATTCTCTCTACCTTTTTCCTTGCTTATTAAGCTCCTCCCACGTACGTTTATTACTCTACGTCACTCTTTCTCTCTTTCCCTACCACCTCTCTCTCACACATGATAACTACACATTAGTAAGCCGTTCCCATTCGCTCTCATGATTTAGCAACTCCTTTCAAACCGCCTCTTGTTTAACTCCGCCCATCTCCTCCTACTATCTCACTACATATATACTATCTTTCCTGACGTCGTCCATTCACACTCTTTCTCTTATTAATGTTATTCCTTCTCTCTCTATTTAGATGATGATGTTATATTTTTATTTGCACGTCTCTCCTTCCAATTTTCTCAATGTTCTCCCATTATTTCTCGGCTATCCCCGATAGCTCCTTTTCCCTATCTACCGCCTCTCAATCTCTCTCTCTCTCTCTCTCTCTCTCTCTCTCTCTCTCTCTCTCTCTCTCTCTCTCTCTCTTTCTCTCTCTCTCTCTCCTCCTATCTTTTTGTTCAATCCCTGCTCATAGTGGGAACCATAAATGTCTAAAGAAAATACACCTTACACTTATAACCCAACGAGACACTGAAAAAGGCGCAAATCCACAAATGTGTACCGCCAGAACACCAACCACAACATGATAAGTATTATGGAAAGCATTGGTGTGTATGTATATATATATATATATATGTGTATATATATATATATATATATATATATATACATATATATATATATATATATATATATACACATACATACAAACACGGATATATATCCCATGTGTGTGTGTGGGCGCGTGTATGTGTACCACAGGATGTAACCATTCTAAACATATTGGCGTTTTCTTTTTACTTCTTTCTTTCTTTCTTTCTTCTTCTTCTTCTTCTTCTTCTTCTTCTTCTTCTTCTTCTTCTTTGCCCACTTAGTCCTCAAACACTCCTTCCCGTTGGTCTTGTCAGAAGCAGCTTATTCAGCCGGATCCCCAAGCGAGATCAGCCAAGCTTTTGGATGTTATCCAACCATCTTGCTCGGGGTTTAACAGTTGGTTTTGCCCGTAAAATCTGTCCAGCGATTCTTTCCTGACACATTCTAACCACATGCCCACATTATCGGAGCTGTGATCTCCAAATTTGGAGAAGTAGAGACTCTACCTGGAGTAACTCCCTGATCTCCGAGCTACGCACTCTATCGATCGAGTAACGTTACTCCAAAGATCTTTCGAAAGAACTCCATTTCGGCCGCTTGTATTCGCGATCGTATTCTTTCGGTCATTACCAAGATTGATAACCATAGATAGGGCCCGGCACGAATACCGAATTGAAGATAGTGAGTTTGGCTTTTAAACCTACCTCCCTTCTTCTGATTACTGAATGCTGAATCTGGCTCATTACTGTACCAGCTCCTGCAATTCTTGCACTTAATTCAGCCTCCAGCCTTCCATCAGTCGTGAACAAGGCCCCGAGATACTTGAATTTCTCCATATGCTTCAGTGGAACTCTATTCACATGTAAAGTGCACTGCGCAGGCTTTCTTGAGAGGACGAGTTTCTCAGTTTCGCAGCACTGATTTTTATTCCAGCCATGCAGCACTCGGCATCAAACCTATCAAATGCAAGTCGATCACCTTCTGTCAACTTAAGTAATGCCATATCGTCTGTAAATTCCAGCCGACTGATCTTACACCTGCCAGTCGTGATACCACTTCCAACCCAGCTACGTATGTCAATCCTGTTCATGAAAATAATTGTTTCTACTCTTGGCACAAGGCTAGCAATTATCCCAGTGCATTACTGGTGCTTTATTTTACCGACCCCGTAAGGATGAAAGACAAAGTTAATCTCGGTGGGATTTTAACTCAGAACGCAAAGGGCCAAAACTCTATGCTATAAAGCATGGTGTCTGTCGCTTTACCGCCAATGAAAATCCTGTTCATGAAAATAATGGTTTCTAGTATAGGCACAAGGCCAGCAATTTCGGGGGAAGAAAAAGTCGATTAAATCGACACCAGTGCGTGACTGGTACTTTATTTTATCGACCACGTAAGGATGAAAGGTAAAGTTAACCTTAGCGGGATTTGAACACAGATCGTAAAGGGCCATAACTCTATGATGCAAAGTATGGTGCCCGACCCCCTATCGATACTGCCGAAATAATGAACAGGAGAGATGGCAGCATGCACCCTTGGCTGAGTCCGACTTCCAGATGAATTGTCTTACTCTACTATGAAAAGGAGTTTCAGCATTCTATATTTTCTATTCGGTCTAAATATTTCTACAGTACACCCATTGCTTTTATTTTATCCACCATGTTTCTTCTTTTTTTCACAATTCTTTTCACCTTTTGTTTATCTTTTTCTAACGTTTACGTTTTAATTGTTTGCTCCACCGTAACATCCTGACATATACATATAAAAGCACATTGGCATACACACGCATGCACACACAGACACACTCACACACGCACGCTCACACTAATGGACACACACACACCCATGCACACGCACGCACGCACACACACACACACACACACACACACACACACACACATACATACACACACACACGCATATATATATATATATATATATATATATATATATATATATATATATATATATATATATATATATATATATGTATATATATATAGGCATATTCAGGGCTGTGAGGTTAAGAAATTCACTACCAAACTACGTTGTTCTGGGCTCAGTTCTGTTGCATGGAACACTCTGCAACTGTCTTTTACTATGCCTTGTGAGTCAAGTTTGGTAAACGGAAAATGCAGAAACCTGTCGTATAGATGACTGACTGAATACACACGTGTTTTTTATTTTTTTTTTAAATTGTATTCCTTCTTCTTCTCACTCTCTAATTTTCTATTTCATCTTTTTATTTCTCATTAAATCTTCTGATGAAGGACTAGTGTCCGAAACGTTAAGACGCTTTTCCTACTAAATCATGTGTAAAACTAATATATATATATATATATATATATAAATTTTAGTACAGCATTAACGAAGCCTTAGTTGCGGCCAAGCTAACGAATGCAAATTCGGTCTGTAGCTTTAGCACTCGGATGGGGAAAAGTACCCCAGAGTAATAACAATACGTTTAGACAGCTTAGCAAATCAAATATAGCGATCGGCAGTCCAGCCGCATCATCACTAGAGCAACGAAAATACAGGACCCAGGAAAAGATTATATATATATATATATATATATATATATATATATATATATGTGTGTGTGTGTGTGTGTGTGTGTGTGTGTGTGTGTGTGTGTGTGTGTGTAAAGACGAAGTTTTCTGTATGTGTGTGTATGTGTGTGTGGACAATTTTTAATGAGGGTGTAGTGACCTACATTCCGCGGGCTCACATACATTCTCTGTGCGTGATTTGGCTCAGCTCAGCCAATCAGCGCCAGGAGTAGACGATATATCCCTACGCGTTCTGAGGGAGAAATAGCCCGCGAAGATTTGAGGAATCTCAGACTCGCAGCTTGACCATGCTAAGGTAAACACTGCTTGTTCTTTTGCTCCGTAAGCACAAACAATATGTAACGACACAACAATTTTACTACGGACCTGGCCAAAGCCTCAACCAGTCGACCGTATTTTCTCTTGTAATCTTAATTGAATTATTTCATTATTCTTGGCATGCCAGTTTAATTCACTTCTTAACCTTTGTTAATAAATAATGTAAAAACAAGCTAAAGTCGTTGTCGATATTCCTATCATATCTTTCTACCAAACCTGGTTCCTCGTGGCAACCTTACCAACTCTCTAAATACACTTCTCTGCTAAAAGGGCTCATATATTCTAAACCATTAATGCGATTTCTTTGAAATTTTTTACAGAGCTTCTCCTTGCACAAAACCTGTACATGATCTACAAAAGCTTTCAAAAATCGATATTGGGGCCTTAAAAAATTTCGGTTATTTGTGTGAATTTTCGTGATTTTTTTAAAACAAAAGTTATCTTTCGTAATTCGGCTCATTCGGATTTTAATTTACTCTTTGTACTTGAAACAAAAGGTACGCTTCCTTGAGACTAACAATATCATTTTGTATATTTCACAACCAGCAATTTCTAACAGATTACTAAGTTAAGTTATAGATTTGACATTGTATAATTTATCGTTTCAAGCTTGATGTTCATACATTAAGTGATGTCATAAATTTTACAATATACTTTGTACATAATAGTGTCTATTATTCACTTCACTTCTCTATTTCATGATGCGCTTTTACTGTTGTCAAAAAAATATATACCTAGACTGGATTTCTGTTGTTACATGGTATAACGGATGACACCGAGCTCACATATTAATTATTTTGCTGGAATAGTGCCTAAGGTTTTCATGTTTACATAAAGTACGTTTTTCTTCTATGTATTCAAACTTACTTTGTTTAGTTTAATGAGCTATATCGAAAGCTACTTGAACCGTCCAAAGGACGGGTAGTTTAGCTAGTATATATATATATATATATGTGTGTGTGTGTGTGTGTGTGTGTGTGTGTGTGTGTGTGTGTGTGTGTGTGTGTGTGTGTGTGTGTGTTTGTTTGTCTTTCCGTAACTTAGCGGTTCGACTAAAAAGAGATAGGTAGTATAATAATAAGCACAGGGGGTGGGGATAGGGGGCGCTCGCAACGATTGAGTAATTCATGGTGGTACCTCAGCACAGTCAAATAAAAGAATATATATATGTAAATAGGTATTAGAGCGACGGGTAGAATACTTTGCGGTATTCGTTTCGGCTCAATTTTGCCTTTGATCCATTCGGGGTCCATAAAAACGTACCAGTCAAGTACTGGAGTCGTGTCTTCCTCTATATCTCTTTTTCACTTCCATTATCCCATTCTATATCCTTCTCTTGGAGAAATCTTCTGTATTCAAACTTGGAGAAGATCGGGCTACGCCAGGTTTTAAAATGCCCTAGAGGCGCCGTATTTCGATACAACGCCTCTACGATCCCTTCATGAGTTATGGAACCATGACGCATGGGCAGTCGAACAGGGAGTGGGAGGGCATACCAATAATTTCTCCCCAAACTACCAAAACCCACATCTATTTGTATATGTGCTATAATTTATGTACATGTTATATTTATCGCATATCGAAGTATTTTTATATCTTCGTTGATATTTGATAATATATTGTTAACCTTTATAGTAAGTTTATTTGTCATGTCATAACTTTTTCTCCACACTAGTATGTATATTCAGAGACAGATTCCATAGCTCATTTTGCTATAATAACTTCATATCTTTTGAAAGCTGTACATGTAATATTACCTGCTTGGACTCAAATTGCAGTTTCTGATCATTTTAGAGTGCAAAGAGCTAAAATAATCACAACTAAATTGACCAAATCCCCCCCCCCCCTCTATTCAGAAATACTTCCACCGTCCCTGTTTATATATATATACTCTCGGGTCCCAAATAATAGGGGTGGGTTGACATTTTCTTAAATTCGTATAAGCGGAGGGACTTGTATAGTGCACTTTCGTAAATATGCAATTTCTGGTTATGTTCTATTTTTATCATATATAATGTATTTTTAATATAAAATAAAATTATTATTAGATTTTCCAGCTGCTGTATCGATATGAATCACAATAAAATTTCGTCGGAGGTAGATTAGAAAATGTTAATAAGGGGGGGGGGGGTAGAATGAAAGCGGGGAAGGGTTAAAAAATCGGAAAAATTAATAGGGAGTGGGTATTCATGACCAGAGAGTAATTGATAGAGAGAGGGGATTGGGAGAGACTGTTGTATGGTAGATATATAGAGAGGGAGAGTGTAGTGGTAATTAGTATAGAGAGGGGTATTGAGAGAGACAGTGTCGTGGTAGATATAGAGAGAGGGAGAGTATAGTGGTAATTGATATAGAGAGGGGTATTGAAAGAGAGTGTTGTATGTTAGATATATATTTCTATTTATTTGCCACCAGGGCATCAAAGATTGGGACAAATACAAAGGTGGGGAGTTTACATACATTTAAAAAGACGTGTAAAAAACATATAACAAATTAAATTTAACAATCGATGTCCTCAATAGGGAGGGGCGTTGACATGGGTCGCACACACCCCCGAAAAATGGTGCAACCCTCCTCTTCAGGAGCACAAAGAGCGGGTGCTTCCTTACTCTTCTCATTCTTCTCCTCTCTCACCTACAGGCTGATATAGAGAGAAGGCCCATTCACTCGGGCCATTCTCGCTACTTTCACTCATCTTTCATAAAACTTGCTGGGGTAGAGCACCTCTCTCTCCATTCTGATCCTTCTTCTAAAGTGGTACTTGAAAAAAAATACCAGTTGTTGGCCGGAGAGATAGGTGTCTGACTTCAGCCCTTTAAACCTTGTCCACCATACAACTTCTTTCGCCATGGCTATCTCACAGAGAAAAACCGCCTCTCCTTCGTTTTTGAAAGGGGGAGGCGGTTTGATCGTGACAATGTTCTCGGTGGTCAACCGGATTGGTCCCACCCGCGACAGTAGTCGTTCTACATAGCCCCACAGGTCAGCAACGCCCGGGCAATGTACGAATGCGTGTGCGACGGTTTCCTCGTCACGCACGCATCTTGAACAGATCTTCTTCTAGGGGTCCCTACCCGGGCGCCCGTGTCTGTAGAGCTTGTCCCGAACGGGTTGAGCTCCTCGGTAACATTGCCAAGCCAGGGACTTTTGGAAGTTGTCCATCGATCCCAGGCCAAACGTCCTACCGAACAGACTGGCCAGCTCGTCTTCCTCCATGCCCAGAGCCTCTCCGAGAGCGTCGTCGCACTTACTGCGCACCAACCCTCTATAGAATGTTGAGGTTGAGTCTGTACTGATTGCCGGATCCGCTTGCCAGAGGGCCGTGAGCGCCTGGGCACATTCAATGTGACAGTCGCCCACTTTTCTCGGTCTTTGCTTGACCCAGGATTGCAGCTCGGTGAGTGAGACAAGTCTCGGAAAGGCTCGCCTCACAAACAGGACCCACACCGGCTGACCGGTGAGGAATACCTGGAGGTGCCGTAACCTTAATGCGTGTCTACGTGGTGTATCTTCTCACCAAAGGAGCCCGCTTCTCCAAAGAAATCGGAAGAGCGCGCGCTCCATTTTGGCGAGTGTTTTCTCTGGGCAAGGCACGACGGTCAAGCGGTAGTAGATGACGGACGCTATATAAGCGTTCGCCACCTCCGCTCGACCTTTCAGGGTTAGTTTGCACTCGGCCCACTTCTGGGCGAGTGCAAAGACCTTGCCCGTTATCTCGTCCCAGTTTTTCTCCACCTGGAGGTCCGGTCCGAACCAGACCCCGAGCAGCTTCACCGGTCCCTCCGTCCAGCGTCCGGCGATGCCGTCGGAGGGCATCGTTTTGCCCCTCCACGTCCCGAATTGCAAACCGACGGACTTGTCCCGGTTCAGCTTGGTTCCTGTGAACCTTTCATATTCCTCCAGTAAGGTGCCGATCTGCCCGATTTCCGAGGCGCACGACACCATTACTGTCACGTCATCGGCGTAGGCCGACACCGCTTTCCGCAATCCCGGTTCCAAGGGGATGCCCTGCAACAGCTCCAGCTTCCGCAATAGTGGCTCGAGAGCCAGCACATACAGGAGGGAGGAGAGAGAGCATCCCTGTCGAATGGATAGCGTGATTTCGAACGGCTCCGAGAGGTAGCCGTTCACCTTGTCCCTCGAGCAGGTGTTGCTGCTGTGCATTGCAGCAATCCAGCCCCTGAGAACGGGTCCGAAGCCTGCCGCCGCGAGCACCGCATCCAGGTACCGATGGTCAACCCTATCGAACGCCTTACATTGATCCAAGTTGATCAGGGCCCCACCAAAGCCGGGTTCGTTCCCTACCCTCTCTACGATGTATCGCATGAGGTGGAGGTTGTCGTGTATGGACCTGGACGGGATTGCGCATGTCTGCGCTTCTCCCACCAGGTTCCCGACGACAAGCGCCAACCTCTTCGCTAACACCTTGGCCAAAATCTTTAACTCTGTGTTTAGCAGAGTTATGGGCCTGAAGTTATCTATGTCATCCCCTTTGTTCTCGTCCTTCCTCACCAGCGTGACTACGCCCTTGGTCACAGAACTGGGAATTCTCCAGTTGCAGTAGACCGCCTCGAGGAGACCGGAAAACAAGCCCGGCATCGCTACATAAAGTTCGTATGGTAGACCATCGAGACCCGGAGATTTGCGTTTGCCGCATTGGCTCAGCGCTTCCCCTATTTCAGCGGCTGAAATCGGCCTCTCGCAGGACTTCGCCTCCCCGTCCGAGAGCCGCGCCAGACCGTCGAGGTATGGACCGAAATCCATGGCCCCACCCGGCCCGCCGCCCCTCCCGAACAGTCGTGCAAAGCGCCGTTGAAAGGCCGCGCTCATCCGCTCAGGTTCAAGGATCACGCGTCCATCCTGGTCCTTCAAGGACCGAATCGTTGACTTGTTTCCACTTTTTTCCTCTGTCACTCGGGCCCAGCTAACAGCTTTGGTTCCCTCGTTACCCAGAGCACGTATTTTACTCCTGACAACGCAGCCCTCGTGCTTCGCATCAAAGAACTGGTCTAGGGCCGTTCTTGACGTCAGCACGCCGGCCACGTTGCCACTCCTAATCGCCTCTTCAACTCTATTTGTTAATTCCCTTTCAGTTCTATTCCTATCTGATGCTAATTCCCGACTAAAACCTATCGATTCTATTTTAATTTCTCTCTTGAGACAGACCCACCACCTGCTGTTGACAATTGCCCCTGTCAAACGCTGCTTAACTAGTAAGCTTACTGTAAGCTTTGTTTGTCGGTAAAGACAAGTTTAGCTTCCAGTAACCGCGTCCCTGTCTATGAGTTCTATCAAGGTTGACCACTCCGGTCAACAACTTGTGATCCGAATAGTCAACCATGAACATTCGTGGACAACTTAATATGTCCCTATCCTTATTTCTTACTAGGAACCTATCTAGGTACGACCTAGATGTTCCGCTGCGATTACTCCACGTCCACAGTGGCACAGTCGGAAAATCTAGTCGATATCTATCGGCCAGATCAAATCGGCCGATTAATCGTTTGAGGCTGTTACACCGCCCTCTATCGGGACATGCCCCTACATAGTCCCAACGTGCATTCAAGATACCATTCCAGTCCCCCACTAAAAGCAAGGAGCGAGACGTTCCCAGGAAATTCTCCAGGCGTCGGAAGAAGTCCGGTCGCGGTGTCCCAGATGGGGCATACGCTGCCACCAGCCTGAAAGCTCCACCTTCACTACTGCCGATGTCTAAAACCACCAGTCGACCCTCCGGGTCCAGGTGTACCTTCTGTGTGGCAAGACCCAGGTGTTTTCGCAGCAGAACGACAACCCCACCCCCACACCTCGGCTGACAGAGAGATGCGTAGATCTCATAGTCGTCGAAGATGGGGGCCAGTTGGCGCTCGCTGCTGATCCTGGACTCGCAAATAACCATTACATCCACTCTGTGCGACCTGAGGTCATTTAAGAGTTTACCCTGTTTCCAGGACATCCCAAGGCCGCGTGCATTCACACATCCAACTCTTATATTGGCCATGTTGGTGCTGAAGAGTTAAAAGGAAGAGGAAAGGAAATTACTTACCTCTTCGTCTCCTGGGGACCAGGCTGCACAATTTCCATGGGGGTGTTGGAAGGGTTGTTTGGTGGGGTGGTGGTTTGTGGTGGGGTGAGGACATCAGTGTGTGGTGGGATTGGGGTGTTTGGTGGGGTGTGGGTGTCTGGTGTGGTGGTGGGGAAACATCTCAATAGGACGCGGTTAAGTGGTTTGGTGCAGGTGGTCACCACATGCATTGGATGGTTCTTTTTCAGAGTTACATAGGTTTCCGTTGCGACCCTAATCATCATTAGGTGCGGTTTGTCCGCTGCGTAGGTGAAAGTGATCCCTTCGGTTTCCACCGAAGGGTTGTCGTCTATTGCTTTCATCAAAGTTGTATTGTTCTTGTTAATGTATGTATAGTGTTTTTGTTGTGTTGTGTTTGTTGTTCTTGTGCGTGTTTGCGTTTTGTAGTATGTGTTATGTTTTCGGGAGGGGTGGGTTTTTTTGTTTGGGATGTTTGTGATGTTTGTGCTGGTAGTTGTGTGTTTGCTGCATTTTTGTTAATGTGGTGCCTTTTTTTTTCCTTTTCACCTGTTGAAAGGGTTCTCCCTCGTCGTCACTTGGTGACGTTGATACGGAGTCCTCCTCCGTGTTGTTGGGGAGGGGTATATTTTGGGGTTTTGTTGTGGTTGCTTTTGTATTTGTTTTAGGTGGGGAGGGGGTTGGGTGGAACAGTGTCTTGTGTTGTTATTTTTCCGTGTTGTTGTGGTTGTTGTTGTTGTTGTGGTGGTGGTGGTGGTGGTGGTGGTGGTGGTGGTGGTATATGTGTTGTTGTGTTCGGGGTTGGCAGAAGAGCCTTTTTTTTTTACTCGTTAATTGAGGACAGGCAGCCCTCACGTGACCCCTGCTTAAGCAGTGGTAACATGACGGCCGCCTTCCCTCCACTGAAATGTTTATATAAGTTAGCCCGTCCAGAGGCACGCGTTGTAGGATATTCGCTATTCGTTCTGGTCTCATTTGCACCAGAACTTCTACGGAGGACTTTCCTACTGAAATTATCCTGTCTTCATCAAAGTCAATGAATCCACATAGTATCCACCAAATATTTACATTTGGTGTGATACTCATTATTTTTATTCTTTGTGTCCTTTTTCCCCTGTATGTGGGGAAAAGGTGAAGCGGGGGGGATACAATGGGTGATACAGAGTATTTTTGTGCTGTTGGCTGGTTATTCATTAGCACCGAAATGCTACCAAACAGTTTTCCTTTTTGGATGAAGGTTATGTCCTTCATTGCATCTTTTAGAACCATCTCAATTTCATTTTGTGATAATTGAGCTGGTTTTCCTGTTTCGTTAGATATTGTCCTGAAAACTGTGGTTTTCAGGACAGCCTCTCTACGTAATACCTATGGAGAATTGATGCTAAAAGCACCGTTTTCGCCAAAAGTCACGTATTGTTTTGCGTCTTGTAGTAGTTGTTTAGCATTTGTTATGTCAATTGGCGTGTATAGTTCGTTTTTTTTACAGTCTGTGCGAACTTTGTTTTTGTGTTGTTGTCTTTTTTGTTGCTGTTGTTGTTGTCACTGTTGTTGATATTGTTCATGTTTTCCTTTGTGTTGTTATTGTTGCAGTTGTTGGTTGTGGTGTTATTGTCATTGTTCTTGTTGTTGGTGCTGGTATTATTTACCGGGTTTGGTTCCGCGGTTTCAATATTTTCAACGTTTTTCGATAATGCGAGGGGGGAAGGCTGCAATATTTGTACTCCTACCTTCCCTTCACCACTTTTTTAGTGAACGTGGTACTCACGACAGTGTGCGAGGTTGAAATGGCATCCATTATTGACTACCAAGTCTACACAGTTTTGAGATGAAAATTTCGCCCCAAAAAGGGGCGAAAATTAGTTGACTCAACGTCTGAAGGCCCAGACAAGGGGCTAAACTAAACAATGCTAACAAATTGAACAATGAACTCACAGTTTTTTTAACAATAATCCGTAAAAATCCGGAGCGAAGTAATACACGTCTATATGTGGTAATTGATATAGAGAGGGGGCAGTTTAGTGTTAATTGACGAAGAGAGGGGGAGATTTAGTGGTTATTGGTATAGAGAGGGGGATTAGGAGATATAAATGTAGATAGATATAGAGAGGGGGATGAAAGAGTCTGTGTCGTGGTAGATATAGAGAGGAGGAGAGTTGATTGGTGATTTATAGAGTGATATGGATTGAAAGAGGGTGCCGTATGGTAGATATAGAAAGAGGGAGAGATTGATGTTTATTGATGTAGAGAGAGGGATTGGAAGAGAGTTCCGTGTAGTAGATAGAGAGAGGGGGAGTTTGGTGTTAGTTGATATAGAGAGGGGTATTGGAAGAGAGTTCCATCTAGTCGATATAGAGAGGGGGAGAGTTTGGTGCTAATTGATATAGAGAGGGGTATTGGAAAAGAGTTCCGTGTAGTCGATATAGAGAGGGGGAGAGAGTTTGGTGTTACTTGATATAGAGAGTGAGGTTGGAAGAGAGTTTTGTGTAGTATATAGAGGAGGAAAGTTTGGTGCTAATTTATATAGAGAGAGGCATTGGGAGAGATTGTTGGATGGTTGATGTAGATGGGGGGAGAGTTTGTAGTCGATATAGAGAGGTGGATTGGGAAAGAGTGTCGTGTAGTAGATATAGAGAGGGATAGATTTCGATGGTAGATATAGTAGATATAGTGAGGGGTTGGGAGAGATAAATATTGCTAAATATAGAGAGGGGTATTGGGAGAGACAGTTTCGTAAAAGATATAGAGGTGGGAGTTTGGTGGTGGATAGAGAGAGAACGATTACGAGAAAGTGTTGTATAATAGATATAGAGAGGGGGATTATCATAAAGTGTTGTATATTGGGTATAGAGAGGGGGTTGCTGGTGAGTAAGGGGGATAATGAGAGAATGCCGCGTTATAGAGATGGGGAAGAGTTTGGGGATGATTGATATAAAGAGGGATTGGGAGGAGGGTGTTTTGTATGTTAGATATAGAGAGGGGGAGAATTTGGTGGTTGTAGATATAGAGAGTGGGATAATGGGCGAATGCCGTGTAGTAGATATAGGGAGGAGGAGAGTTTAGGGATGATTGATATAGAGAGGGGGATTGGGAAAGATAAGTATAGATATTTATAGAGAGGGGGAGAGTATAATAGTGTTAGATATAGAGAGGCGGGGTCGTAGTAGATATAGAGAGGGGAGAGTTTGGTGGTAGTAGATATAAAGAGTGAGATTAAAAGAGAGGTGTGTATGATAGACATAGAGAGGAGGAGAGTTTGGTGGTGCTCTTGGGTCCCAAATAATAGGAAGGATTAGAATAAGGGGGGCCTGGGAAATTGGTCATTGTATAGTGAACGTTCGTAATTATGCGATTTCTTGTAATGTTGTTTTTTTTCATATATAATGGGGTTTTTTAATGTAAAATAAAATTATTGTTAGATTCTCCAGCCGCTGTATCAATATGAATCACTTGAAATTTTGCCGGAGATAGATTAGCAAAATTCAATAAGCGGGGGAGGGGAATAAAAATGATGGGGAGGGGGGCAATTATTCAAGATCTGAGAGTCTGCGAGTACATGAATTATTGACGAAGATAAGAATGAATATTTTATATCGAAGTAGAGTTTAAATATTCATTTATTATGGCTAAGTGATGAGACTTGTTACTCTGGAGTTTCACCTGTGTACTTACAGGATCATCAGACAGGACTGGTGATCCTGTAACAAAGATCACCAATAGCCATAATAAATTAATGTATGTATGTATATATATATATATATATAATGGAAAAATTTGAACAGGGACAAAACAGAGAGGCAGTACAACAAATGTTTATTAATTTCACGCTCTGGAGAGTGGGGTGTTGGTGGGGGACGACGTTTCGGGCATAAGCCCTTCCTCAGGTGGGAAGTGTGTTGGAACAGAGTTCAAAGGGTGTGTAGGGGAGTGGTGGAGAGACATATAGCGAAAGGAAACGGTGCGAATGAAAAAATAAAAAATAAAGATAAAAATAAAAATAAAGCATGATCAAAATACAAGGAATGAGATAAATTTAAAAATAAAGGCATATATATATATATATATATATATATGTATGAAATATATATATATATATATGTTATGAAATACTGTTAGCTTCTCGCTAAAACAATTTCTATACCTTTCATTTATATATATATATATATATATATATATATTTTATAGAAGGAGCTTCTACAGGACTAGTACTGTTTCATTCAGATGAAATCTTCAGGAAGCTGCCTGAAGATTTCATCTGAATGAAACAGTACTAGTCCTGTAGAAGCTCCTTCTATAAAATAAAAAAATTTTACTCTGCCATGTATTGAGTACCTTACTTACTGTGGTTATCCCCGACTCAACCCGGGACCTACATATATATATATATATATATATATATATATATATATATATATATATAATACAAGGGCGATTTGTTAAGCTTTCATTACGTTTATTGATTGGTGACGCGAGTTTCTCTGTTGACCAGCTCAAGGTTTGATCTGTATCGATCTGGTCCGACTCTGGAATCATGTTACACTCCCTGGGTATATATATATATATACAGGGGCGGTGGAACTCTAATAATCATATTTTCTCTCCAAACTACCCAAACACTCAACTATTTGGATGTTCGCTACAATCTATGTATATTTTCTGACCATTTCAGAGAGTAAAGAGCTAAACTAACCACTACAACTAAGTTGACCCCCCCCCCCCCATATGCTTCCACTGCTCCTGTATAACTTGTGCGTCGTATCGCCGTGAATGCTATGAATGTAGTCAATGGATTGAGGGAACAATTCCTCACATTGACCATTTTCATGTATCAGTTGAGAATCAGCGGATAATAGCAGTAAAATCAATTCACCCAGTAATCTACACACACACACACACACACACACACACACACACACACACACACACACACACACACACATACATACATACATACATACATACATAC
>OZ024740.1:398010777-398035777 GCA_964016885.1 Eledone cirrhosa | reverse complement strand
TAACTTCAAACATGTTAGGTTTAAGAATTCTACCTCTCTAGCGCATTATATCTGTGATCTTAAGGGAGCTTATATACCATATAGCCTTAACTGGAGTTTAGTTGCACGATCTAACCACCTTTCTGCACATAGTAAGTTTTGTAATCTCTGTATACTTGAGACACACTCTATTATTTTCTCTAGCGTACCCTTACTGAATAGAAAGTCTGAGATATTCTCTTCTTGCCCCCATGCCATTTCTAATTCTTATTTTTATTATAAACCCAAATGTTCTAGTAGTACAAATTGTACCCATTAGCAGATATATTCCATTACTTAGTTTTTTGTTTGGGTTCTTTTGTTTGCCAACATTAATGTTATCATTGGTTTTTGATGACTCTTCATTCTAGCTCTCATAATCATTTGGCCACTGTACCATATCTATGTCTTCACTATTACACCTTGTTAGTATACATAAGATTACACACTTTACGCCACTTACGTTATTCTATTATTATCTTTATATTTTTTTATTATTATTAACTTTAATTTTAATTAATATTATTTTTAGTTTTATTTTTAATTCTATTTTTATTTCTAAGTCTATTCTGATTTACCTATTGACAACCCCCCCCCCCTTTCTCCCCCCCCCCCCATGCACACATAAACTTATTGTCAACCCCTCCAGATTGAATATGATTATATTTACCCCCCCCCCTCTTTTATGCTCCGTTCTATTATTTATTATAGTATATCGAATATATTTTATGCCACTTCGCACCCTCCATATATTTTGTCAATTCTGTCCCCATTAGCCTACCTTAACTCTACTTAAGTCAGTTTTTTTAGATATCGTTGCGTATATGATAGTGTAATTTTATTCCTTTTTGTAAACATTTGTAATGATACATTAAAGTTTATATACTTTAATGACTTAAACTACAGCTAATATTATACTACCTTATTGGACGGGTTCGATATTTTTAATATTAATTTATCAGATAGGGTTTGGAGTCATTTAAAATGATCGCTTTCCTTGGTGTTTACCTAATTTCTTAATGCACGCGAGGCCTAAATGTGTATACATTTGCTTTTGTTTTGTAATTTCCGGTTGATTGTATTTATTTGTTTTATTCTATATTCTATTTACTATTCACCGTCTGGCTTCGCTCACTCATCCACACATGTCTGTCTACTAACCTTGTAATTATAAGTATTTATATATTTTATGCCAATTTTAAAATATATTACATTATGATATAGATCCTTATTACTTACCGTTCATTATATATAACATTATGATATTTAAACTTTATATATCATGTAAGATGTCTGGGTTTTTTTTTAATATTGTAATATGTAACATTATGATATTTAGACTTTACATATCATGCTAGACGTCTGTATATTTTTTTCTGTAACATCATATTTTTTCTGTAACATCACAATTTTTCCCTGTACCATTATAGTTTTTTTGAGTATTATATGATTTATATTTCCTCATTTATTATGTAACCCAGTATGAATCAATTTGTATATATTGTTTATGGTACTTGTTAATATAATGTTAACATTTTATCATTGTATTTCATTGTGACATCTATATTGTTTCTGTAAATTAACCGGGGATTATCTATTCTACTTTATTATATTGTATTGAATTATATAATTTTGTTGTTTATTATTTGTTATATGTGTTTCTTGTAATTATATCATATTATTGCCTCATGTATATTGGGTAGATGTATTAGTATTATTTTCACTATTACCATGCTTATTTTTAATATTCAAACTTCTAATAGGGCTTAATTTCTGTGTAATAGAACATAGATATGTGTATTGTTATATGTGTGTGTGTGTGTGTGTGTGTGTGTGTGTGTGTGTGTGTGTGTGTGTGTGCGCACATATATACATGTATATATTGTACCTTTTGATTTTTAATTTGGAATTTTAATGTTGGTATAAATATATTATTATTATAATGTATTATATTGTGTTATATATAATTCCTGCTCTATATAACCAAATTTGTTTAGATTTAGGTTGGTGGCTTTGGACTATATTTGTAATATGGTTCTTAATGTTATCTACATCCTTAGTTATTATATATTTTTATTATTTTTATCTTTATTTTCATTTTTATTATCCTATATCTTTGTAAGACATTAGTGTATGTACACTCCATATTCTTCAGAGTTTCTGGCTTGTATCTGCCGATATTACCTCTTGTTGTTTTGATTGCCCTGATGAGTCCTTAATAGGACGAAACATTGTCGGCTAATAAAAACTTTTGATGTATTAAAGGATTCTTTGTTTTACTCTCTTAATTTTTTAGCTCTGTTTAACTGCATTGAGCTATACCTTTTACTGTCATTTCTATAATACGAAGAGGGTGTTTGACTCAAACACGCTCCAGTATTCTAATCCTCATATATATATATATATATATATATATATATATATATATATATATATATATATATATATATATATATAAAGTCTAACGTCTGTCTTAGCCAGAAGGCTCATCAGGCCTGTGCTTATCTCGGTTTCATGATGTGAAGTGACTGAGAGTACAAGACTCCCCCCCCCCCCTGGACAGGACGCCAGTTCATCACAGGATTAAACCGCCAGCTATTGCTGATACTCATTTTCAGGTGAGTAAACTGGAGCAACGTGAAATGAAGTGTTTTGCTCAAGAACAAAACACGCAACCCAGAAATCGAACCCGCCAGGCCGTATATATATATATATTTATATATATTTATATATGAGGTGCGTATGTATGTGTGTACGTGATGTAAGATATTACTATTTATTCTATTTATGGAAGCATTAATACGGATAAAGAGAGATCAAAATCATGATCTTAGGTGATCAATTTACGATGTGTTCAAATGCTGCCCTATTTAGCTTTTACCCTACATCGTTCAATATAATTGATTGTTCCCTTTCTTGAAGACTAATAGAGCTTGTCAGCCAATGACGGATAGCCCTGATCACCTAAAGGTCAAGAGACTGGCTACATTTATCTGTACACACATATATATATGTAGCGACTAGCGCCACCTTGCCCGGGGAAAAAAACTAATTGGAGTGACTTCCCCGTGGCCAGTATATAAGGGAATGTTCTGACGTCACTCGACCTCTCTTGCTCACTCACTCTCTTTTTGGCGGCACCTCTCAAACTGGTCAGATCGAGCGCAAGCATGCTAACCTTTTTTCAACCATATCTTATAATTCAGGATTATTCTTTGTCATGCCACGAGGCACATTTGTTTACCACATATGTAATTCACGGGGTACAATAAACGCAAGTTATTTTGATACTCGTTTTGAGAAACTTATGCTTGAGTTATTACTTCAGATGTATTGAGAGATAATTCTCACACGGCATGAAATTGTATGAAAATTCTCCTATCTCTTTTTTTCTTCTTTTCTTTTTCTTTTTTTCTTCTTTTTTTTTCCTTTTTTTCTCTTTTTTTTCTTCTTTTTTTTCTTTTTTTTCTTTTTTTTCTTTTTTTTTCTTTTTTTTCTTTCTCTTTTTTTTTCTTTCTTTTTTTTTTCTTTCTCTTTTTTTTCTTTCTCTTTTTTTTTCTTTCTCTTTTTTTTTTGGTGACCCCGACGTGATAGGAGAATTTTCATACAATTTCATGCCGTGTGAGAATTATCTCTCAATACATCTGAAGTAATAACTCAAGCATAATAAGTTTCTCAAAACGAGTATCAAAATAACTTGCGTTTATTGTACCCCGTGAATTACATATGTGGTAAACAAATGTGCCTCGTGGCATGACAAAGAATAATTCTGAATTATAAGATATGGTTGAAAAAAGGTTAGCATGCTTGCGCTCGATCTGACCAGTTTGAGAGGTGCCGCCAAAAAGAGAGTGAGTGAGCAAGAGAGGTCGAGTGACGTCAGAACACTCCCTTATATATTGGCCACGGGGAAGTAACTCCAATTAGATTTTTCTCCCCGGGCAAGGTGGCGCTAGTCGCTACATATATATATGTACATATATATATGTGTTTATTTACATTATGGTAAACAAAGGTTCCACTTCCGTATTGCGATGTTGTTGAATCATCACTTTAGTGGGTTGAAAATATATCAAATATTTTTCAGCAGTCAGTGGCCAAATGTCCTGCATGTGGAGTCACTGAAATTACCGAAAAAGAATTTAGACATGTGTCAACAGATCTAAATGTCAAAGATTATTGCTATTGCTATTGTTATTTTTGTTCATGTGGTTAATTATTTTTACATATATTTCATTACTGCACTAGGGCTTGATGACCACAACCACAAGGATATGGTCCGAACGTGGAAGAGCCGAATTCCCACTGTCATCGCCTCCATATCTCTCTCCCTCCACATCTCTCCGTATGGTGAGCAAATGGGGTCCCACGTGCTGGCCTCCCTACAGCCCCGGCGGACAGAATGGAGAAGGCGTTTCCCCGGAGGGTGGTAATGTGTGTGTGCATATATATATGTGTGCATATATATATGTGTGCATATATATATGTGTGTGTGTGTATATATATATATATATATATATATATATATATATAAGAGATATTTAATTTGTTGGAAATCCAACAAATATAGATGTTTACAACTGATTCAAAGCCCTCGACAAGTTTCTGGAGTAAGTATTCAATTGATATTAAATAAATGGAAACTATATTTATAAAACCATATTTATTCTATTATATATATTTCAAGGGTACCAAATACCAGGGATACCAGGGATAACTTGAACCGTTAAGGTATATCATCCTTGGTCATGTCAAATATTTATAAAACATTTTGTATTTTATCTGATGATAGCGTACCAAAATATTTGGTACCCTTGAAATATATATAATAGAATAAATATGGTTTTATAAATATAGTTTCCATTTATTTAATATCAATTGTATATATATATATATATATATATATATATATATATATATATGGGAGGGGTGCATACGTGACAATCGACAATCAAGCGTTGATTGGCAGATACTTAATGCAACCATACACCCTAGAGCACGTGTAAGCCAAATACAATACAAAGTATTGCAACAGCTGGCAGTGTGCTTCACCAAAGGTGAACTGACAGATTTGAGGCAGTGAGTTTAGCAAAAAGGCAAAGGAATAGAAAAAGAAATAGAGAAATTGATAAACGAATAATAGATATAAATGTAATAAATAAATTATGAAAAATCAACAACTGTTAATCCCTAATAAGAAGATTAGTTATCTATATTATATATGTGTGTGTATGTATATATATATATATACGTTTGTGTGTGTGTGTGTGTGTGTGTATGCACACGCATATATATATAATGAAAAAAGAGTTAGATGATTTGTAGTCAACTGATTCTAGTATATAACAGATGCCAAGCACTCAACGGTATATATTTATCCGGAGGACGCCATGCTTTGCAGCATATAGTTACGTCCCTTTATGATCTGAGTTCAAATCCCGCCGAGGTTAACTTTGCCTTTCATCCTTACGGGGTCGATAAAATAAAGTACCAGTAATGCACAGGGTATTTGTTGGCCTTGTGCCTAACGTACAAACAATTATTATAATCATAATAGCAATAAACGAAAGATATATACTTTATATCATCTCTATTTCATTTGGACTCATCTGTCAGTATATACTTTCAGACGTTCAATCATCTGGCAGGAAGGTATACGGTGCTGACGATAGCTAATAAGCTTGAAACTAGTACATGGTTCCTTTGTCAGTGTTGAACAAAAGGGCAACGATGGTTGCTAAACACTGTACGGCTTAATTCGGGATGTTTGTTTACAAACAAACCGAGCATTATAATAAATGTTCGGTAAATCCATACGTACATATATATATGTGTGCATGTATATATATATATACATACTACTGTACGTCTGTATACATATATGTATGTACGTATACATACTTATATATATATATATATACATATATACATATATATATATATATATATATATATACATACATATATATATATATATATAACTGGAAGCATGTGGCCTAGTGGTAAGGGTGTTGGACTTAGGATCGTGGGTTTGATTCCTGGGTTGCGTGTTGTGTTCAAGAGCAAAGCACTTAATTTCACATTGCTCCAGAATACTCAGCTGATAATGAGTTCCAGCAATAACTGGGGGTTTAACCTTGCAATGGACTGGCGGCCTGTCCAGGGGGGAGTCTTGTACTCTCAGTCGCTTCACGCCATGAAACCGGGATAAACACCGGCCAAAAGGGCCTTCTGGCTTAAGACAGACTTTAGACATACATATATATATATATATATATATATATATATATAGAGAGAGAGAGAGAGAGAGAGAGAGAGAGAGAGAGAGACCTAGTATTTATTTATTTTAACAACTTCTCAGAAGGATGAAAAATAAAGTTTACCTGGGTCGGTTTGAGGCTCCAAACGTAAAGCAACGTAACTAAATACCGTAAAGCATTTAGTTGGACACTCTACCGATTTTGTCAATCTACTGCTCATTTATAAAAATTTTAATATGAACAAAAAAAAATATTTATATATTGGGGGACAGGAAAGGTATAAGATCGAAGAGTGTATGTAGTTGTAGATATCGACAACAAAAGATACCACTTAACTAAGGTGAATAGAACAGGTGGACTAACTATATCTTTTGTTGCCGCTGATGTCTTGTTATAGGTAGGAAATGAAGGAAGGAAGAAAGTAAGATAAGTTTTAATGCAAGCTCTTCCGAAACAATGAACCTTACACGCGGCAGGTGTAACACAACCACATTAACAGACCTGACATTTTTTGTTTGTTGGTTTGTTTCACAGGTAAAAAAGCATTGTTTTTCTCCTTTTTTTTCTACTTTTCTTTATCTTTTTGATCGTTACTTTGTTTTGTTTTTTTTATTGTTGTTGTTGCTTTTTGGTAATTTTGTTTTTCTCTGTTCGCGTGTATATATTTTTAAACTAAACATATTTTGCTGATGAAGTATTATTATCAAACAGCACAATAAATATAGATTTCATCCCGTGAGGGTAAGATCTATATTTATTTCCTTACAATCATTCCTCTCTTATTGCTGTTATTGTTATTATTTTAGTCTCAAGTAATTCCCGACGGAGCAGACATTTAATTGTTTCTAGATTGGCACAAGGTCAACGATTTCAAGGAAAGGGGAAAATCAATTAAATCGACTCCAGTGTGTTATTGGTGCTTTATTTTATCGACCCCGATTGGAACTCGGTGAGATTTGAACTTAGAACGCAACTATTTGTCGCAAAGCTTATGAGCAGACGTAAATTCTTTCTAACATTGGCACAAGGCCAGCAATTTGGGGGTAAAAGGAAAGTCGATTATATCGACTCTAGCACTGAATTGTTAGTTTTATCAACCTAGGAAGGGTGGAAGGCAAAGCTGACCTCGACAAGATTTGAACTCAGAACATAACTATATGCCGCAAGGTATGTGAGCAGACATATAATGGTTTTTCATTTGGGTACAAGGTCAATAATTTTGAGGGAGGGGTAAGTCGATTAAATCGACCCCAGTGCGTTACTGGTACCTTATTTTATCGATTCCGTGAGGATGAAAGGTAGATTTGAACTCAGAACGTAAAGGGTCGTAACTATATGCCACAAAGCAAGTTGTCCGATGCTCTACCGATACTATCAATTCACCATCCTGAGCAGACATATAATGGTTTCTGATTTAGACACAAGGCCAACAATTTGGGGGGGAAGGGGAAGTTGATTAAATCAGCCCCCAGTGCGTTACTGGTACTTTATTTTATTGACCCCGTAATGATGAATGGAAAAGCTAACCTCGGTGGGATTTGAAGTCAAAATGTAAAGGGCATAACTCTATGCCCCAAAGCATTTTTTGTCGGACGTCCTATCGATACGGCAAATCCACCTCACTCCTGAGCAGACATGTAATGGAAGGTGTTCATTCTAGCTGTGATCATCCCATTCGCCCTTCTCTCTGATATTGCATATCATGTTTTGTGTATCTAACCAACATGCGAATGTTTTCAGTATAGTATACCTACGGCTACATGTTCTAATACTCCCCTCCCATTTTTAAGACAGCAACCAAATCTCTCTCAAATTACAATATACTATTTCTTCGAGCTCGAACGATCAGGTAAACCATTTTGTTGACTCGTATCTCGTTAGTTTGATTTAACTCCTAGAAGCTGAATTCCACCATGACTTGGTTATCTATATAATAGATAAAGACCTGTATAAAAGGTAATGATAAAATGGGTGTTAACATATATATTGTAATGAGTCAAGACATTTTAATTAATAAAATTGTACTGGTCGTGATGAGTTAAAACATCACTATATTAATGATAAACTATGCCAATAAAGTTATTGTCCATATTTTGATTTTTTTCCTCCTTTTATTGTAAATGTAAATGTAAATTTAGTGAAGGCGCGTGGCTGAGTGGATAGAGAATTGGATTCGCAATCGTGAGGTTATGAGTCTGATTCCCGAGCCGAGTGATGCGTTATGTCCTTGAGCAAGACACTTTATTTCACGTTGCTCCTTCTAGCTGGAGTTGCGACCGATAGATAGTATTAGCAATTGGAAAGACCGATGGAAGCATTGTTTCCTCGGTCCGATTTGACGAAAGTCTGTCGATTGTAAATGTACGATCGTTTCAGAATATCGTTTCAATTTCGTACTTTATAATCAAACGAATTTTTTTTCTCTCTTAATCTTTTCGACTAAAAAGAGTTGTTAGAGTAAGAAAACATTAAACTTCGAGTAATGAGACATTGTATCTTAACAGAAAAACGAGCAGTTCTTGAAGCTGCGGTACAAAATGGTGTTACAAGTGCAATCCCACTTTTATGCGTAGATTTTACGATAGAAGGTGGCTGAAGAGGATGTAAGATGAATTGTTTAAGATGTATCTGCTTTTTATGTTAGTTTTTCTGTGTGCGTTGTTTGCTCATATATATGTTATATATATATATATATTTATTTGTTATTAGTACAGATTAAAAGTTTAACCGTTTAGCATTTAAACCGGCCATATCTGGCCAGAATTTTCTCACCTCTTTCTGTTCAAACCAGTCATAACCGGCCACTCATACTGATGTTATGGTATTGTTCTCAAAATAATTAATATCAAAATCTCATAGATTCGATATTACGTGAGATAATTATGTGAGATAAAGCCTTTACCACAAAAATGCAATAGTAAATACAGAGTAGTATGAATGCCAAAGAGTTAAGCAAAAAATGTTTGCTTTTACCCTAAGCGGGATCATCTGAAACTGAGAAAAAAATCAATCTGTAGACGCAGCAATAAATATTTTAAAAAGGTTACAAACAAATACCGGAATACTTTTCGTAGAAATATTAAGGTGTTGTTTCTGGATAGTGGTTTTAAATTTGAACAGTGTTCTACCGAAGGAGCCAAATAGTAATAATTGTTTCAAACTTTTGGCACAAGGCCAGCAATTATCTAAGTGTATTACTGGTGCTTTAATTTATCGACCACGTAAGGATGAAAGGCAAAGTCAACCTCGGCGGAACTTGAACTCAAATCATAAAGGGCCGTAACTCTATGCTGCGATGCATGGCGTCCGACCTTCTATCGATACTGCCAATCCAGTAATAATTGTTTCTACTTTTGGCACAAGGCCAGCAATTACCCAGTGTATTACTGGTACTTTATTTTATCGACCCCGTAAGGATGAAAGACAAAGTTAACCTCGGCGGGATTTGAACTCAGAATGGCAAGGGCCGTAACTCTTTGCTGCAAAGCATGGCGTCCGAATACAAAGACCAAAATTCAATGAGGACTCGATAAGGGCTGTATATATATAAGGATATATAAACCCATATATATATATATATATAGGAAAAAGTATGACCCCGACGGCAGAGCTCAAGCCGTTTCGACGGCTATTTCTGGACTATATATATATATATATATATATATATATATATATATATATATATATGAACGAGACAAGAGCTGACTTGTTGCATGTCTCTTCTACCTACACAGTTTACACTACATGTTGTCGTATTCCAGTCGTAACACATTATTTATTCATATATATATATTCTTGCTGTTTGTTCTAGTCGAAATACTTTTTTTTTTCCTTTTTTTATATATTCGTCTGTAATTCCATTATTTTTGTGTTGATACCCTCATATTCCGTGAAAAGGTTTATTTTTCAATCTTTATATCATTGCACATGCGTAACCGGAAGCTTTGAGAATTTCTATACTATTAATAGAGTATCTGTCTAGCTATCTACACACACACATGGGTATGTGTGTGTACACCTACCCACAGACTCACGCATACATATTATATATATATATATGTGTATGTGTGTGTGTGTGTATGTGTCGAATAATATTGACGGTTGCGTGAATGAAGAGAGCATGTACATAGTGAATTCCACAGGAGTGGGAGGACGGGGGGAATACACACTCACACACACACACTTACTCATACTCACACACACACACACACACACTCTCTCTCTCTCGCTCTTTCACACACACATACACACACACAGGCAAACACACACAGTTATGCCCATACATTGTAATATCACATGTCGAAGAACTCGCAAATCCTTGTACGGTAATGTCGGAACGGCTAGTAGAAGAATTGTTATGGTTGTTGGTTTGTGGTGAAAGTGGTCATTGGAGTAGGCCCTACAACATGACGACTGTCACCACTGTAGAGTTTAAGGTTATGGTGATAGGGATGAAAGTTATTGTTGGTTGTGATTGCTGATGTTGTTGGTGACTGTTGTTGTTGCTGCCGCTGTTTCTCAGCTTCAAGTCAACCATCATTAAACAGATATATGATAAAAGGCGATGCAACCAGCAATGGCTAACTGGTTTGATTGTATATCAAGACTTAGAGACTACATTGTCTCCTAATGTAACCTTTATTTAAGACGGTTTTGAATTTTGGTTGTTATTTCTAGCAGGTCGTGGATAGTATTTATAGTAGTAGTAGTAGTAGCAGCAGCAGTACTACTACAAGTAGTAGTAGTAGTAGTAGTAGTAGTAACATCATCATCATCAGTAGTAGTAGTAGTAGTAGTAGTAGTAGTATTAATAGTAGTAGTGGTTATTGTTTTTTATGTTGGTGGTAGTTGATGGAGATGATAGTTGTATGGCGGAGCTGGGAGTGGAGACGGGGAAGGCTGAATAAATAAACAAAAAAAATGAAATATAGAAAAGGCGCAAAAAATGCAATGGAGAAAGAAGTGTGGCAGCGTGTAATCCTGGGCTGAATAAAGAAAAAAATAAGAGACAAAGAAAAACAGAAAGATCATACAGCATCAATAATAATAATAATAATAATAATAATAATAATAATAAAATAATAATAATAATAATAATGATAATGACAACAACAACAACAACAACACAACAATGATGATCATTTCTTTTATTGGCCACAAAAAGTCTGCGATGTTGGGGACAATACAAAAGAGAAAGAAATACATAGGGAAACCTCAAACAAGATTTTGTGGGGTAAGGGCGGGAGCAGTAACAATAAGGACACATTAATAAATTGGTAATAAATAGAACAAGCAGTAGAAAACAATAAAAGGAGCCCCAAAAATTAAGGGCAACCCAAACAAGCCCGCTACACCAAAGGCAAGTGCGTTCCCTCAGTTCTTGCCGCCAGCCATAGTTACTATAAACGCATTTAGCCGTCCTATTTTTGCTACTCTCACCCACTGGAAGCCAGCACCTTCCTCTCTGTCCTTATCTTTCTCATTAAGTGGTATTTGAAGAAATTGATTTTGGCTTTTACTGGAAGCAGTGCGGATCATGTCCTTTTGAAACACTAAGCGCGTAAAAAGATTTTGGTGCACACCGTATATAAAGCCTTCAATTTTTTTTAATGATAAATACATTTGACTTGAATAAAACGGGGCCCTTTTTCCTTGAATGCGCTAAACATGTGCTTATTTTGTTTAATGGTTAATACGGTCATGACCGAAAAGAAAAACTCTACCGAGAAAATCGTTCAGCCACAAACACAATGCTACTTCGTTCGCAATAGCCACTAGATAGAGGAAAACTAACCGCTCCTCCTTATTAAAAAAATTTAATTAAATCTATACTATAATAAGAGCCGTGTTTGTCCGTCCGTCCGTCACGCTCTCAATATATAGAGAGGGAAATAGTACTCTACCTCTCACTCCACATTTTCCTCTCTAACTAACACGTAACGTGTAACAAGCGAAAATAATTCAGAGTTTGGGAGGGAGGGAGGTTGTTCGTATGTGTGTGAAAGATAGATAGGTAGAGGGAGTTGTCACCACACTAGGAGTTTGATCGCAAATGCAAGAATTTTACGTGTAAGTCTGTCAACACGCGTGGAAAAACCTTGTGTGTGTGTGTGTGTGTGTGTGTGTGTGTGTGTGTGTGTGTGTGTGTGTGTGTGTGTGTGTGTGTGTGTGTGTGTGTGTGTGTGAATGTTTTTGTATGTCCGAAGCAAAACCCGAGTTGCAGCTAGTAATTATAATAATTGTTTCTACTTTTGGCACAAGGCCAGCAATTACCCAGTGTATTACTGGTACTTTATTTTATCGACCCCGTAAGGATGAAAGGCAAAGTTAACCTCGGCGGGATTTGAACTCAGATCTAGTAATTATAATAATGATAATAAAGTAAGTGGTTCAATTTTCACAACAGATTCGGCTGACAATTCGCTCCATCCCGCACGTGTCGACAAGTGTTTAACTTAACTCCACAAATCAGTAGTGCACGGCAACTGATGAATGAGTGTTCGATGGTTTCGGCATGCGACGAGAATCTCAGATAGCCTCGGTTGCTGACGGCTCCAGCATGGCCGTGTTTGTAGTTTATTCCGAATAGATAAATCTCCTCTGACCAAGAACATTTGGAGATAATCTATGATACTCGACTTGAAAGTCCACAAGAAGTTATTACTTTGTCCTCGCCAACGCCTAGAATCGTTTCCAGACAATCATTGCTCATATCTGCTATCATCTTTCTATACCAAATACATGGTCCATCTTGTAGAGTGCAGGGAATATCTTGGGACATTCCTCACGTGAAATGCCCGACCACTGTCTGTGCTTGACCCAGGGTTCCAGCTCTGTCATGGAGACAAGCTGTGGATGATTATGGTTTCTGATTTCGGCACAAGGCAAACAATCGATCAAAATACTTTACTAGTACTTTCTTTTACAGATTTCAATAACTATCAGTTTATTGTTATTGTTGTTATTTAATCCCAGATCAAACTTGATTGGGCAGACCTATAATTTAAGATGTTTCAGCCTTGACCACTCTATTCTGAGGAGGAATTTGCTGCTATTTCTAGTAGCTAGAGCAGCCACGTGGAGATTTTCACATTTTCTTGTGTTAGTTATGTCGTTGTTGTTGTTGATCCCCAAGTCAGCTTTGATTGTACACATCTAGAATCAAAGGCAATCTATCGATGACCATTCCGTCTTCCTCGGATACTGTGTATCCAACATTGACATTTTTTAAAGACGGTAGTGTGTAATTTCAAGGGAAGTTGGCTACTGTTTTTAGCAGATCGAGTGATCGCGTAGAAGTTACGTTGCTATTGTTATAGTTTAGTCTCAGGTCAGCTTTGATTGAGTAGACCTATGATCAAGTTGTTCTGGCTATTAGTATTTTTCCTTTGTGTAGGGAACTCAGGACAACATTATCCAACGTGTCCATGTTTAAGATGATTGTGTGTGTTAAGGGAGATTCAGCTTCTATTTCTAACAAGTCAAGCGACCATGAAAAGCCTTGTTATAGGCCAGTGGTTCCCAACGTGGGGCGCACACCCCACAGTGGGGCAGTTTGAAAATGATGTCAGTGAGAGCAAACTTCAGATTTTACCCTGTTACTTTTACACCAAGGCAAATGTGGGTCAAATTCTGGTCGGAAACTTCTACCTCACCTCCTCCACACATGTTATTGTGCATCTGGTATCACCCATACGCCAATTTGTTTTCACTTTTACGCTGTTTTTATATCAAAGTGGAGCATAAAAATGTTTGAGATGTTGAGGTGGGGCATGGGGCACAGAAGGTTGGAAACCACTGATATAGACCAATGAAGTGGTAGTGGTGATTGCATGGTTGGTGCTGCTGTTATTGTTTAGTCCCAAGTCAACCATGAATGTGTGTGTGTGACAGCTCACACCTATGCAGATTTAGCTGGCCTCCTCCAAGGTATATCTCGTTGGAGGTGTCTTGGGTAATTTAATGATAGGGATCCCAATCCTATTATCTCATTTCTACAGCTGAGTAAACTGGAGCAACGTGAAATAAAGGAAACAACACATCACACGGTCCGAAAATTCAACTCACAACCTTTCGATTGCAAGGCCGATGCTCTAACCACAAAGCCATGCGCTATGAATGAACTGATGTATAATCAAAGATGTTATAATCAGGCTCGTTCTGCTTTCTTTCAGACATAACGTATAACTACTATAATCCAGTGAATCCCTTTTGTTAAGATGGTAGGATGTGATTTAAGTGACTCTGTAGAGGCCCTCTCATTAACTGAACTATAACTAGTTCTTGTTTTTGATTAATCCTAGGTCGAAGCATAGAGTTACCTCCCTTTATGATCTGAGTTCAAATCCCGCCGAGGTTAACTTTGCCTTTCATCCTTACAGGGTCGATAAAATAAAGTACCAGTAATACACTGGGATAATTGCTGGCCTTGTGCCAAAAGTAGAAACAATTATTCATTGAACAAATATTAAATTAAAAACATTCCAATCCGTGACCATCTCGTGTTTTTCATATGTGCAGCGAAATCAAGACATTATATACTTCTTTTAAGACGGCCGTGTGTAATTTAAGGGTGATTTGGCTGCTGTTTCTAGCAGGTCGAGCGACTATGTAGAGAACGCCCTCCCCACTTCCTCACTGGTTCTACAACTAAGCGTGTCCTACAGGTGACATAGAAAGAGAAAGGGAGGACGGTAGTAATGTGGCGATAGTGTGAATGAAAAGGAGAAAGGACCGTAAGTATCAATAACAAAATTCACCTGCTCCCTTAACATAATGGTAAGGGTAAAATTCACCTGCTCTCTTAACATAAAGGTAATAAGGAGTATCTTAAACAATAACATTGAGACAGAAATCAACTTCTACCTCCTCCTTTTACTTCTTTTTCTTCATCTCCTTCCTTTTCTTTTACCCTTATGATTGAACTCAGCTTGTTAACTTGCTTGCCGGCTTTTACAATAGTTGCATTGGTGTTTCTTCCTGCCACTGTCGGTATGTGTGTTTGTGTGGACATATACACCTATACATATGTGTATATTGGTTTTTCTGGTTGGGGATGGCTGTTGAATTGGGGAAAGTCTGGACGTAGTATGTAAAATGTCTATTTTTACACGTAAATACATATATGACACAGAATATTGTATATATGGTGTTTGGCTTCAAGTGGTTGCTGATCAAACAGACATAGAATCAATCTATGAAGCAGGTGTGGCTGTGTGGTTTAAAAGGTCGCTTCACAGCCAGGTGATTCCGGTTTCAGATCTCACTACACACATATCTGTTTTCATAAATTTAAATATAAATTTTACTAAATCGTAGATTAGCGTATATACGTGTGTCTATATAGTTCTTTAAATTATTTAAGGTATCACGGTTATAGCCATGCTTACACTTGTGTGTGTAGTGGGCGGGGGGTTATTGTTATGATTTAAATAAACCAAGAAAATGAAGATATGTAAGTAGTACTTATAAGGAATAATAATGTGAAAACATGCTGCAAGTAAAACTCACGCCTCAACCATTATATTTACTCTTTATCCTAGCTATTACTTAACTTTACTACAATGCTACGTAAACTTTCGTGTTAGTGGATTACTCGGAAGATCGAAGTTTTGTTCCTGTAACTCACATGTTCAATCATAAAAGAACAATGAAAAGTTTATCATATCTGAAATAATTTTCAAAACGATCGTGATAATGATAGCTTTAACTTTCGCTCTGCCACTATTGAAAATATAGAGACAGATAAAAAGAAGAAAAGGTCGATATTCTTTAGATCAGCCATGGGCAACCTTTTTCGAGCAGTGGGCAACATAGGATGTGGCTGATCAATTTTGGAATTAGGCATGCCATTCGGAAAGCCAAACGAGCCGAAGTTTGCTCATGACTGCTTTAGATGGAAGAACTGAGTTCCATAGAAAGAGAAATATATAGATAGTGGTGAACAGAATGATACTTTGATTCTAAAACCTCTTTGACTGAATTCGCCATTTATGAACGGTCTGTGGTGATTTCCTTCACATCGTGATCAGTATGGGAAAGTGTTTAGTAGGTTGTTTACAGGCTTGTTCCCCTTCACTGTTTTAGGTTATCAGCACACTACCGCCGTCTCCCGTACCGACACTTGCCAAAGGTAGTATCAAACATGGGGGTTCGCTCAACACTGTTCAGTGGCTATCTCCAGTGAATATTCGTACACATTTGGTGTCCAGGGAATATAATTGCTTCTACTTTTGGCACAAGGCCAGCAATTATCACAGTGTATTACTGGTACTTTATTTTATCGACCCCGTAAGGATGAAAGGCAAAGTTAACCTCGGCGGGATTTGAACTCAGACCATCAAGGGCCGTAACTCTTTGCTGCAAAGCATGGCGTCCGACCCTCTACCGATACTGCCAACCCACAGGGAATATAATCAAAGTCGGGCAGCAATTTATCTACTCTTTTATTGGTTCCAACCAGCAAGCTGTAGCTACACACACACACACACACACACACATACACACACACATATATATATATATATATATATATATATATATATATATATATATATATATATATATATATATATATATATATATATATATATATATATATATATATATATATATATATATATATATATATATATATATATACACGTATAATTATCTTCGGACTGGTATTGGGATATGTGCTTTGTTGTTATTATTGTTCTTGGTAAATATACATAAATAGATAACTATAGATCGACAAGTCAAGCAGGCAGACAAACAGGGAGATAGATAAATAGATATGTAGGTAGATAGATAGATAAACAGACAGAAAAATGTAACACAAAGTCGTTGTAATGTTACTCTTGTGTTATATTTAATAAGCCACAAATTCGTGATATACTTTATTTTGAATTTACCGCTTAAGCACAACACCGCACGCCAGATGATATTCCATGGCCACGTGACGTCACGTCTAGAGGTATCCTTCGTTCGCTAGAATACACCAGTCGTTGTCTGTGATAATAAGTAGCCATTTTGGCTACTTCCGTCCTCTGCTACCACGCCGAGAACAATAGTTAATGGTCTGCGGATGTTGTACAGCCACTATGAAAAGCAAGTCGCAAATGCACTTATTTCATCAGTCTATATCGTAGAAACCACGGTCCGGACAAAATGTGCCATTACCCTCATTACAAATAACCCTTGGTAAGCAATCTGAGTACAGATTGCTTGTTTAATACGTTTAAATCTTGTCTCATTGAGTGAGTAATGAGAGTAACGGCGTAATTAGTGAATATTTCCCCCTATGGCCCTGTTTTAACTATAAACAATACATACATATATATATATATATATATATATATATATATACAGGGTGTCTCCAAAAATGTATACACACTTCAACACCTTGTAATAAATATTGCCTGTACAGGTAATCAAAGTGTGTATACATTTTGGGGGACACCCTGTATATATATATATATATACAGACTGCCAAGACTGGAATTGAACCATCAGCACAGTTGAGGTATGTCAGACATCAATTTATTTTATCTGACGAGGACGTACTGATGAAATAGCTCAGTACCTCTGAAATATGTATAATAAAATATATTTGATCACATGAATGTCTATATTTATTAATATTTTGAAGTAATATATATATATATATATATATATATATATATATATATACATACATACATACATATATATATATATATATATATATATATATATATATATATATATATATATATATATATATATATATATATGTATACATATATATATGTATACATATATATATGTATATATATATATATGTATATATATATATATATATATATATATATATATATATGTAGGAAAAAGTAATAGCTGTCGAAACGGTTTGAGCTCTGCCGTCGGGGTCATAGTTTTTCCTATTTCCCACTCTACTACCCTAAGTATTGAGTACTCTGGTGCGTTATGGTCCATCTGGTTCCTTACCAAAATTCCTCTTTGTTATATATATGTATGTATATATATATAGTTGAAAAAAAAATGAAAACGAAATTTCATTTCTCACTCTTAGTACGGCACTTACTTAAATGTAAGTATGTGTGTATACGTACATACATATATGTATACAGACGTACAGTAGCATGCATATATATATATATATATATATATATATATATATATATATATATATATATATATATATATACATACATACAGGTACACATGCATATATGCACGTATCAGTTTAGCAGACGCTTATTATAACGCCGCTTTGTTCGTTTGTAAACAAACTGAACAGCCTAAATTTTTATGCCGTACGGTGTTAAGGCAACCACGTCACCTTTTTGTTCAACACTGACACAGGAACGATGTACTAGTTTCAAGCTTGTTAGCTATCATCAGCACCGTATACCCATCTGCCAGATAGTTGAACGTTCGAAAGTATATACTTTCCTTATGAAAATTAACGGCTGAGCAGCCTAATTTGCATATCGAGTGAGCTAAGTCGGTCAGGCATACCGAAAACGATGAGTTGAAAAAAATGAAAACGAAATTTCATTTCTCACTCTTAGTACGGCACTTACTTAAATGTAAGTATGTGTGTATACGTACATACATATATGTATACAGACGTACAGTAGCATGCATATATATATATATATATATATATATATATATATATATATATATATATATACATACAGGTACACATACATATATGCACGTATCAGTTTAGCAGACGCTTATTATAACGCCGCTTTGTTCGTTTGTAAACAAACTGATACGTGCATATATGTATGTGTACCTGTATGTATATATATATATATATATATATATATACACACACACATACATACATATATATATGTATATTTATATATATATATATATATATATATATATATATATATATATATATACACACACATACATGCATATATATATATATATATATATATATATATATATATATATATATATATATATATACATGTATGAGTGTGTGTACACGCACACATTCATGCCTGCACCTCAGTGTGTCTGTGTGTATGTCTGTGTGTGTGTCTGTGTGTGTGTGTGTATGTGTGTGCACGAATATGCCTGACAATGTACATGTAATTATGAGTATGTCGTTTGTACGTCTATGTAATGTGTAATTTCGTGTAAACCGAAACTGAAAGTGAAACTTGAGCAGTAATGTTTTCGATTCTATAAAATAAACAATGGCGAGGAAAGAAGTTTGGACAGAAAGAATGAAAGAAAGAAAGAAAGAAAGAAAGAAAGAAAGAAAGAAAGAAAGAAAGAAAGAAAGAAAGAAAGAAAGAAAGGAATGAAGAAATAAATAAAGAAGAGATCAAAAGAAAGAAAAAACATTAAAAGTCTAAGCTGAAGAAAAGCTTTTTTTAACAACAGCAGTGTAAGAGGGCTAAAGCATGTTAGCAAGCTGAAACGTTTGAAACAGCAGTATGGTGATAATGCTGGCGCAGGGCACACACACACACACAGGGAAAAACAGGCGCGCACACACAGAGAAAAACAAACGCACGCACATACTCACACATGCACGCATATGCAAAACATACATTGATTGACTCATACGTATAATGCGGCAAATAACTATGAAGGCATCCAATAAAGAAAGACTTATACGTCTAGATGAAGAATCAACCAGAGAAGGAGGCGATGATGAAAGGAGGAGGAAGAAGAGGAGGAGGAAGAAGAGGAGGAGGAGGAGGAGTACGTCTAATAAGGGGATGGTAAGGAAAATAGGGAGAAGAGAAAAACTGTGTAAAAACAATGGGGAGAGCGATAAGCGCAGGTGGAACCTTACAGTGGCTGAGGAAACAGCGTCAGTTCCCTTCTAACCCGCCTTAAGTCCCACTGCCATCAACATAATCATCATGATTCTACTACGACTAATACTACAAATAATTATTTCTACTTTTGGCACAAGGCCAGCAATTATCCCAGTGCATTACTGGTACTTTATTTTATCGACCCCGTAAGGATGAAAGGCAAAGTTAACCTCGGCGGGATTTGAACTCAGACCATAAAGGGCCGTAACTCTTCGCTGCAAAGCATGGCGTCCGACCCTCTACCGATACTGCCAATCCATCGCCACATACCCAGTGCATTACTGGTACTTTATTTTATCGACCACATAAGGATGAAAGGCAAAGTTAACCTTGGCGGGATTTGAACTCAAAATTGAAAGGGCTGTAACTCTATGCATCAAAGCATGGCGTCCGATCCTCTACCGATACTGCCAATCCACCACTAATACTACAAATAATATCACCATGAACACTATCAAAACTATCAACAACAACGCAAACAACACTCTATGGTCACTCGATCAACAAGAAATATATTATAATTCGATGTCTTAAAACATGGAAAGACCCATTAGATAATGGTTTTCTGAGATGCACTATTTGAAAAAAAATGGGAAAAAGATGGTGATTTGGTTGTCATAGCTAGAACACATTCTGATCATAAGTCTGCTCTAGCAGGGCTGAAAACAACAATAATTGTTTCTACTTTTGGCACAAGGCCAGCAATTATGCCAGTGCATTACTGGTACTTTATTTTATCGACCCCGTAAGGATGAAAGGCAAAGTTAACATCGGCGGGATTTGAACTCAAACCGCAAAGGGCCATAACTCTGTGCTGCAAAGTACGACGTCTGACTCTCTACCGGTACTTCCAATCCACCAATGATACTGTATTTTGTAAGCCTATTTTTCTGTCGCCATTTTATCGTCCAATCTACTCGCCATCCATGACCGTTCCATCTTTTGAGTGCGGGATCAATCGATCGCACCTCATCATTCTGTCGACTACTTATCTGCTATAGATCTGCATAATATGTGATAAGGCTTGACCTCCGTTTGACAGGTTCAATCCATTCGGCTGATTTTCATATATTAATTTCACTGACAGGTTTTGATCGATCCGAATGTATGCTAAGATGTCACGCAGTGGGCTCAAACTCGAAAATACATGATTGCGAAGCGAACTTATGCTCTCAACCATAATTTGTACCTACGTAAAAAAAAATTAATCGTCAATATTATTAAAAAATAGGCGGCGAATTGGTTCATCGGATAGAATGCTTGATGGTATTCGTTCCGGTTTTCTGAGATCAACTTTGTTTTCATCTTTTCGAGGTCAATAAAAAAAAAGTACCAGTCGACTAATAGGGTCGATTCTGCCTCTATATATCTTTCTCATTTTCACTTTCTCACTCTCGAGCCTTCTCTCGAAGAAATCGTCTGTGTTCAGAGGTGGAGAGGTGATAGGTTCCGCCAGGTTTAAATATCCAAGGCACGCCGTATATTAGGACGGCGCTCCTATAGCTCAATCGGAAGATACGTTCTAAGTCCAAATCCCATCGAAGTGAACTTTGCCTTACTACCTTCCAGGCTCGCAAAAATAAAGAAGTAGGCGGCAATATCAGAGCGTTAGGCAAACTGCATTGCACTGTTCTGTGTTCGCCTGTGATAATACTATTGCTAAGCTGTATCGGTATTTGCTTTTTCCTTGTACAATATCGACGACGTCGAGGAGGGGAGGCATCACCCCTATCACTACTACCACCACTACCACTACTACCACCACTACCACCACTACACCACCACCACCACCAGCACTGCCACCACTACCACCACTACCACCACAACCACCACAACCAACACCACCACCACTACCACCACCACCACCAACACCACCACCACTACCACCACAACCACCACAACCACCACAACCACCACCACCACCACCACCCCTACCACCACTACCACTACTAACACCACTACCACCACCACAACCAACAAAACCACCATCACCACTAGCACCACAACCACCACAAACACCACCACCACCACTACCACCACTACCACTACCACTACCAGCACTACCACCACCACCACCACTGCTACAATTACCACCACAACCAACACCACCACCAACACCACCACCACTACCACCACCAACACCATTACCACCACAACCACCACTACCACCACAACCACCACAACCACCACCACCACCACCACTACCACCACAACCACCACCACCACCACTACCACTACCACCACAACCAACACAACCACCACTACCACCACTACCACCACTACCACTACCACCACTACCACCACAACCAACACAACGACCACAACGACCACTACCACCACCACCACAGCAACTACCAACAGGATCACCACCACTACCACCACAACCACCACTACCACCACTACCACCACAACCACCACAACCAACACAGCCAGCACTACCACCACAACCAACACAACCACCACTACCACCACTACCACCACTACCACCACTATCACCACTACCACCTCTACCACCACTACCACCACTACCACCACTACCACCATTACCACCACTATCACCACTACCACCACAATCACCACAAACTACACAATCACCACTAAGTCCATCTCCACCACTACCACCACTACCACCACAACCAACACAACCACCACTACCACCACTACCACCACTACCACCACTACCACCACAACCAACACAACCACTACAACGACCACTACCACCACCACCACAGCAACTACCAACAGGAACACCACCACTACCACCACAACCACCACTACCACCACTACCACCACAACCACCACAACCAACACAGCCACCACTACCACCATTACCACCACAACCAACACAACCACGACTACCACCACTACCACCGCTACCACCACAACCACCTCTACCACCACTACCACCACTACCACCACTATCACCACTACCACCACAGCCACCACAACTACCACCACAACTACCAACACGAAAACCACCACCACCACAATCACCACAACCAACACAACCACCACTACCACCACCTCCATACTACCACCACTACCACCACAACCAACACAACCACCGCTACCACCACTACCACCACAACCACCACATCCACCACAACCAACACAACCAACACAACCACCACTACCACCACTACCACCACTAGCACTACTACCACCACTACCACCACTACCACCACAACCACCACTATCACCACTACCACCACAGCCACCACAACTACCAACAGGATCACCACCACTACCACCACAACCACCACTACCACCACTACCACCACAACCACCACAACCAACACAACCACCACTGCCACCACTACCAACACAACCACCACTACCACCACTACCACCACTATCACCACTACCACCACAACCAACACAACCACCACCACTACCAACATAATCACCACAACTAACACTACCAACACAACCACCACTACCACCACTATCACCACCACCACCACTACCACCACAACCACCACAACCAACACAACCACCACTACCACCACTACCACCACAACCTCGACTACAACTTCTACCACCACAGCCAACACAACCAACACAACCACCACTACCACCACTACCACCACTACCAACACTACCACCACTACCAACACAATCACCACAACTAACACAACCAACACAACTACCACTACCAACACTACCACGAAAACCACCACAACCACCACAACCAACACAACCAAAAGAACCACCACTATGTCCACTACCACTATTACCACCACTACCACCACTACCACCACAACCAACACAACCACCACTACCACCACTACCACCACTACCAACACAACCACCACTACCACCACTACCACCACAACCACCACAACCACCACTACCACCACTACAACCACAGCCACCCGACCACCACTATCACCACTACCACCACAGCCACCACAACTACCACCACAACTACCAACAGGATCACCACCATTATCACCACAACCACCACTACCACCACAACCACCACTACCACCCGACCACCACTATCACCACTACCACCACAGCCACCACAACTACCACCACAACTACCAACACGATCACCACCACCACCACAATCACCACAACCAACACAACCACCACTACCACCACTACCACCACTACCACCACAACCAACACAACCACCACTACCACCACTACCACCACAACCAACACAACCAACACAACCAACACTACCACCACAACCGACACTATCACCACTACCACCACAACCAACACAACCACCACTACCACCACTACCAACACAATCACCACAACCAATACAACCAACACAACCACCACTACCACCATTACCACCAATACATCCACTACCACGACAACCAGCACAACCAACACAACCACCACTACCACCACTACCACCACTACCAGCATAACCAACACAACCACCACTAGCACCACTACCAACACAAACACCACTACCACCACAACCAACACAACCAACACAACCACCACTACCACCACTACCAACACAACCACCACTACCACCACTACAAGCACAATCAACACAACCACCCCTGCCACCACTACCACCACAACCACCACAACCACCACATCCAACACAACCAACACAACCACCACTACCACCACTATCACCACTATCACCGCTACCTCCACTATCACCACTACCACCACAACCAACACAACCACCACTACCAACACAACCACCACTACCACCACTACCACCACTACCATTACAACCGCCACAACCAACACAAAACGGCCACTACCACCACTATCACCACTACCACCACAACCAACACTACCACCACAACCAACACAACCAACACAACCAACACAACCACCACTACCACCACTCCCACCACAACCACCACAACCACCGCAACCAACACAACCACCTCTACCACC
>OZ024740.1:397998277-398000777 GCA_964016885.1 Eledone cirrhosa | reverse complement strand
TGGAAACATTTCCGAATGAGGGGGGGGGGGGGGTAATAAGGTCAATTTAGTTGTGATGATTAATTTAGCTATTTTCACTCTAAAATAGTCAGAAAACTTCGATAGCATGTACATAAATTGTAGCGCATATCCAAATAGATGTGTGTTTGGGTAGTTTTTTTTTGGGGGGGGGGGGAGGTAATTCCAGCACCCCTGTATATATATATATATATATATATATATATATATATATATATAATTCAAAATATTAACAAAATAGATATTCTTGTGATCAAGTATATTTTATTATACATATTTCAGAGGTACGTCCTCATCAGATAAAATAAGATGATGCATGACATACCCTGACATAGTATACGGTTAAGATTCAATCATGGTAGTGATTAACATATGACAAAACCCTATATTTATACCCTAATATTGAGAACATGAGAAAAATATATAATACAAACAATAGAAAGGGTGCGTGTAATACAGCTTAAAAAATACATGGCATCAATATAACAGTTAATAACAAATTTTTTAAATTACTGAAGAAAGAGGAAAGAAAGGAAAGCATAGAGGAAGAAACAGCTGATGGGATAATATAGTTAGTAGGTGCCTCGAAAAAACAAATGAGAGATGATTATAGAGATAGAGAGACAAAGAGGAGTAATTTATGTTCAAGTTTATAGACAATTTTCTATATATGCAATATATATCCAAACTTACTTAGATGACCGTTAATATTCAACATATTTAATTTAAGTTATTTCAGAGTAATAGTAATATTTTAGGTTTTAAAGGTATTTGTATTAATATTATATTATACTATCAAGTTTAATTTCTAAAATTCAAATTTTATGAAAACAAAGGGATTTACGAAACACGAGAGAGAAAATATATAATGCTTTTATACCCTCCCGAAGTTAATCTTTACCAAAATTATCATATAATTTAATTCATAAAATAATTATAGTTACAATTATTAAATAATTTATGATTAAACAGTTTGAGTGCCTAAAGGATCAACCGGCCTTATAACTAAACTTAAAGAAGTCTGAATTTTTAATTATATATATATGTGTTAATCAAAAATGCATAATTATATATAAGTGTTGATCAAAAATGCATAAGGATTATAATGTCTATAGACTTAAGGTGCTACATTTCAAATATATATAATATAACAAAATACAATAATACAATATAGTAAATAAGTTACTGAAAATATTGTTAAAAAATATATATAGTTAAAATATACTATTAAAAAATTAATGTTTTATATCAATTATTTTCATTTAGTTGATATATATACTACAAATATATAATTCAAAACTACATGAGTCCTAATGATAGAGGCTAGATACAAAATAAATATAAAAATAAAAAATAAAAATAATGAATTGTTTGCGAGACTTAAAAATGCCCAATATTAAAAATATATTATAAAATGAAATATGGTTTTAATATAAATTAGACAAAAGATACGTCTAAAATATTTTAGCGAATGTGATAGAAAGAGGAGCTAAATATTTGAAAAAGCCGAAGGTAATCTAAATTTAAATTTAATTAAAATAAATTAAATTACATTAAATTATATTAAATTAAGTAAAAATCATTATATAAATTCGAACTTCCAGGGAATATCAAACACTTATAACAATATAGAGTCATTTGAGTGTCTAAATTATTTATAAATGTAACTACGAGTATGTTATTACACTAGATAAACCTATTTGTACAACTATATAGAGATATTATTATAGGTATTAATGAAATGGTATACATTTAATAAATAAATAATTATAATCATTATTAGTAATGCTATAATTGTAGTTTTACCTCCAGTTCAGTGGAGAGAGAGACCAATATTTGTCGACTGTTATGGTTTGTTATATTTATACCTCGATATATATAAAAATAAATAAATGCAAATCTAACTTTCTGAGTCCCCAGAACATACTCAAAATGAATAAAATATGCAAACGCGTGAATGATCTACAGTTCAATTGTAATCGGTAAATTTACAAGTTGAATATCCAAATTATATATTTAAAACAGAGACAGATAAATTATAAATATCTAAAATAATCCTAAGATGTGCATATTTATCAAGTAAACAAGTTACCAAATAATATGTTTGTATATCTAAAGAGGATCCTTCATTCTAACATTAATTCTATCATAAATGATTAGAAGATAAAGCATTATTAAAGTTTTATAAACCGTTATGACTTTTTAGCCCAACAGTTGATAAGAGACGTCAAAAATTAAGGCCTGATTGTTTAGTGTTTTTTCCTGACTTTTTGCGAGGCTTGGAATGTAGACAAAGCTTTATGAAGGCAGTTTGAGAATAATTCACTTTTTTTGTTAAGTTTCGTAATTAGTAATTATTAATAGGGTCTCCTTTGTGCAGAGGTTGCAGTTAGTTTATATAGAGGAGTTCGTGTATATTTTACTATTACAAAGCTTCGTCCAAAAAATCGAGTATTTTAAATTTTTGTCTTTTAATGACCAT
>OZ024740.1:397983277-397993277 GCA_964016885.1 Eledone cirrhosa | reverse complement strand
CACCCTTCACTGAACATTGCACGGTTATGTACACGTTGGTGACTTTTCAGACCTGCTTTTGTTTTGCAAGCACGTTCACAGATGTGACACTTTAACTCTCTGTCTCCTGGCAATCCCGGCTGGGGTGTGTTTTCATGTATTCTACCATGTCAGTCCCCCAGCTGACTTGCAAATTAAGCCACACTCATTGCAAATGTACCGTGGAGAGCGTGGAAGTAGAACCAGCTCACAAGTGATTTTTCCCTGGCTTGTGTGACTTCAGATGGTTGACAAATCCAGGTCTTGATAGAAGAAATCGACCATATACATTGCAGCTCAATTCCTGCTGGATTTTTACAGACACTGCACTTGGGTCCCGCTTACGGAGTGAACGCTTCAAAGCAGTATACTTCATTCGCTTTTTCTCAAAGACATCACATGCATACTTGATGATCATTCTTCATGATGTCTCCCAGTTCTCCATATCAATATTCAGAGCTTTATGTTGTAGCCTTTTCCCTCATAAAATAATTGTTTAGGCAGCTTTCCATCTTCCATCCTGACCACATGACCAGCCCAACGTATCTGGTTTATAATAATCCTCCTCTCAATACTGGTGCTGCCTTCTTTCTCAAGTACTGCAGCATCATGTGTGTAAGAATATTGCTGGGTAATTTCCCTGGGTGTGATTATAATGCAGGGAGTATCTTTCAAGGAGTTCCTTCCCAACTCTCATGATCTTATCTGTTTCATGCAGATAGTCTTGCTCAGTAGATGGCCTCCTATATTTGGAGGTTCGTAAATGTTGTCGGAGGAATACGACATTCAAATGCTGTCTGGACTGATGTTAGCCCTTTGCCTCCCTGCTTACGTTTCAAGTAGAGGCGGTCTACGTCACTGTTGATGTGGAAGTTTTCGGTGTTGTTTAGGATTTTTCGAGTTTTAACATCAACTGCTCGGATTTCGTCCATCGTATTCCAAAATTTGGTGTTAGGACATGCACAGCAAACACATAGTAAGCCACTGTTATTGTACGCAGAGAGTTCCGATGACCATATTTTCCTTAATCGGGTGTAATATTCCCTGGTTACGCGTTCCTTATTACAAATACCATTATAGGATATATTCTCATCTATCCCCAGGTATCTGAAGCAGTCCTCGTCAGATATCAGTGAAACAGTTAGGCCATTGGTAAAAATGTTGTTAGATTGGGTTGTAGTTATGGCCCGCTTTACAATCATATATGAACATTTATCCTATGAGAATGTTGTAACCAGGTCAAAACTTTTCTTCATCCCATTTATATTCTTGGCAAGAAGACAGCTTCTTTATGGCTCTGATAATAATTGTTTCGACTTTTGGCACAAGGCCAGCAATTACCCTGTGTATTACTGGTACTTTATTTTAAGGATGAAAGGCAAAGTTAACTTCAGCGGGATTTGAACTCAAACCATAAAGGGCCGTAACTCTTTGCTGCAAAGCATGGCGTCCGATCCCCTACCGATACTGCCAATCCACCGCTCTGATAATAATGCCTGGGACTTTGTATGTATGTATGTAACTGGTTTGATGGTGGCTGACAGGGAGATAGAGGCTCTTGAAAAAGAAATTTGGCGTGGAATGGTGAATGATGGGGTCCATAATTTTGAGGACAGGCGCATAGAGCACGAGAAGATCAAACGGGATGTGCGTAAGCAATGCCCTCGTGTATCTCTCGAAACGATCGGTATCTCCATCGAATTGAAGTGCTTTGAGTGTGGAAAAATTTGAGTGTGGAAAATTTGCAAATCTGGTCCCAGGAGCCACAGTCGCAGCCACGTTCAAAGAGAACCAGTGAACGATAATCTGCACGGTATTGTGAAGGTTCGCGGGCAACCTGATGCAAGACCTGAGGCCAGGGAGATCAGTAGCTGTCGTCAATGTGCGAAGGAGTGCAAGTCTCTAGCAGGCTTGGAAAGTCATATCCGAGCGTCACACATCTGAATCTGACAAGCGATTGCAATACTCTTAGCAGAGTTTGCAGCCATCATGTATGTAAGTAATATATGCATGTCCTCTACAGTGTATGCCACAAAATCAGCATCATCAGCATACAGGAACTGCCTGTCAATAATGCCAAATATTTTGGACTTGGTGTTAAATCATCTTAGATTAAAGACTTTGCCAGAGGTTCTTATTCGCTAATATACACCAATTAATTTATTTAGGATTGAAACAGTTGTGCGTTTATACGGTAGTCAATCCTTGATAAATTTGTACGTGTGTGCGGCTTGTGTGTGTGTTTGTGTGTGTGAAACGCACATGCCACCATCTCTTGTTCGTGCAGTGTTATATACAACGCCATTATCAATCCCACAAACAAGAAACAGATGTATTTGTGTGTAAAGGGGATTGTGAAAAGAAAGCGTGTATACATAAAGGAAAAGGAAAGATTAGCTGAGAGATAAGGGATGAGAGGAGGGAGAATATTGAAGACTGTGACAATGATATATATATATATATAATATAGTAATAATAATAAATTTGAAGACTAAAATCCAAAGAGGGCTCGATAAGGATAAATATATATCAAATATATAAGAACCGTAGAGCAAATAAGCAGCGATTCTTTACTTAAACTTTAATCTGTTATATATATATATATATATATATATATATATATATATATATATATATATATATATATATATATATATATATAGGAAAATAATCAGGACCCCGGCCGTTTCGACAGCTAGATGCGAACTAAACCATATATACATATATATATATAAATATATATATATATATATACATGTATAAATATATATATATATATATATATATATATATATATATATATATATATATATATATATATATATATATATAGGAACCACGGAATACAATGGTTGCATCCTGACGGCGTTCGTCGCCCTCGTACTAGTAATAGGTGTAGATTGTTTTTCTTGCTCTAAATTTGTTTAGGTATGGCTTTGAATAGCGTGATTGAATTGTACTTTACATCTTATGCGGTACGTATCTGGTGAGTGTTTCTGTCCGTGGATAGCACTGGTTAGGTGTAGATTTGTTTGCGTTTCAGTGTATATATATATATACATATATATATATATATATATATATATATATGTATATATATACATATATATATATATATATATATATATATATATATATATATATATATATATATATATATATATATATATATATATACATACATATATATATATATATATATATATATATATATTTATATATAAAGAAAAAGAGATGAAATCGAAAATGCAACTGAAGTCTTATTTTTTTTTTAAATATATATATTTATTTGGTTCCTTTACCGGTTTCGCAGTTCTTCTGCTTTTCAAAAGGTGAGTTGAGATGGAGGGTCTGTGGTTTTTCATATATATATATATATATGTATAATGTATATATATATATATATATGTATATATATATATGTATATGTATATATATATATATATATATATATATATATATATATATATATATATATATATATATATATATATATATATATATATATATATATATATATATATATATTTGTATGAGTGTGTGTGTTTCCAAACGTGCACGCATGTGTGTGTGTGTACATACATACATACATACATGGTGGCTGCCAACTTGTTTTCGAGTACGGCCACTACTTTATATCCATGTAGGAGAACCCCTACCGATGAGCTGAACGAGTGTGACTTTTTAGTCCAGCCAGCGACTTGAAAACTCTGGTACAAACACTACACTTGTGACAATTATTGACACATAGTGCTGGGCCCATGGTATCATGTGATGACAAGTGCAGAGAGATCTCCAGACATAAAGCGATGCCTGTGCCGTGAAGCTTTTATAGTGAGCAAAGGCGCTGCACAAAGCCAGTCCCACTCTCTTAACCAAGATGATATTTACCAAATAGAAGAACAAGTCAACATCATTGGATACCATCAGGGTCGCAGGTGTTATATCACAGTTATCCTTCTAGAATTCTACCTTGATAAAGGCTAAGTGGTCATCTCTCCCGGTGATTTTGGATGGCCATTGACTCTTAAGAGCTCCTTTGCCCTTTGACAGGTTTTGTTTTTAGTCCTGCAGGATGACCAAAGTCACCCTCCTTACCAAGAAACCTTAGTGGGGTTGCCAGTTTAGTCGCCAACGACCCGACCATGAGACATACATACATACAGTAAACGCGATCAGTCGCATATTTTGGCGTGGGAGACTATTTATTAAATTTAAGATGAATACTATCTCCGACAGTAATGCCATAACTACAATCAGATTGAATAACTGGTTATTCTTCTAACTATCCCTTCTGAAGATACCTTTTATTCGAATTCGTAGAGATATCCAACTAAATACATAATTCATTTTACAAGGATTTGCTACAAATAGCATGGCTGAACACAACATCAACAAGAAAATTAAGGAAGTATCGAAGACAAATAACAAAGAAGGTAATCAAACTTTATTCAGTTGTAGCTACAGAAGAAACCGAAATTATAAATCGCATTTCTCTTGGAGTTGCGAACTTAATAATGATTTATTTAATTGTTATAAAATGGCAAAAAAAAAAATCCCTCCATTGGCTATATGAACAGAATGAAGCTACACTGGGACGAAATGCACCCAGAGCTACATTATTTCACAGCGAAACAATTACGCCAACAAGCGACGTTTGTTGAACGTAAAAATAAGATAAATATTATTAATTGTAAGTCCCCCACAACAAACATGTTATCAACAACACGTGCTACAGGTCGTCATGCTACTAGACTTCCTAGCAGCCAGGTCGAACAGCGTCTTGAAACAACTATGCCTGTAAGAAACTTGACACCACCTGTACCATCTAAGTCTACCTCGAATGCTGGGGAAAACACTCTCGATAACAATAATAATCGAAGAAATTTGACACCACGTGTACCATCCGAGACTACCTCGACTATTGTGGAAAATACTATCGATAATGATAATCAAAAGTATAAACAATTGAAAATTTCCCTCAATGAAATCTTCCAGAGAGAAATTAACTCATGTATAAATATCTCTCTGGTTGAACGTGTTAAAACGACAATGTTGAATAAAAAACCAAATAATGAAATATTACGTGTTATTGACGAAATAGGGGTTAAATATTTACGACGGATAAAAACCCCAACATTTTGGCAAATCAACGCCTGTTTATATGCCTTAGTAATGACAGTGAAGCTGGTGATAGCAGAGATATTAACAAGAACAAAACACCACCAAAAATACCATCATATATAACTAAAATAGAAAAAAAGATTGCTGACCTACGAAAAAACATAGGATATGTGACAATGCTCCTTACATAAAAACAAACACAAACACCTCACTCCTCACCAACAAAGATTGAAAAATAAAATAGAGACGATGTTTGGTAACAGTAGAACCAGAACTCTCCAATATAAGTTGATCACCTTCAAACAAGAATTGAGAGCTGTTAGCGAAAAACGCCGATACCTGAAGAAGGTAGATGAGAGAAAATTGCTTAATAAAAGATTCAGACGAAACCAAACATCAATCTATAGAGATATGAAGGGCAAAATAAGTGTCACTGAGGCCCCATCCCAGAAAGACATAGATTCCTTTTGGAGCAAAATATGGGGTGAAAAGAAGAATTTCAACCAAGATGCAGTGTGGCTAAGAGAAATCAGAAAGAACTATTGCTCCTACACTACAACAAAAACATACGAAATAAGTGAGGGTACCCTTGAGACTGTGATAGGAAAACTCCAAGATAAGAAAACACCAGGAAGAGACATGATTGTCGGCTACTGGTACAAAAAACTGATATTCTATCGGAGGTATCTTACTGACCTCTACCAACAAGTTCTTAAGGGAGATACACTTATACCAGAATGGTTGACATTAGCACAAACATTACTGGTCCCCAAGAACAAAGACACCCACTTGGCAAAAAACTACCGACCCATTGCATGCCAGAACCTGATGTATAAGATGTATACAGCCTGCCTGAACCTATTCCTCTAAGATCACTGAAATAATAACATCACAGATGAACAAGCAGCTGGAAGGAAAGGGGTTTGGGGATGTGCTGAACAAATCCTAATCAACAAAACTGCGATGTCGGAGGTGCGACAACTTAGGAGGAATATGTCTACAGTCTGGCTGGACTACAGGAAAGCTTTTGATTCTGTTCCCCACTCTTGGATGATAGAGGCCCTCCAACTTGCTAAAGTCCCAAACATTACTGTCAGAGGCATAGAGAGGCTGTCTTCTTCTTGGGCTACTATCCTAAGGTTAAAGACAGAGAGGGAGGACTCTATTTCCACTGATAAAATAAAATATTGCAGGGGTATATTTCAGGAGGACAGTCTCTCTGTGATATTATTCATCTTGTCATTTAACCCCTTGTCCTTTCTGCTCAAGAAATGTGAGGGATACATCATTGGCTCAAAGGAGGACAGAAATACGAACCTAACCCATAATTTCTTTGTGGACGATCTGAAACTCTATGCCAAGAACATGGATGGGATGAAGAAAAATCTTGACCTGGTTACAACGTTCTCAAAGGATATAGGAATGGAGTTTGGCCAAGATAAATGCTCATACATGACTGTAAAGCGGGGAAAACAACAACCCAATCTAGCAACATTGTCATCAATGGCCTAACTGTTTCACCGATATCTGATTAGGACTGCTACAGATACCTGGGGATAGATGAGAACATATCCTATAATGGTATCTGTAATAAAAAACGCGTAACCAGGGAATACTAAACCCGATTAAGAAAGATCTGGTCATTGGAACTCTCTGCGCAAAACAAAACTGTGGCTCACAATGTGTTTGCTGTGCCTGTCCTAACACCAACGTTTGGAATACTCAATTGGACGATAGACGAAATCCGAGCAGTTGATGTTGGAACTCGAAAAATACTGAACAACACCGGAAACTTCCACATCAACAGTGACATAGACCGCCTTTACTTGAAACGTAAGCAGGGAGGCAGAGGCCTAACATCAGTCCAGACAACATTTGAATGTCGCACCATATCTCTCCGACAACATCTACGAACCTCGAAGCGTTGGAGCCCGTGAAACAGCCCGTGAAACAGATAAGATCACGAGAGTTGGGAAGGAACTCCTTGAGAGATATTCCGTGTGATAATCAAAAACTCACACCCAGGGATGTCGCTCAGCAGTATCGCAGTGAATCCATGGATGAAAAACTGAATGCCTATCAGCAAAAAAAATCATGCATGGATATGTTACCAGGAAGCTCCAGAGTGAGAGTAATATAGATAAGGAAAGTAGTCTATCTTGGACCAACAACCGCTATATTGGCTCCCACTTTGAAGGATACGCTTTTGCAATCCAGGAACAGGAGATTAGCACGAAATACCTGATTCACAAAAGAGATAGGGATGCAGGCAAAACACCTAGATGTGATAACAAGTGCAGACTCTGCAGAACTAACATCGAGGATATCACCCATGTCATCAGCAGCTGTCCAAAGATGTCATCGCGGTACTATCTACCTATGAGGCATGATGTAGTGGCCAAAACACTGTACAATGCAGTTCGTAAAAAAAGGTAGCCCCGATAATAAACACATTAAAAGCTCCAGCAATGTGGAAGACATCCATGTACATAATATGAAAGAGTACTGGTTGAATGTTCCAGTAAAAACCCCAATAAAATGCAGGCATAACAGACCAGATATTATGATATGGGACAGGGAGAAGAAAGCATGCACAGTAGTGGAAATTAGCTGCCCAGCAGATGCCAATATAATATCAAAGATTAGTGAGAAGGAGAACATTTATGCAGAACTGATGAGAAATCTGCAGATACTCCACCCTGATTACACCTTCAGATTTATGCCTGTGATTATTGGGGCACTGGGATATGTTTGTAACTGCCTCAATACAAATCTTGAGAAGCTAGGCTTCACAGGAACAGAAAGAACACAACTAGTTTGGAAATTACAAGTACAATCCACCATTAATGGAACAGTAAAAATATGTAAGACATTCCAAAAATGTTGCATTTAATAACTGCATATACACATATACAGATGCAAAGCATATACACATGCACACATACAACTCAAAACATCCACATCCACACATACAATAACATCCATATATACACATGCATGCATACATACATACCTACCTAGTTGATGTTGTGTAAATTCCAATGAGAGAGTCTTGTGTCTATGTTAGAAACCAAATCTCTCTCTATTGGTAAAACTTTGTGAAATTATAAAACCAGAAAAACATACATACATACATTGTGGCTGCCAACTCGTTTTCGAGTACGGCCACTACTTTATATCCATGTAGGAGAACCCCTACTGATGCGCTGAACGAGTGTGACTTTTTAGTCCAGCCAGCGACTTGAAAACTCTGGTACAAACACTACACTTGTGACAATTATTGACACATAGTGCTGGGCCCATGGTACCATGTGACGACAAGGGCAGAGAGATCTCCAGATATAAAGCAATGCCTGTGCCGTGAAGCTTTTATAGTGAGCAAAGGCACTGCACAAAGCCAGTCCCACTCTCTTAACCAAGATGATATTTACCAAAAAGAAGAACAAGTCAACATCATTGGATACCATCAGGGTTGCAGGTGTTATATCAGAGTTTTCCTTCTAGAATTCTGCCTTGATAAAGGCTAAGGGGTCATCTCTCCCGGTGATTTTGGATGGCCATTGACTCTTAAGAGGTCATTTGCCCTTTGAAAGGTTTTGTTTTTAGTCCTGCAGGATGTCCAAAGTCACCCTCCTCACCAAAAAACCTTGGTGGGGTTGCCAGTTTAGTCGCCCGACCATGAGACAGGTTGTACTGGGATGCATGTTACCAGTAGCACCAACTGGTGACCTGACATACAAACATACATACATACATACATACATACATACATACATACATACATACATACATACATACATACATACATACATGGTGGCTGCCAACTCGTTTTCGAGTACGGCCACTACTTTATATCCATGTAGGAGAACTCCTACCGATGCGCTGAACGAGTGTGACTTTTTAGTCCAGCCAGCGACTTGAAAACTCTGGTACAAACACTACACTTGTGACAATTATTGACACATAGTGCTGGCCCATGGTACCATGTGACGACAAGTGCAGAGAGATCTCCAGATATAAAGCAATGCCTGTGCCGTGAAGCTTTTATAGTGAGCAAAGGCATTGCACAAAGCCAGTTTCACTCTCTTAACCAAGATGATATTTACCAAAAAGAAGAACAAGTCAACATCATTGGATACCATCAGGGTTGCAGGTGTTATATCAGAGTTTTCCTTCTCCTAGAATTCTGCCTTGACAAAGGCTAAGGGGTCATCCCTCCCGGTGATTTTGGATGGCCATTGACTCTTAAGAGCTCCTTTGCCTTTTGACAGGTTTTGTTTTTAGTCCTGCGGGATGTCCAAAGTCACCCTCCTCACCAAGAAACCTTGGTGGGTTGCCAGTTTAGTCGCCAACGACCCGACCATGAGACAGGTTGTACTGGGATACATGTTACCAGTAGCACCAACATACATACATACATACATACATACATACATACATACATACATACATACATACATACATACATACATACATACATACATACATACATACATACATACATACATGATGGCTGCAAACGCTGCTAAGATTACAGAAAATGGAGCACCTTTAAGCTACGGTCAGCTACACGAACCTGTAACAGATCTTGAACAAGCAATGCCTGTGCTTTGAAGGTTTTTTTAAGTGGGGAAAGACCTTGCACTCGACCACTCTCTGAGCATCGAAAACACTACCCGAAAGGGAGAACTGTTCAGCATCATCGGATGCTTCCGAGGCCGCAGATTTTTTTTCAGAGTTTCCCTCTCCTAGAAAGGTTTTGTGACAACAACTGAGGGCCTTTCATTTCCAGGTGAAAAAACAAAATAAAAAGTGCAATTTGGATAGCCGTTGACTCTGCTGAGTTTCTCGGTCCTTT
>OZ024740.1:397970777-397973277 GCA_964016885.1 Eledone cirrhosa | reverse complement strand
GGTTAAACCTCCAGCTATTGCTGGTACTCATTTTCAGCGGAGTATACTGGAGCAACGTGAAATGAAGTGTTTTGCTCAAGAACACAACACGCAGCCCAGGAATCGAACCCACAACATTATGATCGTAAGTCCAATACCCTTACCACTAGGCCACGTGCCTCCACTGAGGATTGATAACTCTGGTGTTAATGGTGGTGGTGGTACAGCTGCGGCAACAACAACATCAGTAGTGGTAGTAGTGGTAGTAGTAGTAGTAGTAGTGGTGGTGGTGGTGGTGGTGGTGGTGATGGGGGTATGGGGTGTATCTTTTGTTGCTGGTTGCGGTAGGGTTGTGGTGGTTGTCGTATAAACTCTGTTGGCGATAGGGGTCGTTGTGTAGGTGGTGCTGATGGTTGTGTTGGTGGCAGTGTGCAGAGGAGGAGGATGAGAAGGAGGTGGTGGGGGTGGGGGTGGCGCTGGGGGTGGGGTGATGGTGGTGGCTGTGGTGGTGGGGTAGTGATGGTGGGGGGGAGCTGGTATTCGACAAGACGACATTGAACAAGTGAACGCGACAGGTGCGTAAGGTGATTAAACAACAGGTCAGACGCTGTTTTGTTAAGTAGTCTCACACGTTCTGTTCAGTAGTCAAACCCCGATTGTAATACCACAGCCATACCCACATACAAACACCCCATCCCACCCACCTACACACACACACACACACATGGATATATACCAATATTTCTAATATACGTACATATGTAACGCGCATACATAACTACGTACGTACGTAGGTACATACATACTTAGCTATACACATGCCTACATACATTCACACACACATATAAGTGAATATACAAACTAGTCATAAATAGACGTTATGTGTGTGTGTGTGTGTGTGTGTGTGTGTGTGTGTGTGTGTGTGTGTGTGTGTGTGTGTGTGTGTGTGTGTGTGTGTTTAATATATAAATGGCTTCTACAGGACTAGAACAGTTTCATTCGAAGGAAATCATCAGGAAAGCATATTGAGCAGGAAAGCATACCTTACTTGCTGTGGTTAGCCCCGATTGAACCCGACACACACACACATACACACATATATATATATATATATATATATATATATATATATATACTTCGCAATCATGAAGTTGTGAGTTCGATTCCAGGACCGGGCAATGCCTTATGTCCTTGAACAAGATACTTTATTTTACGTTGCTCCTTCTACCTGGATTTGCGACCGATAGAGAGTATTAGCAATTGGAAAGACCAACGGAAACGTTGTTTTCTCCGTCCCATTTGACGAAAGTCGATCGACTGTCGATATATATGATTTTTTTTTTTTTTTTTTTTTTGCAAGTATTTTTATATGTAATTGCGTGTTGAAACGAATATTGTTATATTTGGGGAGGGTCATATTGTTATAATATTGCCAGAAATATATAATAAAATACACTCACTGTTTGGTTTGGGTTGGTTTTCGAAAACCAACTCAAATCATATATAATGTTTGTTTGTATGGTAAACCTGTTTTTCAAAGGCTGCCATAATGAAAATGCACCATGAAATAGTCGAGTAAGGTGGCTAAATTATCCAGTGAAACAGTGAAAAGGCGAGGAAAGAATCATACATCTATTTTATAACTAATATTCCCCGTGGCAACTTTTCAAAAAGCAAACATTTTCAAAAGATTTTCTAATAGCTTAGTAAATGAATCCGTGTTTTATCTAGAGGCGGGAGGTGAGAATATTTTCATATCTACACTTATATATACAAACATGGTGGCTGCCAACTCGTTTTCGAGTACGGCCACTACTTTATATCCATGTAGGAGAACCCCTACCGATGCCCTGAACGTGACTTTAGTCCAGCCAGTAACTTGAAAACTCTGGTACAAACACCCCACTTGTGACAATTACTGACACATAGTGCTGGGCCCATGGTACCGTGTGACGACAAGTGCAGAGAGATCTCCAGATATAAAGCAATGCCTGTGCCGTGAAGCTTTTATAGTGAGCAAAGGCACTGCACAAAGCCAGTCCCACTCTCTTAACCAAGATGATATTTACCAAAAAGAAGAACAAGTCAACATCATTGGATACCATCAGGGTTGCAGGTGTTATATCAGAGTTTTCCTTCTCCTAGAATTCTACCTTGACAAAGGCTAAGGGGTCATCTCTCCCATATAGATACATATATACATATATACACACATAAATATATACACACATATAAATATATACACACATATAAATATATACACATATAAATATACAAACATAAAAACATACATACAAACATACATACATACATATATACAAACATACAAACATACATACAAACATGCATACAAACATACATACATGGTGGTGGCTGCCAACTCGTTTTCGAGTACGGCCACTACTTTATATCCATGTAGGAGAACCCCTACCGATGCGCTGAACGAGTGTGACTTTTTAGTTCAGCCAGCGACTTGAAAACTCTGGTACAAACACTACACTTGTGACAATTATTGACACAT
>OZ024740.1:397950777-397965777 GCA_964016885.1 Eledone cirrhosa | reverse complement strand
ATTGTTATAGTTTCGAAACATTTATAACTTTAATTTAAATGTGTCGATATCTCTTGTTGGCTAATCTAAATTCAGTTTTCAATAGGTTTAGTGCACAGTACACGTACACACAAACACATAAACATACATACATACATGGTGGTTGCCAACTCGTTTTCGAGTACGGGCATTACTTTATATCCATATAGGAGAACCCCTACTGATGCGCTGAACAAGTGTGACTTTTTAGTCCAGCCAGCGACTTGAAAACTCTGGTACAAACACTAGACTTGTGACAATTATTGACACATAGTGCTGGGCCCATGGTACCATGTGATGACAAGTGCAGAGAGATCTCCAGATATAAAGCAATGCCTGTGCCGTGAAGCTTTTATAGTGAGCAAAGGCATTGCACAAAGCCAGTCCCACTCTCTTAACCAAGATGATATTTACCAAAAAAAAATATATATATATATATACATATACATATACATACACATATACACACACACACACACACACACACACACACACTCACACACATATACACACACACATACATTAATAACAATAATAATAATAATAATAATAACAACAATAATAATAACGACAACAACAGTAATAATAAACATATATATATACACACACACGCACACACATAAGCATATCTACACACACACACACACACACACGATAACAACTAACAGCGCTGCGATCGAATGTGGCTTTTTAGCCCAGCCAATGATCTAAAATGTCTTGCACAGAGTCGGCAACCAAAACATTCACTTGGAATAGTCGGCTGTGGTTGGAGTTCGTGTACTTTTGCATGTCGCTTGAGCCCTCCTGCTGATTTACATTCTCTACCACATGTTTGGCAAGCATGATGAGTAGCATCTCCAACAGCAGCCTTGTAGTCAACCACTGGTCTTACTTTATGACTGCGAAGATGACTTTCGAGTCCAGCTTTGCTCAGGCAGAGTCTCGCACATACGCTGCATGTCAGCACTATAGGAGGACCCTCGCCGTCTGGAAGTGCAACAGCAATGCCCTTCCTCACATCCCGCTTTACTTTCTCGTATGCGATTCGAGATGCCTCAAAGGCAACTTTTCCCTCATATACTGTCTTTCTCCATTTATTACGATCATCAGCAATATTCTCCCATGTATCAGCAGAGATGTTAGCGTCTTTCAGAGAGGCTTTCAATGAATCCTTATACCTCTTTTTGGGTTTATGTGGCGGTCGTTTTCCTTTAACCAACTCTCCATAAAAGAGTTGTTTTGGTATTCTAGAATCCTTCATCCAGGCAAGGTGACCACTCCAACGGAGTCGTTGCTTAAGCACAAGAGCTTCTATACTGTCACACAGAGCTTTCCAAAATCTCGATATCACTGATGTGGTCCCTCCAGTGAACGCCATGGATCCGTCTGAGACACATCTGATGGAAACGCTCCAATTGCTTAAGGTGGTGTCGATATGTGACCCAGGTCTCGCAGGCATAAAGAAGACAAGAGAGCACACATGCCCTGTACACCTTTACCTTTGTCCTCCTGCATATGTCTCGCCGACCCCAGAGTCGCCTTTCTAGCTTTCCGAAAGCATCACTTGCTTTCCTAATCCTAAGTGAGATTTCACTGTCAAGGTTGCCGTATCGATTGACAGTGCTTCACAGGTAGACAAACTGATCAACCACTCCAAGTCGTTTACCATACACATAGATGTTTGGTTCAGTGTACTGCTTACCAGGGGCAGGTTGGTACATGACGACGGTTTTCTTGAGACTGACAGTCAGACCTAGGGCAGTGCAAGCGTCAGAAAATGCATTCAAAATGTGCTGCATATCACTCTCTGTGTGCGCTACAAGATCGCAATCATCTGCATACAAGAGGTCTCTTATGATTGATGTAAATACTTTTGTCTTCGCAGCAAAGCGCCTGATGTTAAATATGCTGCCTGAGGTTCGATATCGGATGTAAACACCATGCTCGCAATTCCTGAATGCAATACAGAAAACCATTGCAAAGTATATGACAAACAGGGTCGGTGCTGGAATATCCCCCCTGTTTCACTCCATTTTTTTACTGAGATAGGCTCCGACATGTTACACCCGACATTAACCCAAGCCTTCATGTCATCATGGAAAGACCTAACTAAAGCAAGGAACTTATCAGGGCAACCAAGTTTCTGGAGAACCTTCCATAATGCATCTCTGTTAACAGTATCGAAAGCTTTTGTCAGATCGACAAAAACCTGATACAGATCCAAGCCTTGTTCCATGCACTTCTCCTGGAGCTGTCTAGCTGAGAACATCATATCAGTAGTGCCGCGTCCAGCACGAAAACCAGATTGACTTTCAGGAAGAACACAATCTGCAATGTGTGTCAGCAGACGGTCCAGAAGCACCCTACATAAAACTTTCCCTACGACAGAAAGCAATGATATACCTCTGTAGTTCCCACAATCGTTCCTGTTACCCTTTCCCTTGTACAAGACCACCATTACTGCATCTCTCCAGTCCTCAGGTACGGATTCATTAGCCCATATCCTGCCAAACAAAGAGTGAAGATGTTGCAGGAGTCTCTCACCACCATATTGTAGGAGCTCAGCATGTATGCCATCCATACCTGGAGACCTTCCACTGTTCAGCTTCGAGATTGCCACTGCAACCTCCACAAGCGTCGGAGGTTCTGCGAGAGCTACTTTCACAGGACTTTCTGGAATGAGATTGAGGAAATCTTCACTGACGACAGACGGCTGATTCAAAAGATCATCAAAGTGCTCTCGCCACCTTCGTAGAATTCCCTGTGAGTCACGAAGAAGTTCTTTGCCATCCTTGCTGCGAATCGGTGTCACCAGAGAAGAAGACGGTCCATAACCTCACGCAAGAGACTGTACAACAGCTTTGTGTTATTGGAATCAGACGCAGTTTGTATCTCACCAGCCTTCTCACTCCACCACTGATCCTTCATCTGAGAAAGACTCCGCCTAACACGTGATTTTACATCCCTGAGTTCCTCATGCAACGTATTCCTCTCCTGTGGTTTTACCGTCAAGTAGCGTGACAGAGCACGCCACTTATCAGCCAACAAGTCTTCTATATGTACATCATTCTCATCAAACCAGTCCTGATGTTTCCTCTGCGCCAATCCCAGAACACGCCTGCCTACATCATAAACCGACTTTTTAAGGGTAGGCCAATCCTCACCAAGATCTGCAGCCTGCATCTCTTCTTCCAATGTCCTCTTCACATTTTTATCCTTAAGACGAGCAGCATTCAATCTTTTGGGCAGGGCAACACCAGGAGCCCGGATTTTACGTTTAGTGATTAGTTTCACTTTTGCGCGTACCAGGCGGTGGTCCGTCCAGCACTCAGCTCCACGAAGAACACGAACACACTGCACATCCTGTCTGTCACGCATCCTGACTAGGACGTAGTCCAAAAGATGCCATTCCTTAGATGCAGGATGCATCCATGTGGTCTTGAATTTGTTCTTTTGTTGGAACATGGTGTTGGTAACACACAGATCCAGCTCCTCACACATCTGCAGCAGGAGCATACCATTGCTGTTACACTTTCCCACCCCATGCCTTCCGATTACATTCCATGTGTTAAAATCCCTACCCACTCTAGCATTAAAGTCACCAAGCACGATGACTTTGTCTGCCTGAGGCATATTTCTTAAAACACCTTTCAAGGCATGGTAAAAGGACACCTTTTCCTCATCGACAGAACTCATAGTTGGAGCATACACACTCACCAGGGTAGCATATCTTCCCTTGTCCAGCGGAACTCTCATGGACATAAGACGCTCACTAATCCCTACTGGGAATTCTTCTAATTTGTTCACAAGCACAGTCTTAACAGCAAATCCTACCCCAGCCTCTCTTCTGGTTCCTTCATCTCTTCCTTTCCAGAAGAATGTATATTCTCCACAAAATTCCGTAAGATGACCATCTCCAGCTAGCCTCGTCTCAGATAAAGCCACGATGTCAAGATCGTAACGTCGAAGCTCCTTTGCAACAAGAGCGGTCCTTCGTTCAGGACGCCCCAAGGAATCCCTGTCAAGCAGCGTCCGTACGTTGCAGCAGCCAAGACTAAATGCCTTGTTTGGCTCTATTACAATGGCACGATGACGAGCGGGCCCAGGCTGTGATAACCTGGGGCCCCTGCCCTTATTGCCAATGATCTTTTTTGTTCCAGAACTTAAATCGCCAATTATCTCTTTTATATTGTTCTGGAACATCATTCAATTGGAAAGAAAAAAAAAAAAAAAAAAGTAATAATAATAATAATAATAATAATAATAATAATAATAATAATAATAGTACACTATTAATAATTATTAATGCACTCGTGCAATGCCTGTGCGTGACGAATATTTTTAAAGTGAGGAAAGACTGTGCACTGAGCCAATCCCACTCTCTGAGCGACAGTAGCTATAACCCGAAAAGAAGCAAAGATCAACATCATCAGTAACTACTGAGCCGCAGGTTTTATGTCGGAGTTAACCCAGTTTCCTGAGATGCCTTCTCCTAAAAGAATGCCCTGACAAGGGCTAGGGGTTCTTCACTCCCAGTGGTTTAACTGCGCGATCGGGCATCCAGCCCGATTATTTCTGTCCCCGCGCAAAAAAAAAAAAAAAAATCACTTATTGACACTTATACGTACGACATACACACACGCGCATACATATGCGCGCACACAGCAACACTCATACATACAAACAAACACACACACGCTACTCTACTCACTTACACACACACACACATATATATATATATATATATATTACCGTCATTACTGATACAAGATTACAAGATTATGTCAACTGTTGACTTTCAAGAGTTTGTATAGTTGAAGCCGATCGTACTACAGTCCAGTATTATTATAATTGCTTTACAGCATAGAGTCACGGCCCTCCACGTTCTGAGCTCAAATCCCGCCGAGGTCAACCTTGCCTTTCATCCCCACGGAGTCAACAAAAGAGAGTACCAGTGATGCGCTGGGCCAGTCGCTGGATCCGTGCCAAAAGCAGAAAAATTATTATTAAAGTTGTTTTCTTAAGGCCCGGTCGCTGGTCATGGTGATGGCGGCGGCGGTAGTGGTGGTGGTGGCAGTTGATGTTGTTGTTGTGTTGTGTGCGTGTGTGTGTGTGTTTTGTTATTTTGAGTTTTTTTTTAGTTTTTTTTTAATCTTTTGATGCCGCTGTTGTTGTTGTTGTTGTTGTAAATGTTCATTTCAGTTCATTCTGAAGCTGTTGTTGCTGTAAACATTAGTGCCGGTGTTGTTGTTGTAGATGTTGGGGTTGAAATCTGGTCGTTTGACTGAGTGATGTATATACACACATATACATACATATATATATATATATATACACATTCAACAGAGAGTAAAGAGTTTGACAACAGGTCGATGATTTTAGTCTAGATAGGGTAATGACATGTGATGGTGGGGAGAGAGTGTATAAGTTATTGTGGTGGCGGGGGACGGTGCGATGTATCTAGTTCATTTGACCGTTTTCTTCTCTTTGCAAAATTTGAATTTTAGCCATGTTATATTGAGATGTAAGTAAATGCAAAATGTAAAATATAAATAAGGATTGCTCTGCTAAAATATACTAAAATATTTGTGTAACCAACAAATTGTTGTATTTTGATGTTTCAGAATACAAAAATTAATTAAAAACTTACCCCACGAAAAGACAGCGTGTGTTGTCCTATCTATAAGCTCCCTCATGCATACATACATACATACATACATACATACATACATACATACATACATACATATATACATACATACATACATACATACATACATACATACATACATACATACATACTGATGGCTGCAACTCAATTTCGAATAATGCCATCACTTGATACTTAACCATAAGCATCACAGACGTGGCCTTTTAGTCCTGCTAGGGACTTGCCTATGGCCAGCAATTCCATGCAACCTAAAAAATGTCCCATATCAAGTGCTGCCTGTGCTTAAAGTTTTTTTAAGCGAGGAAAGTATTTGCACGGGGCCAACCCACTGAACATCGAATGCATTTACCCAAAAAGTAGAACTGGTCTACATCATTGGGTGCAAACGAAGTCGCAGATTTTATATCAGAGTGACCTTCTCCTAGAAAGATGTCTTAATGAAGACTAGAAGTCTCTTGCTCCACAAAAACATCATACATACATGATGGCTGCAAACTCTGCTAAGAGTATTGCAATCGCTTGTCAGATTACAGAAAATGGTGCACTTTTAGGCCACAGCCAGCCACAACCTGTATCATAACATGAACAAGCAATGCCTGTGCTTTGAAGGTTTTTTTAGGTGGGGAAAGGCCTTGCACTCGACCAATCCCACTCTCTTAGCATCGAAAACACTACCCGAAAAGGAGAACTGGTCAACATCATCGGATGCTTCCGAAGCCGCAGGTTTTTTTTTTTTTCAGAGTTTCCCTTTCTTAGAAAGGTGTTGTGGCAACAACTGGGGGGGGGGGGCTTTCCCTCCCAGGTGAACAAAAAAAAGTACTATTTGGATGGCCGTTGACTCTGCCGAGTTCCTCCGCCCTTTGACGGGTCTTGTATTTCATCCCTCAGAGTGTCCAAATATCACCCTTCTCACCAAGCAAGCTTGGTGGAGTTGCCGGTTTAGTCGCCGACGACCCGACTATGAGATAGGTTGTACTGTGTTGCATGTTACCAGTAGCACTCGAGAGCGAGCTTACATACATACATATTGTCAATCAACCCCTTGCTCACATTTAGAGCGGATAAGATGTTGGGAAATATGGATGATTCTGAGGTAGGGATTATGGAGGATGTCCTACTTCTAATATAGACATGATTAGTTTTCTTTTTACGAATGTATTATTTATGAGTTATTTACGAGGCTATTCCTCAAAATAATTTTGTTCTGTGAAAAGGCACAACTACCTACACTACTTCTACTACTATTAATACTATGACTACCTCTCTCTATACATATAGGGTTCCATTTTTGACCCAGTCTCCTTCACAACAAGAAAGATGAACAGACCTTTTCAACACTTAATTTTAAATTTTAAATTTTTTTGTTCTTTCTATTTCTTTTTAATTGTAATATTCAACATTTGATAAGATGGCTTAGACTGATACATCGAAACCTGTTATATTTTATATACTTTATAAAACTCCCCTTTTTTAAAAAAGAATTGTTCTTCTCATTTTTTCAATAATGTCACTTTGATGAATCAAAGAAGAAAAAAAAGAAAAACAGTTTCTTAAATATATTTTCCGTGCTATTTCCAATAGCATATATATATGTGTGTGTGTGTGTGTGTGTGTGTGTGTGTGTGTGTGTGTGTGCGCGTGTGTGCGCGCGTGTGCGTGTGTGTGCGTGTGTGCGCGTGTGCGTGTGTGTGTGTGTGTGTATGTGTTTTACTCCATTCCCACCTCAGAGAGAAAAGGACATTAAAACCCGGTATTTTCTATAAACAACACCTGTTGCAAACGAGGCGAATGTATTGCACTGTGTTATATAAGTATAGAAATGTGATAATGAAAATCTAGTTACACTTTATTGAAATATTTCTAAATACACACTAGCATCAGCCGTTTGTCGACAATAAAAAAATTATACAAGCATGCGCACAAATACAATTGTGTACATGTAAAATGTATGTAAAGAAACAATATCTTGAATGAGTCTGCCTTATTCTCTTCATCATTCTTTGCACAACCATTGATCTTTTAAATTTTAAGGTGTTGCAGCTTCATATTTTTCCACATATAGTGATCTTCTGTACTATAACAGACCTGCCAACCTCTAAAAACTCAAACAGAGAGTACCATGAAAAAGAGTGTCCCAAAACGGGAAGAAATGAGGCAAAATGGGGAGATTATACATAATTAAAGCTATACCCATTTTCACAAAGTGCGTGGAAGATCTCCCCGTTGGATGGGGAGAGTTGACAGGTCTGCTATAAGTATTATAAGGCGTTGAATTGGAAGAGCCATAAGGATCCTCAGATTAAAATAGCATGGTATTTGTTACAGCTCACTACACTTTGAGCTCAACTTTGCATTTCATCCTTTCGCGTTCGAGATTAAAAGATAAAGTACCGGTCTAGTACTAAGGTTCTTCTCTCTCTCTCTCTCTCTCTCTCTCTCTCTCTCTCTCTCTCTCTCTCTCTCTCTCTCTCTCTCTCTCTCTCTCTCTCTCTTATTCGTATCAGGACAATCATCAGGGCATTCCTGATGATTTCATACGAATGAAACAGTTCTAGTCCTGTAGAAGTCATTTCTATATATAATTAAGACACCTATACTCTATAAATATATTGAATACCATTTTTAACTGTGGTTACCCCCTGACGCAACTCGGGAATCTACACACACACACACACACACACACACACACGCATATATATATATATATATATATATATATATATATATATAATTTCCTTGATGTAACATTAGACTTATCTACGGGTATCTACCAACCTTACCATAAACCTAAGCAAAATTTACATTACATACACTCACAATCTAATCACCCTAAATCTATCCTTAAAAACCTAGCATATAATATCTCACTTAGAATTTCTAACCAGGATGTATTTGATAAAATGGGACCTTTTATAACGAAGCTTTAGCTAGAAGTGGCCACAAAAACAAATTAGTATATATATCTTGTACCAATAACACTACAAACATACAACCCAATATTACCAACAAACACCAAATGAAACATACACACCTAAATGCCACTCACACTATACCCCAAAATACCAACATAAAACCAAATTTCTCTAACTCTTCTAATATACAATATAGTAACTCTCAAAAAACTATTCATCCTACTACTGTAATAAATGTTAATAATAAAACTCCTAATAAACAAGCTAAAACACCTAAATCAATAAATCTAACTAAAACTGTGTGTGGTGAAGTCATTAACAATAATTCTCTTAATAAATATCAGGATACATCCTATAAAAACAATAAACAACATCAAAACCGTAATAGACGAGTTACTTGGTATAATGCTCCATTTAATTTACAAATTAAGGATAATATACCTAAAAAAAATTTTAATATCCTAGAGAAGAACTTCCCGCCAAACCGCATATACCATCAAATTTTAAATAGATCAACGGTTAAATTCTCCTACTCAACAACCAAAAACATAAAACAAAATATAAGTGCCTACAATGCATATAAATGTAAAAAAACCATGAGTATACCACCAGTACATCAAACTAACCATAATATCTCCTCTGATACAGGATTCAAGAAAAGTTGTAACTGTAGAAACAAAGCAAACTGCCCATTAAAAGGAAATTGCCTTGTTAATAACATAGTATATAAATGTAAAGTTAACACTAAGGACTCAATTTATTCATATATAGGAGCTACCTCTAACCAATTTAAAGCAAGATTTAATACCCACAAACATAGTTTTTAAAATGCCGCATTAGCTAATACAACATCTCTAGCTGAAATAATTAATAATTATAGAAAGAAGAATATAGATTATGACCTGACCTGGAGTGTGCTTAAAAGGGCCACCCCTTATCAAAATAATAGATATGAATGTAGATTGTGTTCCCAAGAACTTTTTGAAATAATGAAATCTAAGGATATCCTATTAAATAAGCGACAGGAATTAATAATATCGTATAATCATAAACTGAGAAAAACCTTTAAATATTATAAACCTAATTAATATACATTTTAAAAATTAATATAAAAACTTTTTTTAATTTAGTTAACCTATAATTAATATTCTACTACTGATGAACTACATAATTTTACTTTCCTTCTTACAGCTATCTTTTCCTAAAATTGATACCATTAAGTAAACATATAAAATGTTTTAATTTCAGGTTATGATTCTATGTTCCTTGAAATCTCTATATATTTATTATTTCTCACTAATAAATTTAACCCCCTCCCCCCAATAATTATATATATATATATATATATATATATATATATATATATATATATATATATATATATATATATATTCTTTTTATATTTTTAATTTCCCCTCGTCTTTAACAGCACTCTTCAATTACATCTAACTCTTATTTATCATATCTATATGCATTAATATAATTTTATCAATATAAATATACCCATCAATTAAATTAATTTATATTCTTTTCATAGATGTAAATTCCATATATATATTTTTTTCATTAACACTTTTATCGTAAAATGTTAGTCTCCTTAGATATTTACATTGGCATTATTCTTTTATAACAGCAACTTTTCGTGTACCTTTTACTGACCTGACCTATTTTCCTCCCTAAAATAACCTTTTCATTCTTCATACTCCTTCCATTCAAAACTGAAATCTGCCTTCTTCTACCCCTAAAATAAACTTCCTTAACTACTATTTTACCATTTGGCCAATTATTACCTTTCTATTGGTCAATTCAAAACCTGTTCCCAAACAGACCTACTATATTAAATCTTTGTTGGTTTTATTCAATGAACAAATATAATTATTTCTGAGGTCAGCATATGACCTATTTTCATCCCTAAAATAATCTTTCATTCATAATATTCTTTCCATCCAAAACTGAAATCTATCTTCCTCTACCCATAAATTAAGGTTCTCTTACTACTCTTCTCTTGACCTTCACTATCTTTCTATTGGTCAATTCAAAACCTGTTCCCAAACAGACCTATTGTATTAAATCTTTGTTGATTTTTTTCAATAAACAAATATCATTATTTCTGCCGCCGAGGTTCACTTTGCCTTTCATCCTTACAGGGTCGATAAAATAAAGTACCAGTAATGCACTGGGTAATTGCTGGCCTTGTGCCAAAAGTAGAAACAATTATTTCTGAAGACAGCATATATATGTGTAGGTATGTATATTCCCTCTGATAGTTTGTAAAAATTTTACAAAGATCTATAGGATATGCATACCAACACTAACATATATATCCTAGAAACGATCGTAAAATTATGAATTTTTTAATATAAGGAACTGTTTCTTTGTTTATTCATTATTTTATTAATTATATATATATATATATATATATATATATATATATATATATATATATATATATATATATATATATATACATATATATACATATATATATATATTTATATACATATATATACATATATATATATATATATATATATATATATATATATATATATATATATATATATATATATATATATATATATATATATATATATAATACAATATAAAGAAAGAAGAAACATTAGACATAAATAAATAAAAAATATAGATACCCAATATTCTTCGACATCCTCGACTGCGCAGTTTCGTGGCTACTTTGCAAAAAAATTACATCATAAAGATGCAGTATTTTTGTGAGGTTTGCCAACTTATCATTTAAAGTTCAAAACACGTCCGCGGGGCGTGAGAGAATCCCGGAAAGGCGGAGGGGGAACTTATCACGTGATACAGTGGTCAAGAAACAGAGTTAAGCCTCTTACAACCAAGAGAAAAATACCACAACTGGCGGAGGGGGCATTAATATCTAGGCTACAGACGAGGTGGCTGAGGTTGGCACTACACAAATTCAGGGATATATGTGTGTATATGCATGTATATGTATGTATTCGCATGTATCTGTGTATTTCTTTTTATTGTATATATATATATATATATATATGTGTGTGTGTGTGTGTGTGTGTGTGTGTGTGTGTGTGTGTGTGTGTGTGTATAATGAAAGAGTGAAGAATAACATGGTCGGCTGTACAAAAAGGGTTTTATTTACAGTATTAACAATTGTTTCATTGATCAGGTGAGTCTAAAGGCCGCTGATCACTCGAAGTTGCGTCACTCGAAGTTGCAACAGTGTGTGTCTCTGATCAAATCATCGGAATACTGGAGGGTGTAATACATGACATTGGTATTTATAGATACATCGGAGAATCAAGTGAATGAAAACATCAATAATAAAAGATTATAATAAAGAAGTAAAAATGAAAATGATAAAGATGTAAAAAATAAGTTAAAAAATAAGTACAAAATGTTTGCTGATTATAGTAGTAGTGGTGGTGGTAGTTAAAGTTATAATGGTGAGTAAGTGGATGTGTAAAATAGTGATGAGGGTAAAGATAACAGTAACATAAAAAGAAATACGAAATACATGATATGCAGTATAAATTGGTGAAATAAAAATGGAAGAGGTACAATCAAATCTCAGAGGATTAAAATAAAAAATAAAAAATAAAAAATAAAAAATAAAAAATAAAAAATAAAAAATAAAAAATAAAAAATAAAAAATAAAAAATCACACGTAAGAAAGGAAGATTTAAGGGACAGGAGACAGCGACTGAGGATAAGGATTCGAGAATGAGACCTAAGGGGTAGGACTAAGGACACGGAAGTAGTAGATAGATAGATAGATAGAGAATAAAAAGTGAAAGGGGCAGTGATGATATATGGGTGATTAAAGTCCTGGCAGACTGATTGTTTTATCTTAATGGAGGTGATGCGGTTATAGAGAGAGTGTAAAGGAAATGTTGGGAGATTTATGACGTTGATTTAATGATCGGTTGGTCGGTTGACAGCTAATAACAGTGGAGTAGTGTGGAGCTAGTACATTAAAACCCGAGTGGTTCTGCTTGAATTCCGAGATTGCTGGATCAAATCATGCCGGTTGCGGTTTGAAGTTAGAAAACTTGGTGGCTGCTTTGTGCCTACAGAAAATTGATCGTTCTATTTTGTTGTTAAGCACCATTTTATCATACTTTAAAATATGGAGCAGCTCCATATTGCAAAGTCCGCAGTGGGACATTCCATTTTTGTAGGCCCTTGCACTCGATAATTTCGACCAGCTAATCTCATATATATAAATATATATATATGTATGTATATATATATATATATATATATATATATATATATATATATATATATATATATATATATATAGATATAGATACATACATACATACATACATATGCGAGTTTGCATATGTATGTATGTATGTATGTATGTATGTATGTATGTATGTATGTATGTATACATATGTACATATATATATATGAGCATACATTATACCTCAATGGCTATTATAAACTAGAAACACTTTCAATTGAAAAACACAAGACGAGGTCAAACGTTGAGAATAATTTCAAAATGAATGTGATTCTTTTTCATCATTTTAATTGCTTCAATTTTATTATTACATTTTATTTAACGTAATGAATAATATTAATGTGTATATATTATAAATGCATTTACATCATAGTTTCATACAAATATATTGTGCGCATGCGCGTAACTATTTAAAAATCGGCAAACAGTGCTTTCTTCTGCATCACAGCTATTCTTTCATTTGTAAACCCCCCCCCCACACACACACACACACTCCTCTCGTTAGTAACATGTGTTGTTTGGAATACCAGCAAGCTGATGGATCTTTTTCTCATTTCTTTGTCTGGAATGAGAATAAGACAAGAACATACATACATACATACATACATACATACATACATACATACATACAAACATACAAACATACAAACATACATGCATACATACATAAATCGGACGTGTGTAATTACGGTTTACATGAAGGCAAAATACCATATATTGGAAAAAGTTGAGCTACATTACGCGGTAAGATTACATTCTACATAAGTGTTTGAACTGTAGGTGTGTTGTAAAACACCTATTTATATGAACGATACATACACTTATGATATATGAACGATACATACACTTTAACATATAAATGCAACGTTGTTATATTACATTTGTAAAGAAATATGCAATTAACGTTTTCGATTCAGAAACAAAAACATAAGTGTTTGAACTGTGAATATGTTGTAGAACACCTATTTATATGAATGATACATAAACTTTCACATACAAATACAGCGCTGTTATATTATATTACATTCATAAAGAAATATACTAAGTAACGGTTTTTTCTTTTGTTTTTGTTCTCGATTCAAACGATTCAAGAACAACGTTTAAAACACAGTTGTAGAATTAAAAACTAACTGAAAAGAAATATTACCCAAGCTGTGAATAACTTTAAATTTGATTCTGACAGAACTTTGTCGAAACTTTTAAAGATCATCGACTATTTTGAAAAATAAATACAAAATATTAGTGAATAGACGAACTCATCATGGCAAAACGTACAAGTCTCCTTCGACCAAATCGCAACTACAACCGTTGTATACAGTGGAGCCACGAGCTTAACAAAGAATTATATGAAGCATAAAAACAATCTGAACCACCAAAGTTCGGTTTTATGCAAAGGCTAAAAACTTTATGGAACTCCAAACATCCAGAATTAGACTTTTCTCCAAAGCATTTAAATGAACAGGCAAAACGTATCATTAGATGTAAATTGATACATCTAACGGAATTGAGTGATACTACAAATACAGCCTTTGTAGACAACCACCCCACTTCCACTGACAGACAAAGAGAATGGCCAGCTAAATCTAACAGTGAACAGCTCACCAACAATTTTGCTGAAACCATCCCACTTCCACTGAAGAACAGCGAGAATGGTCAGCTAACTCTAGTACTAATTGTCACCATATCAACAACGAGGCTGAAATTCATAACTCTACTGTTCGAACAGAACATCAAAAACTTGTGGACACCTTACAAGTGATATGGGATGATATGTTTCAAGAGATACACAGCCTTAATGTGAGTGACAGACCATACAACACCAGAATCAGTAAAGAACCCACTAAATCGGAATTGGAAGCGGTGAACGAAATAGCTGACAATTATCTGAAGGCTATACGATCTAAAGGTGTAGAAACGACATTTGAAATGCTTAACATTTTGTTATATGTTTCAGCTGTCACATTGCTATCATATAAAAAAAAACATCTAAATCCACGCAATCAAGATACAAACAAAAAGCCTGAACCAACGTGGATGTGAAATTTAAAAAGAAAAATTTTGTCCCTGAGACGAAGTATCTCACACATCGCAGTCATTATGAAATGCAACATAGAAAGCAACTTCACACGACACCAGGAAGACGTAAA
>OZ024740.1:397895777-397910777 GCA_964016885.1 Eledone cirrhosa | reverse complement strand
GCATCAAAAGTGGGACAAGTACAATGGGGGGAGTTTACAAAACAAGGCGTCCTCAATAAGGAGGAGGCAATAACAATATATAAAAATAAAATAAAATATAACAAAAAATAAAATTTATAACAAAGTCCTCAATAGAGAGGAGGCGCCTTGGGGGGTCGCACACACCCCCGAAAAAAAGTGTGCAACCCTTTTCCTCAGGAGCACAGAGAAGGGGTGCTCCCTTGGTCTTTCATCTTCCTCACCTATAGTCTGATGTAGAGTGAAGGCCCATTCACACGGGTCATTCTCGCCACTTTCACCCATCTTTCATAAAAACGGCTGGGATGCAGCACCTCTCTCTCCACCTGATCCTTCTTCCGAAATGATATCGGAAGAAACGGACCAGTTGTTGGCCAGAGAGAAAGGTGTCTGACCTCAGTTCTTTCAGACGCGTCCACCATACAACCTCTTTCGCCATGGCTATTACGCACAGAAACACCGCCTCTTCTTCGTTTTTGAAGAGGGGAGGCGGCTTGATCGTTACAATAGACTCGGTGGTCAACCGGGTCGGTCCCACCCTTGACAGCAGTTGTTCGACATAGCCCCACAGATCGGCAATGCCCGAGCAGTGTACCAATGCGTGTGCAACGGTTTCCTCGTCGCACACGCATCTGGGACAGATCTTTTTCGAGGGGTCCCTACCCGGGCGCCCGTGTCTGTAGAGCCTTTCTCGAACGGGCAGAGCCCTTCTGTAGCATTGCCAGGCCAGGGACCTCTGGAAGTTATCCATGGGTCCCGGGCTGAATGTCCTACCGAACAGATTGGCCAGTTCGTCTTCCTCCATGCCTAGGGCTTCTCTGAGGGCGTCGTCGCACCTGCTAACCACCAGCCCTCTATAGAATGACGAGGTGGATTCTCCACTGACAGCCGGGTCCGCCTGCCAGAGAGCCGTGAGCGCCTGGGCACACTCGGTGTGCCAGGCGCCCATAGATAAATAGATAGATAGATAGATAGAGAGAGAGAGAGAGAGAGAGAGAGAGAGAGAGAGAGAGAGAGAGAGTGAGTGAGAGAGAAAAGAGATAGGGAAGGAGAGAGAGAAAGAGAGAGAAATAAGCTGGTAGGTAGGTATATTGATAGATATATTTCTTTATTAGCCACGGGGGCACAAAAGAAGGGGACAAATACAAAGGGGGAAGTTTACATACAATAAAAACGTGTAAAATGTTATCACAAATGCAATTTAAAAAGTTAGTCGATTTTACCCAATAGGGGGAGACAGTTTATATGGGTAACATACCCCCGAAAAAATGTGCAACCCTCATCTCCAGGAGTACGTAGAGTTTGTACTCCTTTCCTCTCCTCCTCCTTTTCCTCAACCTACAGGCTGATATAGAGAGAAGGCCCATTCACTCGGGCCATTCTCGCTACTTTCACCCACCTTTCATAAAACTTGCTGGGGTACAGCACCTCTCTCTCCATCCTGATTCTTCTTCCAAAGTGGCATTTAAAAAAAAGAATCAGTTGTTGGCCGGAGAGAAAGGTGTCTGACCTCAGCCCTTTCAACCTTGTGCACCATACAACCTCTTTCGCCATAGCTATCACACAAAGGAAAACCGCCTCTCCTTTGTTTTTGAAGGAGGGTGGCGGTTTGATCATGACAATGGACTCGGTGGTCAACCGGATTGGTCCCACCCGCGACAATAGTAGTTCTACATAGCCCCACAGGTCAGTGACGCCCGGGCAGTGTATGAATGCGTGCGCGACGGTTTCTTCGTCTCGCACGCACCTCGGACAGATCTTTTTTGCAGGGTCCCTGCCCGGGCGCCCATGTCTGTAGAGCTTGTCTCGAACTGGTAGAGATCCTCGGTAGCACTGCCAGACCAGAGACTTTTGGAAGTTGTCCATCGGTCCCGGGCGGAAGGTCCTACCTAACAGACTGGCCAGTTCATCTTCCTCTACGCCTAGAGTTTCACCGAGCGCGTCGTCGCACTTGCTGCGGATCAACCCTCTATAGAATGACGAAGTGGAGTCTCCACTGATCGCCGGGTCCGCCTGCCAGAGGGCTGTGAGCGCCTGAGCACATTCGATGTGCCAGTCGCCCATTTTCCTCGGTCTTTGCTTGACCCCGGATTGCAGCTCAGTCAGCGAGACGAGTCGTGGGAAGGCTCGCCTCATGAACGGGGCCCACACTGGTTGTCCGGTGAGGAATACGTAGAGATGCCGCAGCCTGAGTGCGTGTTTGCGCATCGTCAACCACGGCATCCCAAGCCCTCCATTAGAAGGGTGTTGGCAGCAGATGGATCTTCTCACTAAAGGAGCCCGCCTCTTCCAAAGGAATCGGAAGAGCGCGCGTTCCATTTTGGCGAGCGTTTTGGCTGGACAAGGCAGGACGGTCAAGCGGTAGTAGATGGCGGACGCTATAAAAGTGTTCGCCACCTCCGCTCGACCTTTCAAGGATAGTTTGCACTCGGCCCACTTCTGGGTGAGTGCAAACACTTTGGCCGTCACTTCGTTCCAGTTCTTCTCCACCTGGAGGTCCGGACCAAACCAGACCCCGAGCAGCTTTACCGGTCCTTCCGTCCAACGTCCGACGACGCCATCGGAAGGCATCGGTTTGCCTCTCCACGATCCGAGTTGCAAACCAATGGACTTGTCCCGGTTCAGCTTCACTCCTGTGAAACTTTCGTATTCCTTCAGTAAGGTGCCGACTTCCTCGATTTGCGAGGCGCTCGACACCATTACTGTTACGTCGTCGGCGTAGGCCGACGCCGCTTTCCGCAGTCCCGGTTCCAGAGGGATGCCCTGCAATAGCTCCAACTTCCGCAGTAGTGGCTCGAGAGTCAGTACGTACAGAAGGGAGGAGAGCGGGCATCCCTGTCGAATGGATCGCGTAATATGGAACGGCTCCGAGAGGTAGCCGTTCACCTTGACTCTTGAGCAGATGTTGCTGTTGTGCATTGCAGCAATCCAGCCCCTGAACACGGGTCCGAAGCCTGCCGCCGCGAGCACCGCATCCAGGTAACGATGGTCAACCCTATCGAAAGCCTTAGACTGATCCAAGTTGATCAGGGCCCCACCGAAGCCGGGTTTACACCCTACCCTCTCTATGATGTATCGCATGAGGTGGAGGTTGTCGTGTATGGACCTGGTCGGGATTGCGCATGTCTGCGCTTCTCCCACCAGGTTCTCGACGACAAGCGCCAGCCTCTTTGCCAACACCTTGGCCAAAATCTGTAACTCTGTGCTTAGCAGAGTTATGGGCCGGAAGTTGCCTATGTCATCCCCCTTATTCTCGTCCTTCCTGATTAGTGTGACTACGCCCCCGGTTACAGAACTGGGAATTCTCCCGTTCTGTTGCCAGTTGCAGTAGACCGCTTCCAGGAGACCGGAGAATAAGTCCGGCATTGCTACGTAAAATTCGTAGGGTAGACCGTCGAGACCCGGAGATTTGCGTTTGCCGCATTGGCTCAGCGCGTCCTCTATCTCAGCGGCTGAAATCGGCTTTTCGCAGAACTTTGCCTCGCTGTCCGAGAGTCGCGGTAGGCCGTCGAGGTATGGACCGAAATCCATAGCCCCTCCCGGCGCGCCGCCCCGCCCGAACAGTTGAGCAAAGTGCCGCTGAAAGGCCGCACACATCTGCTTCGGCTCACGTATCACGCGTCCGTTTTGGTCCTTCAAAGACCGAATCGTGGACTTGTTGCCACTTTTTGCCTCCGTCACTCGGGCCCAGCTAACAGCTTTGGCTCCCTCGTTTCCCAGAGCACGTATTTTGCTTCTGACGACGCAGCCCTCGTGCTTTGCGTCGAAGAACTGGTCCAAGGCCGTTCTCGTTGCTAGCACGCTGGCTACGTTGCCACTTCTAATTGCCTCTTCTACTTTATCTACCAGTTCCTTCTCGGTTCTATTTCTATCTAACGCTAATTCTTTACTAAAAACTAACGAGTTTAATCTAACTGCCCTCTTGAGAGAGTACCACCATCTGTTGTTGACAATGGCCCCTGTCAAGTGCTGTTTAACTAGAGTGCTAATCCGTCTACTGTAGGCTTTGCTTGTCGGTAACGACAAGTTCAACTTCCAGTAGCCGGGTCCTTATCTATGGGTTCTATCAAGGTTGGCCATGCAGGTCACTAGTTTGTGATCTGAATAGGCAACCATGAACATTTGTGGACAGCTTAACATGTCCCTATCCTTATTTCTAACTAGAACCCTATCTAGGTACGATCTAGATGTTCCGCTAAGATTAGTCCACGTCCACAGTGGCACAGTTGGAAAATCTAGTCGATATCTATCGGCCAGGTCAAATCGGTCGATTAACTGTTTGAGGCTGTTACACCCCCCCTTTATCGGGATATTCTCCCACATAGTCCCAACGTGCATCTAGGATTCCATTCCAGTCCCCCACTAAAAGCAAGGAGCGGGACGTTCCCAGAAAAGTCTCTAGACGTTTGAAGAAGTCTGGCCGCGGTGTCCCGGATGGGGTATATGCGGCCACCAGCCTGAAGGCTCCACCTTCACTACCGTCAACGTCTAGGACCACCAGTCGACCCTCCGGGTCCAGATGTACCGTCTGTGTTACGAGGCCCAGGTGTTTCCGCAGCAAAACGGCAACGCCGCCCCCACCCCCCGGTTGACAGAGAGATGCGTAGATCTCAAAGTCATCGAAGATGGGGGCCAGCTGTCGCTCGCTGTGGATGCTGGACTCGCAAATGGCTACCACATCCATACTGTGCGACCTGAGGTCGTTTAAGAGTTTGCCCTGTTTCCAAGGCATCCCCAGGCCGCGTACGTTCACACATCCAACTCTTATATTGGCCATGTTGGTGCTGAAAAGTTAAAAGAGGAAAAGAGATCACTCACCCTTCGTCTCCTGGGGACCAGGCCGCACGATTTCCATGGGGGTGTTGGAGGGGTTGTCTGGATGGGTGGTGGTTTCCGGCGGGGTGGGGGCGGAGATGTTTGGTGGGGTGGGGTCTGGTGGGATGGGGGTGTCTGGGGTGGGGAGACATTTGAGAAGGACGCGGTTAAGTGGTTTCACGCAGGAATTCCCCACATCCTTCTCAAATGTTTCTTTTAGGGACCTATAAGTTTGTATAGGGACCCTAATCAGTTTTAGGTTCAGTTTTTTGTTATTTTTAATAGAGTGGGCGAAAGTTTTCCATTCGGATTTCACCGAAGGGTCGTTCGTGATGGTCTCCATTAGTGTTTTGTTTTCAGTGTTTATGTAAGTGTAAGTGTAATTTTCTTGTGTTGTGTTTGTTTTTGTCTGTAGTTCTTGTGTGTGCTTTCGTTTTGTTGTAGGTATTTTGTTTTCAGGAGGTGGGGGTTTTGTTTGTGATGTTTTTGTTGATGTTGATAGATAGATAGATAGATAGATAGATAGATAGATAGATAGATAGATAGATAGATAGATAGATAGATAGATAGATAGATAGATTCTTTATTATTTACTCTGAGAATGGATTGGCAGTATCGGTAGAGAGTCGGACACCATGCTTTGAAACATAGAGTTACGTCCCTTTACGGTCTGAGTTCAAATCCCGCCGAGGTTAACTTTCCCTTTCATCCTTACGGGGTCGATAAAATAAAGTACCAGTAATACACTGGGTAATTGCTGGCCTTGTGCCAAAAGTAGAAACAATTATTTACTCTGAGAAATAGAAGAAATACTCATAGTCCTTACAAGCTCCTTTGGATCAGTTTTAATCGGTGCGGATCATGTTCAGCTTATGTTTTTATAGGATGATGTTTGTAGGGAAAACAGGGACAGGAGAAAATGTAAATAATATTACAGTTGTATTTCTTTCATATGGGAAGTAACTGTCTTGAATGTGTGTAATAGTTATGAGGAATTGAGCGATGTAACTTTCCGTACAACCACACGGGTATATATGTGCATAGCGTGGCAGCATTTTGATACTGGAAATACCTGGCAGATTCATATCAAACACTGAAGCACACTGAAACACCCTTTCTTCATAAAATTGAAAAACATACTCCCCATCCAAAAGACGGATAGAATCATAAATAACGATTCGCTTTATAATATGGACTTTGCCTATTAATCCGTATAGTGAGCAAATGGGGTCCCACGTGCTGGCCTCCCCACATCCCCGGCGGACAGGATGGAGAAGGCGTTTCCCCGGAGGATGGTAAGGGAGATGCGTTGGAAAGCGCTGAGCTAGCAGGCCGCGGATAGAATTATAAATCGATCTAAAAAAAATGAAAGACAAAGATGACCTCAGAGGCTTTTGAACTTAGAGCGAAGAGAGCCAGAAAAATGCTAAAAGGCATTCTATCCAACGTTCTAACGACTCTCCCAATTCGCCGCCATAAGGCTTAGATTAGATACATTATCGACGGCAGAGAATTAAAAAGTAAGGTCATTTTTAGCGTGATAACTTCCTTGCACAAGAAATTGTATGGATGACGTACTCAACACGTGATATCAAGTGTTAATTGTTTAAGGAAATGTTTTGTATCCTGATTACAATTAATAACATATCTCAAACCGGCTGTTTTACGACTTTCTACTGAGGTAAAATAATTGTTTCTACTGTTGGCACAAGGCCAGCAATTATCCCAGTGTATTAATGGTACTTTATTTTATCAACCCCATAAGGATGAAAGGCAAAGATAACCTCGGTGGGATTTGAACTCAGACCGTAAAGGGCCGTAACTCTTTGCTGCAAAGCATGGCCAATCCACCGCCACTGAAGTGAAATAATGGACACACGCAAATACGTATACACACATACACGAACACACATGCACATACATACATACATACATACATACCAGGGGCGAAGGGTCCGTGCATGCAACGCATGCAGTGCATGCGTTATAGAATCTTGAGTTGATCAATTGCGTCGGTTGAAGCAAGCAGAATTTTGGCTATAGACACAAAAAAAGATAACACACACACACACATACACACAAACACATACACACAAACACACAACAGCTTTGGGGCAAGCAGAATTTTGACTGCTTACTAAATCGTAGACACATAAAAAGATAACACACACACACACTAATTAACGCTACATGCGACTTTGACCGGGAGGGTCATTTAGAGGGAATTTGGAGGGGGGGTAAGGCTGCACATCCCCACTTTCCGCCATGGCGATTGGACTGCATGCCCTGCTTTCCAGGTTACCCTTCGTCACTGATACATACATACATACATGCATACATACATGGTGGCTGCCAACTCGTTTTCGAGTACGGCCACTACTTTATATCCATGCGCTGAACAAGTGTGACTTTTTAGTCCAGCCAGCGACTTGAAAACTCTGGTACAAACACTACACTTGTGACAATTATTGACACATAGTGCTGGACCCATGGTACCATGTGATGACAAGTGCAGAGAGATCTCCAGATATAAAGCAATGCCTGTGCCGTGAAGCTTTTATAGTGAGCAAAGGCACTGCACAAAGCCAGTCCCACTCTCTTAACCAAGATGATATTTACCAAAAAGAAGAACAAGTCAACATCATTGGATACCATCAGGGTTGCATGTGTTATATCAGAGTTTTCCTTCTCCTAGAATTCTGCCTTGACAAAGTTGGTGCTACTGGTAACATGTATCCCAGTACAACCTGTCTCATGGTCGGGTCGTTGGCGACTAAACTGGCAACCCCACCAAGGTTTCTTGGTGAGGAGGGTGACTTTGGACATCCTGCAGGACTAAAAATAAAACCTGTCAAAGGGCAAAGGAGCTCTTAAGAGTCAAGGCAATCCAAAATCATCGGGAGAGATGACCCCTTAACATACATACATACATACATACATACATACATACATACATACATACATACATACATACATACATACATACATACATACATACATTATGGCTGCAACTTGATTTCGAGTAATGCCATCGCTTGATACTTAAGCATGAGCATCACGGACTTGCCTATGGCCAGCAATGTTATGTATCACCAAAAAATGTCACATATCAAGCGATGCCTGTACTTAAAGCTTTTTTAAGTGAGGAAAGGTCTACACGGGGCCAATCCCACTCTTACAACATCGAATGCATTCACCTAAAAAGTAGAACTGGTCTACATTATTGGATGCAAACGAAGTCGCAGGTTTCATATCAGAGTGACCTAGAGAGATGACGTAATGAAGACTAAGAGTCTTATATATATATATAAATATATATATATATATATATATATATATATATATATATATATATATATATATATATATATATATTACTAGGTGATATACTCAGCTTCGGGAAAACAGATAAGAGAAGACAGGTAGAAAATAAAACGACTGTATTGGATGCGTTGTCTGGTTTAGAGTATGAGGTAAGACCGTGGTGTTGCGTGTGTGTGTGTGTGTGTGTGTGTGTGTGTGTGTGTGTGTGTGTGTGTGTGTGTGTGTGTGTGTGTGTGTGTGTGTGTGTGTGTGTGTGTGTGTGTGTGTGTGTGTGTGTGTGTGTGTGACAAAAGAAAAAAAAACACCCAAATATCATAGATACACCAGATTCTTTGTTTTACCGTTCGTGCATAATATATGAAGATTTCTAGGTGTTTCTACTCGTGAACAACCTAGATATTACTGTCCATGGGGAAAAATTGATTCTCTTGTATTCAATTCTACAACTTTGAAACTCTGAGCCCGAGCTTTATTTATGGTCATAGCAAAACTGGCTCTAACAGGAACTGGAGTCTTTTAGAATTTGAAAGGCAGCTCAGTAGAAAAAGGGATAAGAGGAATCTTGGGAATAAATACATTTTCTATTTGAAGATTACCTCCAAGAATAGTAACCTCTAAGAGATGGTTCATCTTCAGCTTGACTGTTAAGCGTGTCATTGCATAGATGTGGTTGGTTCACGTTTCTTAAACGGATGTTCCAATTTATATGTATATATATATATATATTTAATATAGAAAAGCTTCTACAGGACTAGAACTGTTTCATTCGTGAGAAATCATCAGGAAGCACCCGATTGAACCCGGGATAAACTTATATATATATATAGGAACCCGACGGCTGAGGTCCGGTCGTTTCGACTGCTACATCCGAACAGATATTTATATGTGTGTGTATATATATATATATATATATATATATATATATATATATATATATATATATATATATACTAACTGGCCCGTCCGGCTGGCTCCGGCTAGGTATACCAGCATTTTATATTTTCAGGAATCCCCCCTACACTCCAGTACAAAGATACCGCACGCCCTCTCAAGTCAGCGGGGGGGGGGGTTAACGTGCTCTGATGTTGGGTTTGAATAGTTTTTAGGATTCCCCAGTCCAACAGCCAGTACGTTAAAGAAAATTAGTAGTTACAACAATAAAGGCTGAACAGAGAACACATTTTTTAACAAACAATAATTTGTACAACCATAATGGAAATTCCAAGTAACAGAAAATATTTAAATTACATTGTTAGAGCCTCAGAGTATACATTATTTTTTGTTCGGCCCTCCGGAGCTAAGATGAAGAGATTGTTTGGCGAGCTCACCCTAAAGCATCCTACATGCAATTGACCATGGGAGAATCACTGATCTCGTAGCTCGTCTCGCGGAGAAGCTCTGTAGACGTTGACCTCTGGACACTCCTGTCAGGAGCAGGTAAGCTGTAGTGACTTAGAGGCCTACCACCAATCTCCAGGATACTGTGTTCAAGACAAATGAGCGCTTCATTGAAAACGACATCGTATGTTACGTTTGGATTGTGTCTGCGTGTGCAGTGGAGGATGTCCTCGGCTAAACTTTCACGGTGGTTGTTCCACAGTGCGAGATGGTCGGTGAGATCGCAGTTGTGCAGCATAATAGCAAAACGTTTTCGCAGCTGAGAAGGGACTTTAGCAGCTGCTGCTTCTTGCAGGGTGAGGTGCCAATGGCTGTCATCGTGTAACATACCACGCATCTGGCAAGCCAAACGGTAAGTTGGCCAATGATGGTTCTCAGATCTTGGAAAGACTGTGGTCCTCTAACCTCGAACAGTAACAATGACGATAAGCCGTCTGTGCTTTCGTGAAATAAATAGGTTTTTCTTTTTGTGTATGCAAAAATATCTGTACAGGAATATATATATTAAAATAACAGATTAAAGTTTAAGCAAAGAATCGCTGCTTTCACCCTTAACAGGATCTTCTGAAACTAAAAAAATCCGTCTGTGAACGCAGAAGTAATTATTTCGAAAAACGTTATCTAATGCAGACAGCCAGACATACAGAGACATATTATAATGGCGCTACGTTATAGCTATGTATCCATCTAAAAAGACAGACTAAGAAAAAGAGGGGAATGTTGTGCGACGTCATAAGAAAAAGTGAGGAATGACGTATAACATTGGAAATTTTAAAGAGGTGAATATTTAAATAATGTCTTTAATCTTTTAACAAAATTCAGTAGATAAAAATGCCCTCACTTTTTTACTGGAAAAAAGTTACATCTATGGTGCATATTTGGTGCTGTTTGGTCCAGCCGTTTGGCGGAAAGTTTGTTACCTACATACGGCCGTCAGCTTTATAGTATACTAGCTGGTCCATCCGACTGGCGCCCGGCTACCATTGGCGTGTTCTATATATATAGCTGTTGAAAATATATAGTATAGTATTACTGTTGAACATATGTACACGAATATATAATTATATATATATATATATAAATATAATTAATTAAAAGTTGGTTAGAAGCGAAGCCAATGCAGACAAGTAGACATACAGACAGATATTATAAGGGCGTGACGTTATAGCATGTATCTATCTAAAAAGACAGAGTAGGTAAGAGAGAGGAATGTCGTATTATATATATTATATATAATAAAGTACCAGTAATGTACTGGGACAATTGCTGGCCTTGTGCCAAAAGTAGAAGCAATTATACTTCTTTTTTATACAACTATAAATAACATGTTTATGTATGTATATTATACGTATAAAGGAACGGTGTAATAAAATGTACAAAATAAACTGTCTCTTATTTATGATACTAACAATAATGGGTGAGAAGAATACTGCTGGTTGCACATGGATAACATGTTATAAAATGAGTCCCTCATCAGTGATTTACCAAACGATCATGGGTATTTCATCGCATTAAAAATCATATACCTCACGTTGGAGCGATAATAACTAAAATAAGTTATTAGGACAATAGAAATTGTCCGAATAACTTATTTTAGTTATTATCGCTCCAACGTGAGGTATATGATTTTTAATGCGATGAAATATCCATGATCGTTTGGTAAATCACTGATGAGGGACTCATTTTATAACATGTTATCCATGTGCAACCAGCAGTATTCTTCTCACCCATATTTTCATATATTTACCCAACTGCAATTCTGTGTTTCTCTTTTTCTCTCTTACTGCTCCCTCGTTCTCTCTGTTTCTCTTACTTTCTTTCGTCCCCTCTGCCATGTCAGTTAACTCTTTCTCTCTACTGACCTCTTCCTCGCACTCCCACTCACTCATTCCCTGTTTCTCCCCTTCTTTCTTCCTCCCGTTCGCTGGGAAAACGGTTTTCATTCTTTCTAACACCGGATTCACTAGCGAAAGGTCTGTTTTCTGACTCGCTCATATATTCACACAGCTTATGCGGAAAGAATAACTATGTTGCTTGTGTTTATTTCCATCTTCGGTTAGCTTCCCCCTGTGTTGTTTACTTGTCTCACTCGCTTTACGCGTTTCTATTGTCCTAATTACTTATTTTAGTTATTATCGCTCCAACGTGAGGTATATGATTTTTAATGCGATGAAATACCCATGATCGTTTGGTAAATCACTGATGAGGGACTCATTTTATAACATGTTATCCATGTGTAACCAGCAGTATTCTTCTCACCCATATTTTCATATATATATATATATATATATATATATATATATACACTATATACACACACACACAGATAACGAAGTCAATGTACAGAATGGTTTTCCTAATGCAGACAGCCATACATACAGACAGATATAATAAGGGCGCGACGTTATAGCTATGTATCTATCTAAAAAAACAGACTAAGAAAGAGAGAGATCGCTAACCGGTAGTGTTGACATTTGAAAATTTTAAAGAAGTGAATATTTAAATAAACAATAAAATATTTTTAATCTTTTAACCAAATTTAGTAGACAAAAATACCCTCACTTGTGCGTGTGTGTGTAAACCAGATTTTGAACCGGAGACGCTGGCTGCGTAACACGATCGTCACTATCATCACTGACAACGAACGTACAGAGAGAACCCCTTATGGTTGATTCCCAATCTGCTAGAAATAGCAGCCAGGTTGGTTAGCATACACAGGATGTTTTTCTTCTTCTTTGATGTTATAAAATTAGTATCAATAAACCTTCCTGGATATACCCTTATTCCATTGTTGTACTTACTCTTCGATTGTCACTTTTCGTTTTTGTGTGATGCGCGAAGGAACCAACCATATATATATATATATATATATATATATATATATATATATATTAATAAGAGGAATTCCAACTTTGTCTGATTTACTCGTTTTATTTACAATCCTTTAAAATATATATAATGGTATTATAATGAAATAGTATGATAGAATATTAAATTCTAAGTGTTAATTGAACAAGTACTTTCATGCTTTCGCAATCTTCAGGTTCATGATATGTGGTGACAGTCGAGTTTGCAATTTTCAACTCTAATATTATTCATTATAATGGAATCCTGTATATATATATATATATATATACAGGATTCCATTATAACGAATAATATTAGAACGAATTTTTCAGTATTACGAAATTTTTTTCTATCCTCGAGGTAATGACAAACAAACGCTCGATTTGTTTTGGTCGATCTCTTATAAACAATTTTCGTTACAACGAATTTTTTTATACCCCGTGAATTTCGTTATAACGCTTTTCACTGTGTGTGTATATATATATATATATATATATACAAACACACACACACACGCATATATATCTATATCTGTGTGTGTGTGTGTGTGTGTGTGTTCACATCACTCCACACACATACATCGCACGCATGCAGAAACTACACACACAGTAGCTACACACTCACACAGGTGAGCAAAGTCAATAAAACGTACCTGTAAAAGTTGTGTGAGTGTATTAAAAGAATAATTACATTGTTAAACCTAGTTCCGAGTAGTGGTGAGAGGAGAGTAAGAGACCCAGCTAGTAGCTGACTGGTGGTGGTGGTGGTGGTGGTGGCAGCGGCGGCGGTGGTGGTGGTGGTAGTGGCAGCGGCATCGGTGGTGGTGGTGGTCGTGGTGGTGGTGGTGGTAGTGATTGTTGTGGAGGCGGTGGTGGTGGCGGAGGTGGTTGGGGTTTGGGGGAGTAGAGGCGGCAACGGCTGTGGGGTCGATGGTGGTGTTGGTGATGGAGTAAAAGTGAGGCAAGGAAGTGAGTGTATATTCATTTTCCTAATGATGATCTGTTGAAAAAGCTGTTTGTCGGATGTTATTGTTGTTTTTGTTTTGTTGCGGTTGTTAGTGTTGTTCTCTTAATTGTTGTTGTCGTTGGCGTTATGTCGTCGTTGGTGTCATTGTTATTGGTGTTGTTGTCATTGAGGTGGGTTAGTCGTTGTTGCTGTTGTTTAGTCCCTGGTCAACTATGACCCACTAAGCATATGATCAAAAGCAATCAAGCAATGGACATCTGTTCCTAAAACTCAAACTATTATTGATATTATCCCCACCTTTTTCAGTGACTACAACTGCTTAACCTCCCAAGCTAACCTGTCATATCTATCAAGTTTTTTTTTCTTTCTTTATCGCATACCTTGTTATCAGCTGGACAGGTTATATCTATGATCCAACACTTTTTGCTTTTTTTCTCAATTAATACAATACCTGGTCTCCTATATTCAATCTCGTAGTCACGCTGTATCTCAAAGTCCAACAGGATCTTTGCATCATCATTTTCGATAACGCCTTCGTGGTTATGTTCGTACCACTTTTCTGTTCTGTCAAGTGCATATTTCCCACAAAGTACCCAATGGACTATCCTTGCTATGTTGTCGTGACGTCTCTTATATTCTTAGCTAGTGGTGTGCATTGACTGGTAATATGCCATACAGTTTCTCCATTCATGCCATAAATTCTACACTTATCACTTTCTATTGTGTGGTCTAATCTATTATTATTTTTCTGTCTTTGTTGTAGAGTCTCTCGGGACGTGTGAAACAAATGCACATTGGCAGTAACAGCTCCAAAAGCTGTTAAATTGTTCCACATGGACACCACAAGGAGAGAGGAATATTTAGCTCAGACGGCCAAACTTGTAACAGCAGACAAAACCTGGGTCAGCATAAGTTTCCACCTGGGGTGTTGGCAGGAACAAAAAGAAAACCTCACAAATAAATAGATATATTGACATTAAGTCCCAAAAGCCAGAGCTTGCCCCAACATCCCACGTGGAGGCAGCTCTGAAGGGTTTGATGCCAGGCATCCAACATGTGGTTAAGGCCAAGTAGTTTTGGAGCATCTCGGTACTCTTCAATAGCGAAGCCCTTACAAAAAAGTACTCTGTTGTCCTCTGAAAAACGGACCAATATATTTTATTTCTCCCTCACATGAGAAGATGGACACACAAGATCTGCATTACTGGGATCTCGCCAACACCGTCTACGCAGAGGGTTGGGTATGACGTGTCTGATGATACACTAACATGCATTGGGGCTACGGCATCTCCAAATATTCCTAAACAGTGAACAGATGTGGTCGTCGTTTGTCACACAGGTCTTTCTGAAGCTCATCTCTTTGATAGAGTTGCAGTCGTTAGTCAAGCGCAGATTGAGACCTGGTGCCTGTCATCTGGAATGATGCCAGGCGCTCACAGCTCTCTACCAGTCGAACCAGGCGGTCAGTAGATATTACACTCTGGACCTACTTTATAGATTACCTTGACTCCTTGTGGCTCAAAGTAATCCGTGATCTGTGAAAGTTCCCAGGATCGCTCTAGATCCATGTAACTCTTACTAGAACACATATACCACTTTTGAATTTGTTTTTTCTTTTAATTTTTTTTTTTT
>OZ024740.1:397880777-397888277 GCA_964016885.1 Eledone cirrhosa | reverse complement strand
GGGAGAGAATATGGTGGAGAGAGAGAAGGGTGAGAGTGAGAGAAGGGTGAGAGTGAGAGAAGGGTGAGAGAGAGAGAAGGGTGAGAGGGAGAGAATATGGTGAGAGAGAGAGAAGGGTGAGAGTGAGAGAAGGGTGAGAGTGAGAGAAGGGTGAGAGTGAGAAAAGGGTGAGAGAGAGAGAAGGGTGAGAGTGAGAGAAGGGTGAGAGAGAGAGAATATGGTGAGAGAGAGAGAAGGGTGAGAGTGAGAGAATGGTGAGAAAGAGAGAAGGGTGAGAGAGAGAGAAGGGTGAGAGAGAGAGAGAAGGGTGAGAGTGAGAGAAGGGTGAGAGTGAGAGAATGGTGAGAGAGAGAGAAGGGTGAGAGAGAGAGAATAAGGTGAGAGAGAGAGAAGGGTGAGAGGGAGAGAATATGGTGAGAGAGAGAAGGGTGAGAGTGAGAGAAGGGTGAGAGTGAGAAGGGTGAGAGTGAGAGAAGGGTGAGAGAGAGAGAAGGGTGAGAGTGAGAGAAGGGTGAGAGAGAGAGAAGGGTGAGAGAGAGAGAAGGGTGAGAGAGAGAGAAGGGTGAGAGAGAGAATGGTGAGAGAGAGAGAAGGGTGAGAGTGAGAGAAGGGTGAGAGTGAGAAAAGGGTGAGAGAGAGAGAGAAGGGTGAGAGTGAGAGAAGGGTGAGAGAGAGAGAATGGTGAGAGAGAGAGAAGGGTGAGAGTGAGAGAAGGGTGAGAGTGAGAAAAGGGTGAGAGAGAGAGAAGGGTGAGAGTGAGAGAAGGGTGAGAGAGAGAGAAGGGGAGAGAGAGAAAAAGAGGGGCGAGAAGGAGAAGAGCGAGAGAGAAGGGGAGGGGGAAAGAAGAAAGAGAGGAGAGAGGCGAAGTGGGTGGGGAGTATGAGTGTCAATACGCGACAGTTGTTACGTTGGAGTTGTAGTTGTTGCTACTGACGATGTTGTTGTTGCTGTAGTTATTGTTGTTGTTGTTATTGTTGTTATTACTGTTGTTGTTATTGTTGTAGTTATTGTTGTTGTTATTATTGCTGTAGTTATTACTGTTGTTGTTATTGTTGTAGTTATTGTTGTTGTTGTTGCTGTAGTTATTACTGTTGTTGTTATTGCTGTAGTTATTGTTGTTGTTGTTGCTGTAGTTATTGTTATTGTTTAGCTCCAGATTAAGCCTGATCTATAATCAAAGACATTCCCGCCGTGACCATCGCGTTTTAGGAGCATCTAGGATTAGGACTATACTATTCACTATAGGGTGGTATTTGAGGATTTTGGCTGCTGATTCTAGCAGATCGAGCGACCACTTACAGGCATCCTCCTTCGGTTCGTAACTAGACCTATGATCAAAGACATATCAGCCGTGACCACCCCTTCATATATATATCTATGACTAGACAGGACATTTTATCCTTCCATTTGGCAGTATCGGTAGAGGGTCGGACGCCATGCTTTCCAGCAGAGTTACGTCCCTTTACGATCTGAGTTCAAATCCCGCCGAGGTTAACTTTGCCTTTCATCCTTACGGGGTCGATAAAATAAGGTACCAGTAATGCACTGAGTAATTGCTGGCCTTGTGCCTAAAGTAGAAACAATTATTTTAAAAGACGATTACGCTTTGAGGGTATTTGGTTACTATTTCTACCAGGTTGAGTGACCACGTAGATGCTCTCTCATTGGCGCCGGGTTGTTGTTGCTGGCTGCGGCGATGATTATGGTGGTGAGGGGTCAGTGGGGGTGACAGTAGTGGTGGGGTGGTGATGGCAGTGGGGTGGGGTGGTGATGGCAGTGGGGTGGGGTGGTGATGACAGTGGTGGTGGTGGTGGTGACAGTAGTGGTGGGGGGGGGGTGACAGTGGTGGGGGGTGGTGATGACAGTGGTGGTGGTGGTGACAGTAGTGGTGGTGGTGGTGATGACAGTGGTGGTGGGGTGGTGATGACAGTGGTGGTGGTGGTGACAGTAGTGGTGGGGTGGTGATGACAGTGGTGGTGGGGTGGTGATGACAGTGGTGGTGGTGGTGACAGTAGTGGTGGGGGTGGTGATGACAGTGGTGGTGGTGGTGACACTGGTGGTGGTGGTGGTGGTGACAGTAGTGGTAGGGTGGTGGTGACAGTAGTGGTGGGGTGGTGATGACAGTGGTGGTGGTGGTGACACTGGTGGTGGTGGTGGTGGTGACAGTAGTGGTAGGGTGGTGGTGACAGTAGTGGTGGGGGTGGTGATGACAGTGGTGGTGGTGGTGATGACAGTGGTGGTGGTGGTGACAGTAGTGGTGGGGGTGGTGATGACAGTGGTGGTGGTGGTGGTGGTGGTGGTGACACTGGTGGTGATGGTGGTGGTGACAGTAGTGGTAGGGTGGTGGTGACAGTGGTGGTGGTGGTGACACTGGTGGTGGTGGTGGTGGTGACAGTAGTGGTGGGGGTGGTGGTGACAGTGGTGGTGGTGGTGGTGGTGGTGGTGGTGGTGACAGTGGTGGTGGTGGTGGTGGTGACAATAGTGGTGGTGGTGGTGGTGGGGGTGACACTGGTGGTGGTGGTGGTGGTGGTGGTGGTGACAGTAGTGGTGGTGGTGGTGGTGGTGGTGGTGACACTGGTGGTGGTGGTGGTGGTGACAGTAGTGGTGGGGGTGGTGATGACAGTGGTGGTGGTGGTGGTGGTGACAGTAGTGGTGGGGGTGGTGATGACAGTGGTGGTGGGGTGTAAGAGCGGTGGATTTTAGGTTATTATTGTTGGTATCTGTGACGCGTGGTGGAAGAGGGGGTGGCTGTGGTGTAAAAGTGTGCGCGCATGCGTGTGTTGGCCTTTCAAAGAAGTTATCGGTCGTCCTGGTGCCTTGTGGAGGAAATAAGAGGTGAAGTAAAAACAACAACAAAAATAACATGAACAAAAACAAAATATAAACAAAACAGTGAATATAACAAACAACAACGGCAGCCACGACAGCCTGAGGTTGAAGAGAAGTAGAAGAAGGAGGAGACTACAGAGAAGGGGAGGAAGAGTTATGGGTTGTAGTTGAGGTGTCTAATGGGGGGTGACACCCACGATATATAAAGTCACACTACAGCTGCGCTATAGTCACTCATAAACTCTGTACGCCTGTTCAGATGCGTACAGGTAGGTCCTCAACTGATTATATCAAACGCACACACGCGTATAAACACACACACACACATACATATATATAAATACATATATATAGACATACTACGCACATGTGAACAGGGCGTCAGATACCGGCGTATATATATATAATATATATATATATATATTTATCTATGCATGCATATATATATATATATATATATATATATATATATACACATAAATATTTACATATATAAATATATCTAGTCAATATACATACATATAGAAAAAATATATCTATAGCTGTCTCTCTCTCTCTCTCTCTCTCTCTCTCTCTCTCTCTCTCTCTCTCTCTCTCTCTCTCTCTTTCTCCCCATTTATACACACACGTACATATAAAGTATATATATCTTAATAGTTAAAACTGAATGAAATTTGTTTATTTTTGTTTCGTTGTTTAAACATGATTGAATAAATACTTAAACACTCCCATACATACACATTGGTGCATATATATGTTAATATATTTATTAATAAATATTTGTATTAATATATGGTCATAATTTCGAATGTGATAGCATAGAATCAAAAAGAAAATTACTACACGATAAAAGTTACTAATTATCTAATCTAATACACAGAAACACCTTTATATATTTATATCTATACACCTGTTTTTTTAAATCTAGTCTACATACATACATACATACATACATATACATACATACTTACATACATATAAAAATGCACGTATTTATACGTGTGTGTACAAAGACACATACATAGAACGAATGGTTTACTTCTGTATTAATATATGCATACGCATGTCTTTATATATGCATGTATGTATGTATATTTGTGGGTTACCAACAAAAGAAAATTAACTCATCTCGGACTAACAAAATAAAAACAAAAGCTCCCTGAAGATAATCTCAAGACGGATTTTACATTAATTAAAAAAAAAATTGTCTGAAAGTTTTTAAAGAATTCTATCATTCTCATTGGAAATATCACCATTTCTCGGATTTTATTATCAGTTCATCTTACTATTTATCATTAAGTTTTATTTATTATAATTTTTATTATCATTTTTTATCATTATTATAATTTTAATCCTAATCCCATTGCTTCGTATCTGTTCGAACTGGTTAAATGCCTCGGTCATTCCTAATCAAAAAACGGAATATTACATCGGAAGAGATTCTCTTGTCGGCCAAATTACAAAATGCTCTGGAAAAAGAGTGCTGGCGGGATGTCCCCAAGATTGAGCAGGATAAAAATTATCGACTCAACGATATTCGAGCTAATGGTGAGTGGATTTTCGGCCGTTTCTTCTTCGTATATACTGTCATAATTCTTTTGGTTTTCTGTCATATTTATTTTCATATATTTTCTTAATATATTTTCCATTCGAAATATTAGGTGTAATCTCTGGTATTATTGTTATTTCTAATGTTGTTAGTATTCCTTCAACTTATATTTCTGGTTAGTGTTCAGTTTATTGTTAATATGTTAATTGGTAGAATTTTTAGAGTGCCGGACAAAATGTTTTCTTTTTTTATGTTCTGAGTTCAAATCTCGCTGAGGTCAACTCCGTTCGGAGTCAATAAATAAAGTACCAGTCAAATACTGCGTGATTTAATCGATTTCCCCTTCCCCAAATTACTGGCTTTGTACCTAAATATGAAATAGAGCGCAAGACAAAATGCTTTGTAATATTTGCTCTGGCTCTTTACGCGATGAGTTCAAATCCCATCGAAGTCAACGTTGTCTTTCATCTATCGATAAAATAAAGTATCACTCAAATACATGAGGTCGATATAGAAATTATTATTAATTCGTTTGGGATGGCAGTGAATTGGTCAAATAGTTAGAGCGTCGAACAAAACGCCACGTGGTATTTGTTCCGGTTCTTTGTGTTCTGAGTTCAAATCCCACCGAGGTCAACTTTTCCTTTCGTTCTTCTGGGTAGATAAAACAATGTAACAGACAAGTATATGAGGGTTGATATCATCGGCTGCTCCTTCCTCCAAATATTCCTGTGTCTATGTTAGACATTTTTATTAGTTCGCTTGATGATAAGCTTAACCCGTCACCCGGTTTAACATCACCACCTGGTCCATGAGTACTTTTAGTGGGGTCCGATCTGAACCCGACATCTGTATCATTTGTCTTCGGGTTTCTGACTGCTTATAAACTACACCAATTTCACAAGTATGGGAAGAATACAGTTTTCGTGGATACAGCCTCGGCTTGCCAAATTAATAAGAAAAAACGTAGAAACTCAGACCACAAAATACTAAAAACGATGCAGTTTTTGTCACTATAAGTTCCAAGTTCATATCCTACCTTGCCAAATTTGTATTTCATCCTTCCGAAGTCCGTTAAAATAAATACCAGTAATATACTGTTCGGATATAATCCAATAAACAATACCTACACTATTAACTTTATTGAAGTTTTGTTTCAAAATCTGCTTCTGAAAAGGCAGTGGCTGTCGTAAAAGTGACTGATAAATCCTCTTCGAGTTGGTTTCGATTTTAGGTTGATATCGATTTAGTTCCCTTACGTCACAACTCCCAATCATTACTCTTTAAATTCTGTAGAATTTTGCTCCTTGTATGTATGTATGTATGTATGTATGTATGTATGTATGTATGTATGTATGTATGTATGTATGTATGTATGTATGTATGTATGTACTTATGTATGTATGTATGTTCTTCTGGTTTTATAATTTCACAAAGTTTTACCAATAGAGAGAGAGTCGGTTTCTAACATAGACACAAGACTCTCTCATTGGAATTTACACAACATCAACTTGGTAGATTATGTATGTATACATGCATGTGTAGATATGGATGTTATTGTATGTGTGGATGTGTATGTTTTGAGTTGTATGTGTGCATGTGTATATGCTTTGTATCTGTACATGTGTATATGCAGTTATTAGATGCAAAATTTTTGGAATGTTTTACATATTTTTACTGTTCCATTAATGGATTGTACTTTTAATTTCCTAACTAGTTGTGTTCTTTCTGTTCCTATGTATGTATGTACTTATGTATGTATGTATGTATGTATGTATGTATGTATGTATGTATGTATGTATGTATGTATGTATGTATGTATGTACGTATGTATGTATGTATGTATGTACGTATGTATGTATGTATGTAGAGAAAGAGAAGGAAAGAGATGATGTGAGAGAGGTGAAGTGAGAAAGGTATAGAGGAGCTATTGACCTCAATACTGGATTAAAATATTTTATGTCGATCTCGAAAATCAATGTTGACTTCGGCAAGATTTGGACTCAGAGCGCAAAAGGCAAGAACTAATACTGCAAGGCATTCTATCCGACGTTTTAACATCTTTACCAATTCGCAATCGCTAGAAATCACGACATTGGTATCCATGAATACTCCAAAATCAGGTTTTCTATCCCCTGAAGATATGGTAAAACCTTCTCGTCCTATGACACCTCCTTTTCTAGTATATGTTTTTATCTTAACTATTTTTCTGTGGATTTATCATAATTGTTTCTACTTTTTGCACAAGGCCAGCAATTACCCCAGTGCATTACTGGTTCTTTATTTTATCGACCCCGCAAGGATGAAAGGCAAAGTTAACCTCGTCGGGATTTGAACTCAGAACGTAAAGGGCCATAAAATCTATGCTGCAAAGCATGGTGTCCGACCCTCTACCGATTCTGCCAATCCACCAATGCCGGCCGGTATAATTTCTAGTGTAACAAAATCTACAACTGTGTCATGTCTGTACCCTGTAATAATGTTGTTGTCGTCAGTGTTGTTTAGTCCCAACTCACTCAGACCAAGAACCCCAGTAATCGTTGGTGTCCCAGACGTCTACTATTCTATTTTCTTATTCAGACATAATGTAATCTACGCCTGCCATAACATGTTGGGGGCCCATCGCCAGTTTTTTCAGCATTTGATAGAAACTGCAATATATTTTTCAAACAGGCCCCTCTACCTAAGGCCAGAACGCAGCCCTTGATACCCCGCCCGAAGGATGATACGATGTGATTGCTTTTACTACATATCATCATATAGTCGTTTCTAGTGGTCTTATTCCTGCCAGTCACCAATTTGTTCATTTTCTCAGAATCGCGAATTTTTTTTTTAGAGGCGGCCTCTACTCGCCTCGTCGTAACGACATCGCTGGGTTGTGAGAGTTTTCCTGAGAGCTAATAGTGTCACCCATTACTCAATCTCCCTAGTAGCTTATTGCTGTTTGGTCCGGGGCTGCTTATTCGTCCGACAGGAACCCACTCATATCACAACTAACCCTCATATCTGGGACTACATTATTTAATATGTCTTTATGTTTTTTTCTTTTTTAAGGCCATAGGTAGGACATTTTAGACAAATTTGGCTGCTGTTTCTATGAGATTAAGGAAATAAGTAGAGGC
>OZ024740.1:397865777-397875777 GCA_964016885.1 Eledone cirrhosa | reverse complement strand
ACTCACCATCACCACCATCACCACCTTATATATGACTACTCACCATCACCACCATCACCACCTTATATATGACTACTCACCATCATCACCATCACCACCTTATATATGACTACTCACCACCATCACCATCACCACCATCTTATATATGACTACTCACCACCATCACCACCATCACCATCTTATATATGACTACTCACCACCATCACCATCACCATCTTATATATGACTACTCACCATCACCATCACCATCTTATATATGACTACTCACCACCATCACCACCATCACCATCTTATATATGACTACTCACCATCACCACCATCACCATCTTATATATGACTACTCACCATCACCACCATCACCATCTTATATATGACTACTCACCATCACCACCATCACCATCTTATATATGACTACTCACCATCACCACCATCACCACCTTATATATGACTACTCACCACCATCACCATCACCATCTTATATATGACTACTCACCACCATCACCATCACCATCTTATATATGACTACTCACCATCACCACCATCACCACCTTATATATGACTACTCACCACCATCACCATCACCATCTTATATATGACTACTCACCACCATCACCATCACCATCTTATATATGACTACTCACCATCACCACCATCACCACCTTATATATGACTACTCACCACCATCACCATCACCACCTTATATATGACTACTCACCACCACCATCACCATCTTATATATGACTGCTCACCATCACCACCACCACCACCTTATATATGACTACTCACCATCACCACCATCACCACCTTATATATGACTACTCACCATCATCACCATCACCATCTTATATATGACTACTCACCATCACCACCATCACCATCTTATATATGACTACTCACCATCACCACCATCACCACCATCACCACCTTATATATGACTACTCACCATCACCACCATCACCATCTTATATATGACTACTCACCATCACCACCATCACCATCTTATATATGACTACTCACCATCACCATCACCATCTTATATATGACTACTCACCATCACCACCATCACCACCTTATATATGACTACTCACCATCACCACCATCACCATCTTATATATGACTACTCACCACCATCACCATCACCATCTTATATATGACTACTCACCATCACCACCACCACCACCTTATATATGACTACTCACCATCACCACCATCACCACCTTATATATGACTACTCACCACCATCACCATCACCATCTTATATATGACTACTCACCATCACCACCACCACCACCTTATATATGACTACTCACCATCACCACCATCACCACCTTATATATGACTACTCACCACCATCACCATCACCATCTTATATATGACTACTCACCATCACCACCATCACCACCTTATATATGACTACTCACCATCACCATCACCACCTTATATATGACTACTCACCATCACCACCATCTTATATATGACTACTCACCACCATCACCATCACCATCTTATATATGACTACTCACCATCATCACCATCACCATCTTATATATGACTACTCACCATCACCACCACCACCATCTTATATATGACTACTCACCATCACCACCATTACCATCTTATATATGACTACTCACCATCACCATCACCATCTTATATATGACTACTCACCATCACCACCATCACCATCTTATATATGACTACTCACCATCACCACCATTACCATCTTATATATGACTACTCACCATCACCATCACCATCTTATATATGACTACTAACCATCACCACCATCACCATCTTATATATGACTACTCACCATCACCACCATCTTATATATGACTACTCACCATCACCACCATCACCATCTTATATATGACTACTCACCATCATCACCATCACCATCTTATATATGACTACTCACCATCATCACCATCACCATCTTATATATGACTACTCACCATCACCATCACCATCTTATATATGACTACTCACCATCACCACCATTACCATCTTATATATGACTACTCACCATCACCATCACCATCTTATATATGACTACTAACCATCACCACCATCACCATCTTATATATGACTACTCACCATCACCACCATCTTATATATGACTACTCACCATCACCATCACCATCTTATATATGACTACTCACCATCACCACCATCACCATCTTATATATGACTACTCACCATCACCACCATCACCATCTTATATATGACTACTCACCATCACCATCACCACCTTATATATGACTACTCACCATCACCACCATCACCACCTTATATATGACTACTCACCATCATCACCATCACCACCTTATATATGACTACTCACCATCACCACCATCACCACCATCACCACCATCACCACCTTATATATGACTACTCACCATCATCACCATCACCACCTTATATATGACTACTCACCATCACCACCATCACCACCATCACCACCATCACCACCTTATATATGACTACTCACCATCACCACCATCACCATCTTATATATGACTACTCACCACCATCACCATCACCATCTTATATATGACTACTCACCATCACCACCATCACCATCTTATATATGACTACTCACCATCACCACCATCACCACCTTATATATGACTACTCACCATCATCACCATCACCATCTTATATATGACTACTCACCATCACCACCATCACCACCTTATATATGACTACTCACCATCATCACCATCACCACCTTATATATGACTACTCACCATCACCACCATCACCACCATCACCACCTTATATATGACTACTCACCATCACCACCATCACCATCTTATATATGACTACTCACCATCACCACCATCACCATCTTATATATGACTACTCACCATCATCACCATCACCACCTTATATATGACTACTCACCATCACCACCATCACCATCTTATATATGACTACTCACCATCACCACCATCACCATCTTATATATGACTACTCACCATCACCACCATCACCATCTTATATATGACTACTCACCATCACCACCATCACCATCTTATATATGACTACTCACCATCACCACCATCACCATCTTATATATGACTACTCACCATCACCACCATCACCATCTTATACATGACTACTCACCATCACCACCATCACCATCTTATATATGACTACTCACCATCACCACCATCACCACCTTATATATGACTACTCACCATCACCATCAACATCAACATACAGAAATCTACTGAAACATTTCATTTGATTCTCTCCATCCATTACCACAACACAAAAGCTATTACCTATTTCAATTCTATAATCATCATATATACCACACCCACTGTTTTCTCAAGTAATTCCATTTATCAGTAAATATTTTATTCACCCACCCATTGATATATACCCATCTACTCACCCAACTTATTTTCTATTTATCTCATTTATCCTATTCCTCCTCATCATCATCACCAGTAACTTCACCACTTTTGTAAATAATTCCTATTATCTACAATATCATTATCATCGCACATACCATGTTCACACCTGCCTTATTTCTCTTGGTTCTTTCTTTACTTCCTTTTACTTTACTTTTCTCCTTTCATAAATCCTCTCTTTCCCCCTACACACCCATTCAACCCCCCCCCCCCCTTCTTGAGTCTTCCCCTATTTGTATTGTGTCTGTTATCAAAAATTTAGTCTTGTTTGATAATCCCTTGAGTGCACAGGTAAAACTCCAGAGTAACGAGGCAAGCATGGTGATTTCATGATTTAAAAAAAATTTATAAAAATTCAATGGCAACAATACGTGCTTACAAAACTACACAAAGATACATTTACACCAGAGGCTATTAGAGATCTCAAAGAATTTTGAATAAACAAAATCTTTGCAGTACGGTATGCTTGAAGGACTGGCCGAGCATCAGTTGAAGAAGAGAGAAAATACTATGAAAACATTGCACGGAGTCCAAAATTCGAATATAATTGGCGTTGTGAGGTTTGGTTCTCTAAATAGAGATTGTGACATCCCCCAAGTGAAGTCTCTGTAGATTATTCTATTCATGTTAATTACACTCATACAAAATGCCTTTACTGGAATCAACTACACACGAAGATTCAGAAAATCATTTAGAATTTCCCCAATAGATTCTCAATGAGAAAAAGCTTGCTTAATGATATTTTTCTTCAAATATATCCTAATTTTCTCCAAATGGGGATGTGTTGGTTAATCACTACAAGAAGACTTAAGATAAACTTACTATTGCACTTTCACCATTTTTATAAAATAATTGATTCTTAAATAGTAATGTGAAGATTTTATAGAGATAAACACTTATGTTGGCATTATATTTTTATGAGTTAAGATTATCTTATTAAAGACAGTGACTTTGGTGCACCTTTTATGCATACACACACAAACACACACACTTATATATGTATGTGTATATATATATATGTGTGTGTGTGTGTGTGCGTGTGTGTACAAAAATGAAACTGGTTGATTTTATTGCAGTTGTTTTCTTTGAATGTTTTTTAAATTTCAAACACCTAAAAATCTTTAATTTTACGCTCCCCTCTCGCATACTAAAAGAAAAAAAAAACATTTAGCTAATTTTGTTTTATAACATTTGTGTTTTTTTCTTCTCTTCGCTGATATGCAGTGTAGTTTCCTTTATTCTTTGCACAACTTTTCAGACGGTTGCTCTTTTGTATATGTATGTTTTTAAAGTTTTTTCTTTTCGTATAAGGCATTTAGTGGTTTTGTATTTAGGCGAAAATGATTGTTTAACAATATTGTCAATCGCTACTCATTACATCAAGCCAGTAACTGAAAAGGGATCTACCTTCAAAGTTTTCTTAATTAAAAACGTCCAAAATTGTCTATGGACTTGGAGATTGACTAACCTTAGTCTTGATCAAATTGATTATATTGTCTGCAGAAAGAAATGGCACAACCGCATCCATGATTGTCAAGCCCATTCTTCCTCAGGCCTGATTGGCTCAGAACACTGAATAGTTGTTAGTAAATGCAAACTCAGCCTTCGTGCACCACGGAAAATTACATCAAAAACTCTGAAGTGGAATGCTTTGTCTAACCCAAGATGAAAATTGAAAACGAAATCATAGAAAAATGGACAATCTCATCTGTGAAATCATACAAGAATTTTATTGAAATCAGCACTGAGATAGGAAGGCAAAATCTCCCCCAAGATCAAAAGTCTTGTCTTTAGAACCACACTTAGTAACTGCAGTTTGCTCCAAAGCCATGCAATATAAGGTTACGGACATACAAACAAACCAACAACGCCTATAAAAAGTGTATTGCGAGGAAGAAGATAAAACAATCAATATTCTCCTCAAATCCTTCGACAATTCCAAGTCTACTGACAATAGAAAAATAATTTTAAAAACGCATGGAAATCGATAAAGAAATTATCGAGAGTCACATTTATCGAGGGTGAGAAATGTCTCAATGAATGGAAAAATTATTTTGAAGTACTGCGGAATAACAACAGCACCATAAAAGACGAATTTATGATCGAATATCAACACTAATAAATGCATCATCAATCAGATTAAAAACAATAAGGCACCAGACCCGGATGAACTTCTGCTAGAATTTTGGAAACTTAAAAAACTCTAAACAATCTTACTGCACTTTTATGCTGAGACCTTTAAATCAAACCGACCAGAAGAATGGGGTATTTACGCGATAGTGCCTATTCCCAGACAATGATTGTGGAATAAGTTTGACACAGGTGGTTGCCAACATTTATCTTGAACGGGCTTCGACCAGAAATCGAAAAAATCCTATGTCCAAACCAAAATTGATTTAGGTCATCTAGATCTACATTATTATAGATTATCCCGCCGAGGTTAACTTTGCCTTTCATCCTTACGGGGTCGATAAAATAAAGTACCAGTAATGTACTGGGTAATTGCTGGCCTTGTGCCAAAAGTAGAAACAATTATTATAGATTATGTCTAGTGGAAGAAGTAAGAAATCATTAAAAAGAAACCGTATTAACCTTTATAGCCTTCCGAAAGCTTTTGGTAGCATTAACCGTGAACGTATGTTTGAAGTTCTATTGCAACGGTATTCCCCTCAAACTTGTTAATGGAATCAGGATCATGTAGGAAAATAATCTCACTACGGAACTGACAGCTGAAGGAGTAATTGACTTCTTTCAGGTAGTCACATGTGTACCTTTTAGGCAATCCCCTCGCACCGTATTTATTTCTCATCGTATTTGACTATGCACTACATGTTGCTATTGATGATTTTGATGGCTTTACCCTTCAAAAGCGAAGAAGCACGAGACATCCGTACAACATCTAGCAGATGGCGAATTCGCTGATGACATTCTCTTATGTGCAGATTCACTAAGTAATGCAGAGGATCTCTTACACAAGCTAGAAGTTTGTAGTCAAGCTATGGGACTCTCCTTAAATGTCAACAAAACCAAATACATGACTATCAACTCAGATAAGGTAACAAACATCAAATCATTAAACAATATTGTTCTCTAAAAGGTCGACGATTTAAATATCTTGATGCATACACCAACTCGTCAAATGATATAAACAGCAGGATAGCACAAAAAATAAAATTGGAATCAATCTTTCTGTATTCCTCTGAATCATTGTTGGTGACAATACCTATCACCAAAGCTTTAGATGATTCCTACGACCGAATGCTAAAAAGGATTTTAAAAAACATCAAAATTCTCGACCGTACAATTCCAATTCTCTACGGCAACCTCCCGCCTGCTCGTGAAATTAACGTGCAAGTGGCTTGGCATTCCACAAATACGTTTACCCTTAACGTAGTTCTCAGGGAGATTCGGCGTGACACAGAATATGACATGGTTGACTCTTCAAATTACAGGTAGTATTCATGTTTGCCAGCTGAGTGAACTGGAGCAACCTGAAATAAAATGTCTTGCTCAAGGACACAACGCACTGCCGGGAATCTTGCGATCGTGAACCGAATTCCCTAACCACAAAGCCACGCGCCTTCATAGTAGTTAGTATATTAGATATGTAAGACCTGTATATGTATTTAGTATGGAGAATGCACCCATGAAATACTTTCCTTCAACCATGTATGTATATATGCATGTATGTATGTATGTATGTATGTATGTATGTATGTATGTATGTATGTATGTATGTATGTATGTATGTATGTATGTATGTATGCCTTTGCTCACTATAAAAGCTTCACGGCACAGGCATTGCTTTATATCTGGAGATCTCTCTACACTTGTCATCACATGGTACCATGGACACAGCACTATGTGTCAATAATTGTCACAAGTGTAGTGTTTGTACCAGAGTTTTCAAGTCGCTGGCTGGACTAAAAAGTCACACTCGTTCAGCGCATCAGTAGGGGTTCTCCTACATGGATATAAAGTAGTGGCCGTACTCGAAAACGAGTTGGCAGCCACCGTATATGTATGTATGTATGTATGTATGTATGTATGTATGCATGTAATAGTATGTGCAGGGGCAGGAATGGTTGTATACTGAAGGAGTCTGCTTTGATTCGCGACCATATGGTTCCAACTTTATTCCTTCTGCGCGGCTCCTTGGGCAAATGTCTTCATCGGATTGATCATTCGAATTTGGTAGAAACTATATATACATATATATGTGTGTGTGTGTGTGTGTGTGTGTGTGTGTGTGTGTGTGTGTGTGTGTGTGTGTGTGTGTGTGTGTGTGTATTTGTTTGTTTGTGTCTGTATTTGTGTTCATGTTCCATAACTTAGCAGTTCGACCAAAAAAGAGATTGATAAAAACACGTACCAGTCTTGAAATAATAAGTACTGAGGTCTATATGATCGACTTAATCAAGGCGGTGCTCCAGCAAAAGAATATGATTGAGATTGTTGATAATTCTCACTAGCTACATTCAGTATCGTCTTCATCTTCCAACATTTACATTGAAATACAAATTCTATGAATTTAAAGTGCAGAGATGGCTTGAAGGTGATGTGGAGATTCATCTATAATATTATTCAGTTTGTCACGATATGTGTTTCAGCGTTACACTTTCAGCGAGCTTAACTATGTAACTAAATCATAGCTCGCTCTAATCGTTCGACAAGATCCCAGACCTCATTTACTTGCCCGTTGGGGTGGATCTCGTCAAATCGGACCAAGGAAACAATGTTTCCATTGCTGATACTTTCTACCGATCACAACTCCTGGCAGAAGGAACAGCGTGAAATAAAGTGTCTTGCTCATGGACACAACGTATCACCTGATTTGAGAATTGAACTCGCAGCCTCACGATTGCGAACCCAACTCTGTGACTACTAAGCCACACTCCTTCATAGACATAATCATAGATGCAATCGATATCTTAAAAGTAAAGAAATAGATTCGAATGTTTAAACAACTTCAACTATGTTATGAAATCAAAACATAACCGAACCTAATGAAACATGTTGGAATGTTACTCTTACCTTAATTACGCAATAAAATCGAAGTCCTGGTCGAAATCTTTAGCATAATGAAATTATTTTATGAGGATTTATAAATATAAGCATAAAAATAACAATAAGAACATACAACGTGGAATGTCCATGGATAAATTGGGACTATCGGTAAGCGTCGGACATAGAGTTACGGCCCTTTACGTATGATTTCATCCTTACGGGGTCGATAAAATAAAGTACCAGTTACACACTGGAGTCGATTTAATCGACTTTCCCCTCCCCTCAAATTACCGGCCTTGTACCTATAGTAGAAATTATTATTGTCAAAACCTTGATACAAGCGAATTATAAAATTTCTGTCTTCAGTGATGCGGAATGTGTGTGTGAATGCGCATGTGTATGTGCACGTATGTGTGTTGTTGTTGCTGCTTAACCCAAAGTTAGCTCTAATACAGCAGACCTGTGATTAAATGCACCAATGACTATCGTATTTTTTTTTTTTTTAATGCTACACTCCTATCTGACTCATTAGGACCCTTATGAAAACAATGTCGTTGCCCTTACATCAGCAAAGCCTTTATTCGTGTCTGGTACGCGAATTTGCTGTCAGAACTGCCCGTCTATGGGTTTCATATGCTTCTCATATCTTGACTTGGTAGTTTTCTATGCAGAGTACTGACGATGTTTTCTCTCTACTCTATACTGTATTAACTCTGGTGTACATCAGAGTTCGAGTCTTCCTTCTATACATCAATGACTTATTTCTATCACGCCCAACAACACCTACTCTTGCAGGTGATACCACTCTTCATTCTTTCATATTTGTTTCCAACCGAACGTCATTGACAACATTTCACGCCAAACTTGCATCGACTTCTTGAACAAAGATCTCGAAAGTATCCACTCTCGGGATTATGCCAATTTTGTCATCTTCAAAAAGAAAAAATACATACATACGCACTGTTCACATTGTGATTGCTCCAAATGTGCTAGGTCTCACAATTATTGAAAATTTCTCATGGAAAACGCACATCATTAACATAGCTCAGACTGACTCATTCGACTTTCTTCTTCTCATGACCTCATATTGAAAACATTAGGCACACTATCGTGAGGTTATGAGTTCGATTACCAGAGTGGGTGGTGCGCTGTGTCCCTGACCAACAGACTTTATTTTACGTTCCTCCAATTCATTCAGCTAAAAAAATGAGTTGCGAAGTCTCTGGTGCCAAGCTGTATCGGCATTTCCCTTTCCCTTGGATAACTTCAGTGACGTGGGAAGAGGAGACTAGCATGCATGGGCGACTGCTGGCCTTCCAAAAAACACTTTGCTCGAGCCTCAAAAGGGAACTTTTTAGGTACAAACCATATGGTCATTTGTAACCGAAGGAGGTCCTTACCGTACTCAACCCTCCACACCCTACACTAACCAATCCACACTGTCCTTCCACCCCAGAACAACGGCTCCCTGGAACTCTTTCTTTACTCATGACTTTATTACAGGCGCAGACTAGAATGTCAACAGCATCAATGTCTCGGAGAGTCTGCAAAGAATAAATATATGCCTCCGT
>OZ024740.1:397850777-397860777 GCA_964016885.1 Eledone cirrhosa | reverse complement strand
AAGAAACACAGTTTCGGCTATGGTGTAGTTTTGACACCGTTTTCGGCACGATTTCCACGTGAAACCGAGAGATATCCCAATATAGTCTTGTGTCACATCGTTATGAAGTAACTATAGAAGTGTTCAACAGATTTACTGTCCTCTTGCCACTTGTTCAATATTCCGATATCTCCCACCATATATATATATATATATATAAACCGCCCGTCCCCTCAATCTATCTTATTTCTCATTCTTTCTTCTGATGAAAGACTAGCGTCCGAAACGTTAAGACCCTCTTCTTATTTAATATATCCCTTCCATATACTGTACTGATTGTGTTGTTATTTCTGTTTACCTTTTACAGACATATATATATGTGTGTGTGTGTGTGTGTGTGTGTGTTTGTGTGTGGGTGTGTGTCTGTGTGTGTATGTATGTATATATGTATGTATGTATGTATGTATGTATAGTCAAGTGTAAGGCCTTTCCCCACTTAAAAAAACCTTCAAAGCACAGGCATTGCTTGTTCAGGTTATGTTACAGGTTCGTGTGGCTGGCCGTAGCCTAAAAGTGCACAATTTTCTGTAATCTGACAAGCGATTGCAATACTCTTAGCAGAGTTTGCAGCCATCGTGTATGTAAGTGCCCGAGCACGCAGTTAGCCCACCGGGAATGAGAGACCCCTAGTTCTCGTTAGGACATCATTCTAGGAGAAAATGTATGTATGTATAATAACTGTTTCTACTTTTGGCACAAGGCCAGCAATTATCCCAGTGCATTACTGGTACTTTATTTTATCGACCCCGTAAGGATGAAAGGCATAGTTAACCTCGGCGGGATTTGAACTCGAACCGTAAAGGGCCGTAACTCTATGCTGCAAAGCATGTTGTTCGACGCTCTACTGATACTGCCAATCCACAAGATTAGATATGCATGACTAGGATTTCATTATCCAATGCATTTTTACTTATTTAGTAGAGATGTTAGGGTGAGATTTTAGGGAGATTTGGTTGATAACTCTAGCATGTCCAAAGACCGCGCAGAAGCTCTCCCGTGGATTTGTTTGTTTAATTGCCTGTAAGTGTGCCTGTATATGAAGATGTGTGAAGCAAAGAGCAGAGCATGGCAGACATATAGATCAGTAAATAGACGAAGAGACAAACTAGAGAGTATGGCGAACTAACTGTTGTGGAACTACTTATATATATATATATATATATATATATGTGTGTGTGTATACATATATATAGAGAGAGAGAGTGAGAGAGGGAGGGGGGCTGAGTGAGAGCGAGGAGGAGACGCATGCTATGCTTCTGTGCCTGACATTTCCGTTCGGGGTTACTTTCATGTCTTCAATTATTTACTATTTTTTACTACCTACTGTATCCTGCTGTCGCGTGCCTCTCATCTAATGAGGAACGAGGGGTGGGCATTACTGAATAGGTGAGTGAATGGACGGTGGGAGGGAAGAATGTATAAATGGTTGGATAGATAAATTTCTTTATTAGCCACAAGGGCACAAAAGAAGGGGACAAATACAAATGGGGAGTTTACATACAGGTATATAAAAAATAAAACTATTAATAAAATAACAAATAACAATTGATATCCCCAATAGGGGGGAGGTGTTACACAGGGGTTGTACACACCCCGAAAAAATGTACAACCCTCATCTCTAGGAGCACCAAGAGTGAGTACTCCCTTCCTCTCTTCCTCTTTTTCCTCAACCTACAGGCTTATATAGAGAGAAGGCCCAACCACTCGGGCCATCTTTGCCACATTCACCCACCTTTTATAAACTTTTCTAGGGTACAGCACCTCTCCATCCTGATTCTTCTTCAATGGTTAGATAGATAGATAGATAGAGAGAGAGAGAGAGACAGCGAGATAGATAGATAGAGAGAGAGAGAGAGAGAGAGATGGGTTGATTGGTAGATAGACAGATAGAGAGAGAGGGGGGGAGGGAGAAGTGCAAGAAGTGAATTTTAAAAACAAGACGATCCAACCCACACTCTACCCTATTAACCCCCCCCCCAGTCACACAACATTTTTTTAACCAACTTGTGCATGGTAGCTCAAACAGCAGGAAATAGCAGCCAAATATTCTTCAATTTACACCATATCATCTAAAATAAGGAAAAAGATAAATTCATAATGCAGTCCTAGATACATTTTGTCTGAGAAAATGAGATGGTCACGACTGGGATGTATTTGACTTCGATCGAAACAACAAAGAAAATGAAAAAAGCCTCTACATGGTCGATCGGCTTGCTAGAAATAGCAACCAAATTTGCTTCAAACCACGCCCTATCATATAAAATGAGGAAATGTCACCTTAGATAATGTAGTCATGCCATGAGCCTTTAACTCGTAGGGGCGCCGTAGTGATATATGGCGTGTCTTGAGCATTTAAACCTGGAGAGGCATATCTCTCTCCAGGCCTGACCGCAGCCGATTTCTTTCAGCTAAAGAGAGACATAAAAAGAAAGAGGCATGGAGGGAGAATCGACTCCAGTACAAGACTGGTACTTTATTTATCGGCCTCGAAAGGAAAAGTTTACCTGGATATATATCCCAGAGCACAGAGGGCCGGTTTAACCTGGATATATTTCCCAGTGCACAGAGGTCCGGAACAAATACCGCGAAGCACATTACCCGACGTTCGAACGACAGGACACGCAGAGGTTTGCTCGATCTGGGCTACACAACCACGGCAACAGTAAAGTAACAATGTATTCCATGTCACTAATAACAACGTGCATCACCATCATCATTATTAATGTATTTCAAATGTTTATCCTTGTCACATACGATGTCATGCTGAATCTCCTACATGTGTGGAATACTCAACCGTTTGCACATAATCCCGCCGAACTTAGCCATGCCTTTTATCCTTACGGGGTCGATAAAATAAAGCACCAGTAATACACTGGGATCGATTTAATCGACTTTCCTCTCCCCCAAAATTGCTGGCCTTGTGCCTGTAGTAGAAATCATTATCATCAGGAGCAGGTTGATACGTTGATTGAATAACTTTAACACGAAACCGACGGAGGTCCATTCCATTAGATATTGTGTCAGAACAGGTGATTTGGTTATATATTTATCGTTATTTCTTTCATTGAAGGCGTGTGGCTGATAGATTAGAGAACTGGATTCGCAATCGTGAGGTTGTCAGTTCGTTTCCTGGACCGGGGGATGCGTTTTGTCATGGAGCAAGACACTTTATTTCACGTTACTCCTTCTACCTGGAGTTGCAACCGATAGATAGTATTAGCAATTGACCAACGGAAACATTATTTTCTCGGTCCGATTTGACGAAAGTCGATCGACAAAAAAAATAAATTCTTTTAATCATTTTTTAATGAAACAATTATAATAGGTTTTTATTTATTTTCAATCCCACATTCTGGCTATCTCTATTTCCACATCTATATATTTTGGAATGTTTCTCAATTTCTTTTGTAGATACTTTATTCTACGTTGCTGTTGTTGTTGTTTTTGTTGTTGTTTTTGCTGTTTCGGTTGCTATTATTTCTGCGTGTGTGTGTGTGTGTTTTTATTCTCCCTTTATGTTGAGCCTAAACTAATTGAATCTTTTTTTGTTTTCTAGTTACTTTGGAATTGAACTGTTTGGATGCTAACTGCCACCGTGTACCTCAACATGTGATAGCTCCAATCACCAAAGAGAAGCTGAGTCCATGTCAGCCTTGTGTCATTGATCTGCCTCATTCAAACCACTCACCAAGTGCCAGTCCCTCCCAAGCACCACGCCAACTTGACTTGCCAGGATGGCCGACACAGACTTTGTTACCACCCCATTCGTTACATCATCATCCAAGCCCACCAGGCTATGTGCCAACACACTGTTCACTTCCAACACTCCCACCTATAACTTCTCCAAACGATCCCCATTTCCCACTACATCTCTACAAACAAGACGCAACCCTATATCGGCGCTCTCACTTTATACCTTGCCTTCCAATCATTCCCAGTGCTGTGCAACATCACAACACTCCGTGTTTCTCGCGTTTAACGCCGAGTCCTGATCGATTGTTTCCGGAAAACAAACGAATTGATCGATATGATTTCGATGCGAAGCTCTCTCAGCAGCACTTGGATCTATTACTAATGAACATGTCTCCAACATCTTCACTTGAACATTCGCCACGTAGTATCGACTCAGCTGTTTCCGTAGAGAAAAGAAAAGCACGCAATAGCTCTGACAGTGAATTGACATCCCGCTTTGTTTGTGAGGCATGCAACAAAAGCTATTCTACATTAAGTGGTCTCTCAAGACACAAACAGTATCACTGCAACACACAAGTGAAAAAAGAATTCAATTGTAAATACTGTAACAAGACTTACTTGTCCCTTGGTGCACTGAAAATGCACATTCGAACTCATACACTTCCATGCAAATGTAAAGTATGTGGCAAAGCCTTTTCTAGGCCATGGCTACTGCAGGGTCACATAAGGACACATACTGGTGAAAAACCTTTCAAATGTACTCATTGTGGCCGAGCCTTTGCTGACAGATCAAATCTCAGAGCTCATTTCCAAACACATTCTGATGTGAAAAAATACAGCTGTAAAGCATGTACAAAAACTTTCTCGAGGATGTCTCTGCTTTCTAAACACGAAGAAAGTAATTGTCATCGGCTGGTACGATAGAATCTTAATATAAAAAGAATAATATTATCGCCTAGTCTGTTGTGAGCTGCTAAAAGTAAAAAGTAACTTGCCAACCAAGTCCGTCAATGAGCCGGTTTCGACACCTGGTTAAAGCTAGTTCACTTCATTTGCCCTAACAATGCCAACGGCAAAAGCATACCCACTACAACTTCCCATTCCCCCTTCCTGTTTACATCGGGAGCCTTATACCTGCCCGGAAAAAATAGCACCTAATTTCAAGATCTCGCTTAACAATGAAACTAGATATGTTTCCTGTACAATGCAATATGTACAAATGCATATATGCGTGATTGAGTATACATATGCATTTTTTTTTTCTTGCGTGTATATATGAAGGTTTATGAGGCATGTATATATGAATATATATATATATATATATATATATATATATATTCATATACATACATAAATACATACTTACATGAGTGAGTGTGTGAGAGAGAGGGAGAGAGAGAGAGAGAGAGAGAGAGAGAGAGAGAGAGAGAGAGAGAGAGAGAGGGAGAGAGAGAGAAGTAAATACTGATAACACGCATGTAATCGTGGTAAACAGCAATAAAAAAAATGAGATGTGCAATATCCTGACCAAAGCTAATATATTTAATTATTTTCTTCTAAAATTAAGCATCTGGAACATTCCAGAAGTTATGCTGATGACTTAATACAAAAGTAATTTCATAATCATGGACATTTTCAGCATCCTAATCATGAACATCATCACCGTTCCAGTAGAACATTTGCTAAAGTCATGCTGATTATGAACAGGAGCAAAACTAAATAAATAAACGTTCTTCTTTATATAATTTGCCATGCAAAATTGTTTCGGCTCAATATTTGAGTAAATGAACAATCACTTGAAGGAAAATACCACATTGTTATAATGATAATTATGTTTATGTATGTGGAGTAAATACATGAATAACAACCAGATCTCTTCTCAATTCTGATCCTGGTCATATTGGTTAATGTAGTTTTTAAAAAAACAATGTGTTTCAATAAAACACGGAATGACTGTCGTTGACCATTGCTGTTCTTGATCAGGGTTGATCTGGACTAAACAACAACAGTCATTGTGTCACTCAGTAATAGTACAATTTCTTTCGCCTGAAAAAAACGACTGTTGTATCTATTTTTTAAAATATTTTCTTTTAATCATGTATGTTTATTGTCTTCCAAACGTTGTATTTTCAATAATGTTTCTATTTTTGTCTTTTAAAAACACAATGTTTCCATTTTTGTCTTTTAAAATCACACACAAAAAAAGGATGTACCTCTATTTACTACTGTACAAAGTCACCAACAGAGTATTCATGCTCCAGTCAAAAGATTCTCTAGTCGATATAGAAGCATTAACTAAATCAAAACATGTTGCATGCTTCTATTACAAACAATGTCTTTTTTTTTTTTTACATTATATATATATATATATATATATATATATATATATATATATATATATATAAGATCAAAAGATGGTTAAAAGAGTTCCAAGTATTTTATTATGCGCATTTCAAAAACAAATATCATCATGGGATGATATCTGCGTTTTCATCAGATAAAATAGGGATACATGATATGAAGCTTAAAAAAAACTTGTGAATAGTGAAGTTTTAAATCAACATATGAAAAATAATTTAAGATTGATGTATGAGATTGGGAAAAAGTGAGGGGGGATTGGAAAAGGTAAGGAAGAGGAGGAGATGAGAGTAAAGAATGGTAGGGGAGGAGTATAAGAAGAAAGGATGAGAGAGGAGGAGAGATGGGTGGGTGATAGAGAGAGAGAGATAGCCTTTACAACTGAGAAAAAAATATATATTGTCTCACAGAGAGAAGTTAAAAAGCCGTTGGAGGATAATAGATAATTTAAAAGAATTTGAAATTAAAAGTTAATGAGGTTTATGCATGAAGAGAAAAAGGGATTAAGAATAATATTAAATTAAGGTTTGTATATTGAAGGGTTTAATAATATGTACGAGGAAAAGAAATTATTAATATGTATTATTAAAATAAAAATATTAATGTTATTAAGGATATAATGTGAAAAGAAGTAAAAGAATGAATGAGTTATGAGTTTAGAGGAATTAGTTAGTGTTTAAGTTTGTTTTTATGTAATGTAATATGTGTGCGTAATATATGTACGTAAATAGTTTGTTTAAAAATGAGCGCAGAAAGCAAATATATATATATATATATATATATATATATATATATATATATATATATATATATAATTTTTGTTTAATTATTTTTGTTTAGATATCCAACCTCAGTAAACATTACGAAATACCTACAGGCAAACAATTAAAAAGAAGAGATGGAGAGAAATATATATATATATGCTAGATACATAAATATATATATTATATTATATTATACAGGGAGAGTAAATAATTTTGAAAAGTCATAAAAATCTTATTTCGTCCTCTGTATGTACACATATATATATATATACATATATATATATATACATATATGTATGTGTGTATATATATATATATATATATATATAGTCATAAGAAGATGTGGGGTGCTCAAGTGCAGAAAATAAATACAATTAAAGTCATTTGCTATAAGATAGCTTATAAAAATCAGTTAAAATCCCTTAGAGACGGAAAAATTGACAGCGGCCGCTAGCATATATCGAACTCAATATCTTAGAAGATATGGAGATCGATTCTTCGAAGCAGCCGCGGCCAACATTATATATATATAGTTCGCGGTGAATTGGCAGTATCAGTAGAGGGTCGGACGCCATGCTTTGACGCATAGAGTTACAGCCCTTTCCATTCTGAGTTCAAATCCCGCCGAGGTTAACTTTGCCTTTCATCCTTACGGGGTCGATAAAATAAAGTACCAGTAATGCACTGGGTAATTGCTGGCCTTGTGCCAACCGTAGAAACAATTATATATATATAGTTCGCAGTTTTTAGAATTGTACACAGATAATATATCAGTCAATCAAATTTAAACACAGCTAGTTTTTCGCATATTATTTTTTTTATTTTCACATATGAACGGCTATTGATTTAATATATATGATATAAGACTTTATGAGGACAATTAACTTGGAGTTGTGTCCCGTTGAATAACCTGTTCTCCTTTTCTATGTCCTTTCAAATGAAGGTTTACTTGATGTTTGTGTGTGTGTGTACCTGTGCGCATATATGCGTGTGCTTGTGTGTGTGTGTGTGTGTGTGTGTGTGTGTGTGTGTGTGTGTGTGTGTATGTGCGCGTGTGTGTGCGTGTGTGTTTGCACTATCACGAGAAAGAAAAATGAAAAGAAATACATACCCCCTACGCTTTCGTAAAAAAATATATATGCGTAGACACACACACACACACACACACACACACACACACACACACACACACACACACACACACACACACACACATATCTGTATTTATGTATACATATATGCATATAAATGATCTCATATACCACGAGTATATCGACATACATATATTCATACATATATATGTCTGTATACATGTGTGTTTGTATATATATATTAATATACATGCATATATTCATATATAAATACATGTTTCTACATGGTCAATGAACAGCATTGCCTTTTTTTTTTTTGTTATCTTTCTATCTTCAAAAATTGTTTATTTACTTTCATCTGTTTGTCTAAATATATCATTTGGAATCGATGCTGCTAAATTGAAATCCAAATAATCTACCATAGCAGCCTCAACTATTATCATTACTATCAATACTAATGCCAACACCATCACCACCTTTCATTTAACCTAATGCTCTTCATATAATGACTTCTCGTATCTACTCATGCCAAAATTAACATCTTCCACATATTTACCGACCAATGTCGTCATCGTTGTTGTAACAATCCTTCATCTGGTCAACATATTTATCATGTATCATTGTCGCTCTCATTGTAATCGGTTTTTTTCTTCTTTTCATAATCATCATCGGCATAATTTTCGTCACTTTCGTCGATATTATTTTATTGATTTTTATCTATATATCATCCACAATTTAAGCAAGTCTATATATGACGACGGTGCTGCGATAATTGTTATCTTCATCTTTATCATTCGACACCATCATCATTATCATAATAATAATAAGATTATCAACAAAAATAACAACAACGACAGCAACAACCACAACAACAACACCAACAACAACAACAGCAGCGACAACAACCACAACAACAATAATAATCCCTATCACCACCACTGTAGTTGTCTTTAACATTGTCCTCATTTTTAGTAGCAAAAGCATGTATTATATGTATTAACAAATACAGCTAATGCAAATTACCTCAGGTTAGTGAATCTCTGGCTCACAAACACACTCTCCTCGCTATCGCGTATCACTTCTGCACTAACCACTCTTACAAACCAAAGAAAATCCATCACCATCTCAAGACACCCTACTCTCTATTGCCTCAGTTCAATTATCATCTACCAGTGAAATGATACCAGACTCATAATAGGGCTGCTCCTCCATTGATTACACACTTCTGGTCACCAAAAGTCCGGCAATTCACTTTATATATTGTTTTTAGGCAGTTGCCATGACCAAGTATTGGATATTCTCTGAGTTAAGTCTGAAAAACATTTTTATTGCTATTTTTAACATTTTATGAGCGTTTTAAGTCTTTTAAACATCATTTACCATGTAATTTCATGTAGTATTTGACTCGAAATGCAAATTTATTGTACAAAGATTCAATTTAGAACTGCATAAACAGAGGTTCAAATACATGTTGAAATAATCGCTGCTTGAGAATTAGATAACAAACAAATAAATAAATAAAACTACATTGACACTTGTCAACGAAACAGCCTGAACCAACAAGTGAACCTCGATGCAGAGGGCTTGTCAGCCGACCTGCTAGAAATAACAACCAAAGCTCATTCAAATCAAACCTTACTGTCTTTAAAATGGAAGGCAACCTCGGACAATGTACCTCTAGATATATAAAAAGACTAGATGGTTGTGATTAGAATACCTTTGGTCGTATTTCTTGCTCAATCTGGTCTGAATTGGTGCTAAACAACAGCAAATGTTTATATATATTTTTTAATCGATGGTAGGTTGGTGGAATCGTTAGAATAGGGAACAAAATGTTTTGCAGTATTAAGATACAGGCCTAGATGTTCTGTGTTCAAGTCACATATATATATATCAACAAAATAAAATATCAGTCAGTGACAACTGTAAACAGAAGCTAAAAATTAAGCTACAACCTCACAATCTACAGAAAACTTGAAACAATTAAAAGACTTAATTTTTGTGAGACCTAAATCCGTTACTGATAACACCAATCAAATACTAAAGTTGACTCCT
>OZ024740.1:397835777-397845777 GCA_964016885.1 Eledone cirrhosa | reverse complement strand
CCTACAAATCTCCCCCTCCGAACCCTATGCTCTCACCCTTCGAGAACGACTTTTTCCACCTGGTCAAGAGCATTAAATTCAAACCCAGACACAACAGATTCCTACAACAACTCCGTAGCAAAATAACCGAGTATGAAAACACCAACGACATCATGGTGCACTCGGACAAAACTGGAAACCTCTACTTCGTCAACCCTGACAGATACCACACTATCTCCGGTACTATGTATGTTTAACAAGAGTGAAAATATTTGGATAACCTAAGGAAGAAAGGAAACTGAATCTAATAGTGTAGATATGCAAAGATCCACCTAAGTGTAATTAGAGTGTGTAATTCTTCATTAGTTACACACTCTAATTACACTATATACATATATATATATATTGAAAGTAGCTTTATAAGTATAAATTTTCATATGATTTCCGTAGCTGTCTCAGTGGACTAGCGGTGGATACTAGGGGTGGTGGAGTTCCTGGTCTTGGGTTCAATCCTGGTCGAGAGGTACATGTAATCTTTTTCAGTTTTTATTTTACATCCCAAAGAAAAAAAACTGAAAAGGTTTACCGTGAGCCCTACTCCCGACCAAGATCGAACTTCAGACCAGGATCACCACCGTCTATGTTTCCTCCAACTAGGCCACCGAGACAGTTACAATAGCATGATGAAAATTAATAATTATAAACGTACTTTCAAAATCAAAGCTACAAAGCTGTTGTGTCGTTCATGTCTTTCCTAGAGCTATTAGTCATATTTAGAGTCGACTTGTCAATCCTCTGGCTCTTTGGTAATAACCTTATTATTCCCATGTGTGTTTAACTGTTGAATTAATTTAAATTGATTATTTTAACAAACAAAGGATATATATATATATAATGCCAATCATTGTAAGTTTGAATCTAACAGACATGCTAAAACATAAACAGTATATATGAACACCGTAAGCCCAAATCATAGTAAATTCAAATATCACAGAGAGAAAGAGAGAGTGGGAGAAATGAGGTGCAACAGAAATGAAACATTGGTTACAGGTTAAAATATAGTCTAGATAGATGAGAAACAAAACGAGGATGTAGTTTATGGAACACCCAAATGATTTAGAAGTCGACCTTAAGTAGGAGCAATAACATTAAGAATGACATGAACGACACCCCATCATTTTGTTTTGAAAATGTTTAAAGTAGGTTTATAAGTATGAATTTTCGTAAAAATTTCGTAGTTGTCTCTGTGGCCTAGCGGTAGGTACTAGAGACGGTGGAGATCCTGACCATGGGTTCGATCCTGGTCAGTTTTTATTTTACAACCAATAGAAAAAAACTGAAGAGGTTTACCAGGAACCCTACTCCCGAACAGGATCGAACTTCAGACCAGGATCACCAACGGCTATGATTCCTCCAACTAGGCTACCGAGACAGCTATAAAAGTACAATGAAAATTGATAATTATAAACCTACTTTCAAAATTAAAGTTTAAAAGATGTCGTTCATGGTGTCGTTCATGGCTTTCCTAGAGTAATATTTAGGGTTGACTTGTTAATCTTCTGGCCCTTTGGTAACAACCTTATTATTCCTATGTGGTCTATTAGTACTATTTAGGGTCGACTTCTGGTCATTATTGAAAGTCTCTGGATTTCGCAAAATACATATTTTTTATTGGAGAAGGTAAGATATTTTTTCGCAAAAATTTGGTTGCATTGTTTTGTTTCCACTTATGTATTTTTTGAAAATGTTATTTATTCATTATAAAAATTAAATGATAGCATTCTATATGTAGGTGGGCCCCCTTCATCTACTGGCAACCAATAGTTTTAGACGCAGTCTATTGCCAAATATACTATACATACATTCATGTATACATCGCTATTTCAGAGCACCAATCCTAATTCCTAATTTTTGCTGTACCGGCAATCGCTCTGTATAATCAGCTCCTGATTATTACGGAAATTCTATAAGAATCCAGCTTCTATAATTTTCGGCAGAAGTAGGGGAGTGCGTGGTTCTGATGAACGCCAACCAGCGTGAAACAGACTGTCAACCTCTCTCCCTTCTTTCGCCGAAAATAAGTAAATGACATAGTCACTACTTTAAAACTGATAGCGTATGGTCTTCTAAATGTTTTTAATTAAACATACGGTATATTGCCAAATATACTATACATACATTTATATATATATATATATATATAATGTAATATAGGACACCCAATTTTATATATATATATAATGTAATATAGGAAGCCCAATTATATATATATATATAATGTAATATAGGAAACCCAATTTTTGGCTTTTGAAGCGATAAGAATATATATAATTATATAAGTATAAAGAAAGTGCTTAAGCGCAGAAATGCTGTATAGATAGCCTGTAGAATAGAATGAACAACCTTAAAAGAATTTGCCAACGACCGTATAAGGAATTGAACCCCATATTTTCCAGATAGCGGCTAGAAGATATCTGGACAATATGGGGGTCAATTCTTCATAGCGGTCGCTGGCAAATATTTTTTCCGTCTTTTAAGAGACTTCACCTTATTTTATAAGCAATCTTTAAAGCATTTCTGCGCTTGGACACTCTCTTCATATTCATATAACTTAGAAGAAGGTAGAATGTAGCAGAAGCACCGTTCACCATGGAAGCTCTACCTTCTTCTAGTTGGCAAAATGAGAAGCAAAAGAATTCTTCTTCACGGCGAAGCCGAGGAATCTATAGCCACAGATCCACAACTAGAGCTTCCAAGGCGAGCGGTGCTTTAGCACAGCGAAGCCAAAGGAAGCTATAGAGCCACGGAGCCACAGCTAGAGCTCGGCTTCGAAGCTCTAGCATTGTGTGTCTGGCTATTGCTTGCATTGGTATCGCTGAGTATTTCCCTGCTCGCCTCACAAGCCCTAGCGTTATGTGTTTGGCTATGGCAGTCATCATCATCATGTATACACGCACGCACACGCACACACACACACACACACACACACACACACACACATATACATATATATATTGAGTGTGAAAACCGAAGTTCATTACTGCTATTTTGTGAATGTGTATATTTCACAAGATCTTTTTTATTGGAGAAGGTAAGAAATTCTTAATATATTCTATAATCCGTATTTTTACTTTACAATTTTACGGTCAATTGCATACACAGAAATAGAGGGGATGTTTTTTAAATTTTATTTATTCGATATAAAAATAAATGTGGATAAAAACAAATGTGAATTTGCCTTTCATCCTTACGGGGTCGATAAAATAAAGTACCAGTAATGCACTGGGTAATTTGCTGGCCTTGTGCCAATAGTAGAAACAATTATTATTATTATTATCATTCCCAGTTTTGTGAGCCGGGGAGCAGTGGCCCTGCTGAGAAAAGACCCGAACAAGGGGGATGTTATCGATAATTTCAGGCCCATAACCCTGCTAAACGCAGAGTTCAAGATTTTGGCCTAGGTGTTAGCAACGAGGTTGGCGCTTGTCGTCAAGGGTCTGGTGGGAGAGGCTAGACATGCGCACTTCCGGACAGATCCATACACGACAACCTCCACCTCATGCGATATATCATAGAGAAGGTGGTTAAGGAACCTGGCACGGGTGGGGCCCTGATCAACTTGGATCAATCCAAAGCATTCGGTCCTCGAGGCAGCCGGTTTCGGGCCCGTTTTCAGGGGTTGGATCGCAGCAATGTACTGCGACATCTGCTCAGTTGTGAGGGTGAACGGTCACCTGTCGCAGCCGTTCAGCATCATGCGCTCAGTCCGCCAGGGTTGTCCCCTCTCGTCCCTCTTGTACGTATTGGCTCTCGAGTCGTTACTGCACAAACTGGGGGCTATGAGGGGCGTCCCACGCGAACTAGGATGCGGGAAATCTGAGTCGGCTTACGCCGACGACGTCACCGTGGTGATGTCGAGCACCAGACACGTCCAGATGCTCTGCACCGCTCTCAAGGAATACGAAGCGGTGACAGGAGCAAAGATAAACCAGGAAAAGTCGGTGGGCTTGCAGCTCGGCACCTGGAGAGGCAAGTCCATGCCGTCCGACAGCGTCGTGGGGCGTTGGACGGACGGACCGGTTAAATTGCTCGGGGTCTGGTTCGGACCGGACCTCCAGATGGAGAAAAACTGGAACGAGGTGACGAGCAGGGTGGTCTCCCTCACCCAGAAATGGGCCGAGAGGAAGCTGTACCTGAAAGGCCGGGCGGAGGTGGCGAATGCGTACATCGCATCCGTCATCTGCTACCGCCTCACCGTCGTCCCTTGCTCCAGCCCAACTCTCACCAAAAGGGAGCGCCTCCTCTTCTGCTTTTTGTGGAAGGGACGCGCTCCCATGGTCAGACGATCCAGACGTTGCGTGGAGGACTGGGCATGCCATGGCTGATGATGCACAAACATGCGCTGAGGGTGCGACATCTCTGGTGCTTCCTTGACGGTGAACAGGTGTGGTCGCCGTTCGCCAGGCACGTTTTCCCACAGCTCGTCTCCTTTATCATCTCACCTGTTGGTACCTGGATTCCGTTGCTTCTGCTCAATTTACCCCTCCTCATCACTAGGACTCCACACTTATTAATACCAAATTCCATACATATATCATTGCTGAAAATACGGACAGTGTCAACAAGTACATCCAACTCCTTCTCACTCTTCCCAAAGAGTTTAAGATCGTCCATAAAGAGGAGGTGATTGATGGTAAGCTCTCCCTTTCCCAACTTGTATCCTGCTCTCACTTTTCGCAGTATAATGGTCATGGGTATCAGGGCAAGGACAAACAACAGAAGGGACAGACTATCTCCCTGGAAGATACCTCTCTTGATCTTCACGCCTCCCAAGGATTCTCCAGCCGATGTTAACTCTGTTTTCCAGGACTTCATACTTTTGCTCAACAACTGTCTGATGTTATCTGCCACCTTGAAGATCTCTAGGCTTTTGGTGATCCAAGAATGAGGTACCATGTCGAATGCTTTTTTGTAGTCTAGCCATCCCATGGCAAGACCAGTGTGTCTCCTCTTGCAATTCCTCATTACCATCTTATCAATAAGTAACTGGTCCTTTGTACCACGGGACTTCTTTCGGCATCCTTTCTGTTCGTCCGGTAACAAGTTGTTTATGTGGAGGTGATGGTAGATTTCCTCAGACACAATGCTTGTTAACAGTTTCCACATTACGGACAGACATGTGATAGGTCTATAGTTGGTAACATCATTACCCTTGATTCGGTCTTTCATTACCAGAACTGTGGTACCTTTTGTCAACCACTCTGGTACCTCACCTGACATCAAGCAGTCATTGAACATGGTTGTCAGTTTCGGGTGGAGGGATGTTATATTTTTAATCCAATATCCCTGCACACCATCTGGGCCTGATGATTTCCAGTTGGTTAGTTTTTTGGCCTGCCCCTTAAGAGTTTCAACTGTGATATTCAAATCAGTTTGTTGGTGTGTCTGTTGACTAATCTCCTTTTGTACTGTCTCAATCCACACTGCCTCGTCATTATGTTTAACATCCTGCTCCCATATTCCTCTCCAGAATGTCTTAGTTTGTTCCGCCTCAGGGATCAAGTCGTTGCCTCTTTCTTTCCCTTCAAGCTGTCCAAACAACATCTTCTGTTTGTTGTCAAACATGCGGTTCTGTCTATACTGACTGACTCTGCTCTCGTATCGCCTAATCTTTGCACTATTTGCTACAATGTGTTGCTTCAGTTCCTCTATGATAATATTTAGCTTTTTCCTCCTAGTTTTGTACTTTATTTCCAGTCTATTTTTAGTGTCTATGTTTTTTAGTGTCCCATTCAGTAGGGACTCAAGCTTTCCAATGTCATTTCTTATTTCCCTGATTTGACCATTCAGTCGTTTCTTCCACCAAGGTTCTGATCTTTCTTGTTTGTTGTTTCCTCTCGCTGTTCTGCCAAGTAATTTCCTCACCACATTTGTTGTTGCTTTGAGGATATTGTTGCACTGGTGAAGGCTCCTCGCCTCAAGGCATGGGATGACTTTGTTTACCTTAACTGTTGTTTCTTTTAACTTTTTCCTGTCTACAAATCCTAGGTTCATAAGTTTCCCACTATCATTGTTCATTTCATCTACCACTAAATTTAGGATATCAACCAAATCTTGTCCTAGCCCGTCAGCATTCATTTCCTCAATGGCCGTATCTTTGTTCCAGGTATTATTTATTTCAGCATTCAGATCATTGTCTGCTTCGGATGCTTCCTCCGTTCTCTCAACCTCTTCACCTTCATTTCCCACTGGCTCGTTTGCCTGGCATACTCCACTCTCCATTTCCAACCTAATCTCTCTGCTCAGTTCCTCCAGTTCCAGCTCGCTTATCCACCCATTAGTTCTTATTACCCGAGCCTGCCCGGCCATTTTTTGTTCATCTAATTTAAATAGACCAATCTCGTTCCAGATGTTATGCATCCGTTTCCTATACCCTTTTTCCTTGGGGTTACTCTTCAGGTAACATTGCATAACAGTTCTATTCAATTCTTTCGTCCAGTTGGTTCTGGTCCCTTTCCTTCTTCTTCTTCCTCCAACACCAGCAGTATTTGGATGACAGCCCGGTTCCTGCTGCTGGGCCAGGGAGCACCTGCTGGGTGAGAGTCTGTCACATGACATTCCAGTCTCCACTTCACCGTTATTCGAACTGTTTAGGTTCGACATTTAAACACTCATATCGAGGATTAGTAAATGTATGGTTACATAACTACCGGTAATTTCATCACCCCCAGAGATTTCATCACCCCCGGTGATTTTAGCGTGGCACCATCACGCTGTAGACGAACATAAATAAATAAACAAATAAATAGATAAAAACTTTAAAAAAACAAAAATAAACATAAGTTTCATTGTAATGTTTGAATGTGTGACTTAGGTTTTTTTGTTTTTTTTACCTTTGCGTTTTTCGTTTTACAAGGCCAGTAACATCGGTTACTAGTGTTGTTGTTGTTGTTGTTGCTGCTGCTGCTGCTGCTGTTGCTGCTGCTGTTGCTGCTGCTGCTGCTGTTGCTGCTGCTGCTGCTGCTGCTGCTGCTGCTGCTGCTGCTGCTGCTGCTGCTGCTGCTAAGGGAAGTAGGGGTTGTTGTGTTCAAAACTTTTGAAATTTGTGTTTGTTGTTGCGTTTGCTTCTGTCTGTGTTCTGTTCTATAATTTTTCGACTTGTTGCTTATCATTTTTTTTTTTTTTTTTCTTTCATCCCTACGGAGCCGACACAACAAAGCACCTGCAACACACTGGGACAATTGCTGGCCCCGTGCCAAAAGCAGAAACAATTATTATTATTATATTATAGTTTAGACAAAGGGCGGTGAATTGGCAGTATCGGTAGAGGGTCGGACGCCATGCTTTGACGCATAGAGTTACGGCCCTTCTGAGCCATTCTGAGTTCAAATCCCGTCGAAGTTAACTTTGCCTTTCATCCTAACGGGGGTCGATAAATTAAAGTACCAGTAATACACTGGGATAATTGCTGGCCTTGTGCCTATTGTAGAAACAATTATATTATAGTTTAGATTTGACATCGTTTAAACTAAACATTTTGAGAGAGTTTAGAGATACAACATAATTATTTTGGTGTTGTTGTTGTTAGCTGTTTGACCGAGTCACCAACCCAGTCTATTTATATCTTTTGATACCTTCCTCGCTTCTTTTTATTCTTCTTCTTATTATTATTATTATTATGGCCCGAGTGAATGGGCCTACTCTGAGCATGTGTCTGTAAATTAAAGGTGGAAAACTGGGAGAGGGCACTTGCCCTGGTGGTCAGGGTCACTGTGGCCTTTTAATGGGCTTTCTCCACAAATGTCCCTCGGATTCTCCCCCCTATTGGGGAATTTTTCTTTGTTATTTTTTTGTTACATCCTCTCTTTTTGTTTTTTTTACACGCAGAAATGCCCATTTGTACCGTCCTGTATTGTCCTGTACTGTCCTTAATGTCTACTTTATGTAAACCCTTGTGGTTAATAAAGAAATCATTATTATTATTATTGTTCTTTGAGTCTCAGTCATTGATGTTAGTTAACTGGAAAGTTTGTTGAAATGAGTATCAAGCCACTACCTGCAGCCTCAGATATTCAGGACGTATCGGAGGGTTCTTGTTGTTCCCAGCAAGCATGCCTTTTGAAGCGTTCCAAAAAGCGTGAAGGGGCCAATTTTTTTTAACCATCCCTGGAAACTTTTTGAAATAGTACCTAGTGCGCCTATGACAATCGGGACCGCTTTGACTTCATGGCAGTTCCAAATCCTTTTTACCTCCCACTTTAAGTCCTGGTATCGGTTAATTTTCTCTCTCTCTCCTTCTCTTGCACTCTCGTGTCGAATGGGCAGGCCACATCCATAATCAGGCACGATCTTTTTTCTTTGTCCACAACCACCAGGTCAGGTCTATTGTGTTCCAGTTTGTTGTCCGTCTGTATCCTAAAATCCCACAGCACTTTCACCTGATCGTTTTCTATCACTGACTCTGGCTTATGCTCATACCACTTCTCAGAATGTGGTAAATTGTTTACTTTGCATAGGTGCCAGTGGCTCACCCTGCCCATCACATCATGTCTCCAGCCCTTATAGTGAGTCTGGGCTAGGTGTTTACACTCGGATACAATGTGAGCCACAGTCTCCTCTCTCTCTCCACAGATCCTGCAGAGTGGGCTAGCCTCCTCCTTGTAAATATGGTGTTTAAACCACTTCGTTTTGAGGGCCTGCTCTTGCGCAGCCATTAACATTCCTTCTGTAGCCTTTTTAAGGTCTCCTCTTTTCAACCAGTTCCATGTCTGTGGATCTCTGAATTCAGTTTTCTCAAAGAAGGTACTATGAAGGGATTTTTCCTGAAGGCTGCTCTTTCTCCTTGTTGTTATTTCCTCCCTGGACATTCCCTGGTCTATTGTCCTCTCCTTCAGTACAGTTCTGAGCATTGGCTCCTAACTATCAGTCACGTATTTGTGTAGGTTGTTTTTCTCCATCTGAACACAGTCCTCTATGCTGATAAGACCTCTTCCACCTTCAGATCTCCTTAAGTAGAGTCTATCGACATCACTCCTCTTGTGGAACATGTTGTAGATAGTCAATAATTTCCTAGTCTTCCTATCCATTTCTTTTTGTTCAGCAACATTCCATCTCAGAATTCCCGCACTGTACCTAATAATAGACCAGCTCGGGAATTTACTGCACTTATGGTATTCCTACTGTTCAGATGTGACTTTAATACGCTCCTTACTCTCCGAATGTATTCAGTTCTTATCAATTCCTTCATTTTTTTGTTCTTGATGTCATCAGCCTCCAGAACACCCAAATACTTGTATCCTTCTTCAGTGTCAATTTCCTTTATCATCTCACCTGTTGGTACCTGGATTCCGTTGCTTCTGCTCAATTTACCCCTCCTCATCACTAGGACTCCACACTTACTAATACTAAATTGCATACATATATCATTGCTGAAAATACGGACAGTGTCAACAAGTACATCCAACTCCTTCTCGCTCTTCCCGAAGAGCTTAAGATCGTCCATGAAGAGGAGGTGATTGATGGTAAGCTCTCCCTTTCCCAACTTGTATCCTGCGCTCACTTTTCGCAGTATAATGGTCAGGGGCATCAGGGCAAGGACAAACAACAGAGGGGACAGACTATCTCCCTGGAAGATACCTCTCTTGATCTTCACGCCTCCCAAATTATTATTATTATTATTATTATTATTATTATTATTATTATTATTATTATTATTATTAATAGTATTATTATTATTATTATTATTATTGTCGTTATTATGTTTTTTTCGTGCAATGGCCATACTCGATAACGAGGGGGCAGCCATCATGTATGTATGTATGTATGTATGTATGTATGTATGTATGTATACAGACGCAGACGGCAATCACATTAATAAACATGTAAACATTACCGTGATCGCACGCTTTAACGTGCATGTTAGCTTTAGTACACATTTGGCTTGATATGCGGGCATGTAGCCACATATAAGGCACACTCTGACATAAACAAATACATTTCGCACACATAAACACTTTTTCAC
>OZ024740.1:397813277-397833277 GCA_964016885.1 Eledone cirrhosa | reverse complement strand
GAATAGACGAACAGTCAAATAACATGCCGGATCGGTCGAGGCCCGGAAAACTAAAGACGACGCTCTCGACAGTTATTTCCTTGAGTGAAGGTGACCAATGTGCAACTGGGACGACGACAACAATGACAATGACACCCACTTCAAGAACCATCAACCTTTCAGAAGAAAATACTGTCTTTCAGACATGAAACGACTGCACATTATATGCTTGTGGAAGGACTTGCCAGATACATATGGGATATCTTAAGGCTGGTTAAAGTCAGGTGGACTGGATTTAGTGAGACAGCTTCAGATGAAGGCCACAACGTGTGGTACAGTGAGGGTGACACCTATCACGAACATGGTGTAGGTTTCATCGTTAATAAAGCTAGAGTGAGCTCACTCATCAGCTGTACGCTTGTATGAAGCAGATCCATCACCAAGCGTTTGGTTGCAAGACCACAGAACATTACCATCATGAAATTGTGACGATGTTGTTGAAACGTTCTATGAAGACCTGAAGAAAATCATCAGGAGGGCTCCTAAAAAAAGGCATCCTCATCCTCTGAGGAAACTGAGACTAAAATGCCAAAGTAGGCTCGGGTGCATACGACCAATGGACTGGGATAATAGGATGATTCAGGATTGGAGAAACAGACCATCGTGCACTCTACCTACTAGAATTCGCTAGAACTCACAAGCTGACCCTAGCCAGCATATTCTTCCCACACAAGACCTCATGAAGAACAACATAGTATACACCCAATGGCAGAACGCACCTCAAAAGTTCAAGTCAAGTATCAATAAGGCCAGTACTAGGACTTTCCCTGGTGCAGATGTTGACAGTGGTCATGATTTGGTTTGTGATAGCACTAAACTGAAAAAGATCCATGATAAATGGGGCCACGTATATCAAATTTGATGCTGACAAACTAAGAGATCCTAGGGTTGTAGTAATGTTTGAGGAGAACGTAGGCTGCAGGTTTGCTGACCGCATCCTTCTAGAAGATATTAACTACTTAACCAACAACACCAAGGAAGCACTTCATGAAACAGCTTTAGAAGTGCTGGGGAGAAAGAGAAGAAAAAGGAAACCATGAGTCACTGATGGTATCTTGGACTTATGTGATTTAAGATGTGACTTGAGGAAGACCAGGAGGCAAGACAACAATACAACGCTGTGAACAGGAGGGTCAGGAAGGAAATGAGGGAAGCTAAAGTGAAGTGAATATCAGACTAGTGCAAAAACACCGAAGCTGGAATAAAAAGAGGAAGGATGCTTATGAAACCCTCAAAATACTAATAAAAAGAAAGCAACACACCAAGGATACTCCAATTCTCCAGGAGGAAGGTGAAGAGGCAGTGCACACTCATAAATGGTAAATCGCGAGGAGTCAATAACATTCCATCTGATCTCATAAAACATGAAAGGCCAAAACTTACCAAGGCACTGATATCTGTCAGAAGACATTGGTAACAATAAGGTGGCCAAAGTTGTGGACCCAATCACTGATGCTACTCATTCCCCAAAAAACGAAAACTTAAGACTCTGCCAGAACTACAGAATAATCAGCCTAATTAGCCATCCCAGCAAGGTATAGGTAGAGAGTTAGTTCATTTATATATATATATATATATATATATAATTAAAGGTTAAACACGGTTCAATGAATAAATCAATGAATAAAGTTTCACAATAGATTAGAAGCACTCCACAGTAATGGTTTTCCGGAGTTATTAATATTAATTCAAAATATTAACAAATATAGACATTTATGTGATCAAGTATATTTTATTATACATATTTCAGAGGTACTGAGCTATTTCAACAGTACGTGCTCATCAGATAAAATAAGTTGATGCTTGACATACCTTGACTATGTTGATGGTTAAAATTCAGTCATGGCAGTGAATTAGTTATGACAAAACTCAATATTTATATACTTTAAGATTGAGACATGAAAAAATTACATATAATACAGAGGGTGCGCGTGAGAAAGCTTATAAAGATACATAATAATAAATAACTACTAATATAATATAAACCTACATAACTGTTAAAAATTTAAATAATTTAAATAAAGTAATATATGGATAACACATCAGGAAGACGGAGAGAGAAACAGATGAGGAAAGAGAGAATGACTAGAAGTATAGAATTATCTTATGCACGAAAGCAAAAGAAAATTGATTAAGGATAGAGAGAAGAGGAGAAAAAATAAGTTTTATAGTATAAACACAGGGAGGGAGACTTGTATTGTCATGGATAAACAGCGTATAATTAGATGAGGTAAATATATATATATATAAATATATATTTGGGCATAGCTTGGGGAATGATTAATTTCGAATCCTTAAATTAGTTAGAAATAGTCAATTAATCAAAACATCAAACATATATCTGGGTGTAGTTATATCACGGTTTATTTTCGAATCCTTAAGTTAATTAGAAATAGTCAATTAATCAAATATATATATCCCAGCGCATCCGGATGACCGTTAAATTTCGAATCCTTATATTAGTTAGAAATAGTGAATTAATCAAATGGCATAAGATTTCTGACTATAAAATTTATAAGGATTTATATTATAGTATAATATCATATTTAAAGTGTTTGCAAACATGAGAAAGAAAAGACTTAAGATTTTCATCAACCCGAAGGTAATCCAAATTAAATTATATTAAAAAATTATATTAAAAAATAATCATTATATAATTTAGAAAATAATTACAATTATAAAGTTAAAATTAGAATGCCCTTAAGTATCCAAAAGCCATATAAATGTACTTAAAAAGGATATTATTAAACTAGATATATGCATTTGTCTAAATTTATATAAAGAGTATACTGTTTAAAGTTTAAGACAATATTAGTCAGTTATATATAATATAATAAATATATAAGTATGTATACGTACATACATATATGTATACAGACGTACAGTAATATGTATATATATATATACATACATGCACACATATATATATGTACGTATGGATTCACCGAACATTTATTATAATGCTCGGTGTGTTTGTAAACAAACATCCCGAATTAAGCCGTACAGTGTCTAGCAACCATCGTTGCTCATTTGTTCAACCCTGACAAATAAATATAATTACTGTTAATAGTGTTATAAATAAAGTTTTACATCAAGTTAAGTGGAAAAAATTAGTCAACTAGGATATATACTATAAATATACAAATCAAACTTCTTGAATCATAAAACACAGATTCAAAATAAATAAATGAATGGTTTACGAGTCCATATAAGTGTCAAATATATAAGCTATATAATTTAAAAATACAAAAAAAAAAACGAAAATTAAATGTATTTAAACAATCAAATGATATGCATACTCATCAAAAGATCATGTTAACAATTTATATGTTTATGTAGAACCCTTAATCTAACATTAATCATATCGTAAATAATAAAAATTATTAGAAGGTTTTATAATCTGTTATAGTATCGTTTTACGAACTCAGTTGATAATAAATGTCAAAATCAAAACTTATTTATTCAATGTTTTTTCCTGACTTTTTGTGAGGCTTGGAATGTAGATGTAGCTTTATGTAAGCAATTTGAGAATAATTCACTTTTTTTGTTAATTAAGTTATCATAATTATTAATTATTAATAGGGTCTTCATAGTACAAAGATTACAGTTAGGTGATATTGAAGAATTCTAGTAGATTTCTAATTTTAACTTTATAATTGTAATTATTTTCTAAATTATATAATGATAATTTTTTAATATAATTTAATTTGGATTACCTTCGGGTTGATGAAAATCTTAAGTCTTTTCTTTCTCATGTTTGCAAACACTTTAAATATGATATTATACTATAATATAAATCCTTATAAATTTTATAGTCAGAAATCTTAGAAAGTTATCGTTATAGGTAATCCAGTTAGAGGTTGTGAGTACTCTGCGTCGTGAATATATGATATACAGCCAACCCATGTTACTCTTCATTCGTTCACTATATATTTATATATATATATATATATATATATATATATATATATTCATTAGTTAAGCAAAACAAGACCACACATTTCACAAGGAAGACATTATTAAAAGATTGTCAACAAATTTTAGTTTGATGTAAGGAATGTAGAGAATAATAATAATAATATTAATAATAATAATGTCCGTTTACAATTGTTTCGCTACTCCATATAATATTTCTGGATCAAATGACTATATATCATTATTGATCTGGTTCAGTTGAAAATAATTAACATATTTAAAAACAGAGCGGCTCATCGGAACTTCAAAGGAATATGAATTAAAATAGGGAGAGAATGTTACATAATGTAATGTTCCATATATTGGTATTTCACTATGGTGTCCTGAGTGTATCAATTGTCAGCCATAATCAAGCAGTATTCTTCTGTCGAGGCTGCATTGTGTGAGATCTGCCTATGGGTAACAAGGTAGCCGCCAATGGACATATTTACCTTACTAATTAGAGGGTGGTTTCAGGGGAAGTAACTCCTCGAGGGATTAGAAATTGTGGGTAGTTTATAGTTAAGTGCTAATTTTTAAATTTTTAATTGAGAGACAATGTAGGGGAGGTAACTTATAATTATCTAAGTTAGTTATAGCTATTTAACTTATTAGCTACAAGTAAAAATGGGGCTAGATGACTATGTTGGATCAAATATTCGGTTGGCGAAGGAATTAGCTCTTCGATGTTGACAGCTAATAGTTACCTCCGTTCTATCGTTATTCGGTAGAGGTCGTGATAGAGTTATGTAATATGCTTCGGTAATACAGAGATATAAGCGGTCAGTGTTAGAAGGATTAGATGGGGGAGGTGTGCTACTAGAGTAAGTATTTGTGTAGTGGCGTGGTGTATTTGACAGGGGTGGTGGTACCGCGGTGTGGGAGTTATACTGTCTTAGTTTATGATGGTTACTGAATGCGATGTGGCTAGCTAGGTTAGGTGTTGTGGAGAATGAGATTTTAATGTTATTTTTATTAAAGAGTTTGTAATATCTATGGTTGGGGGCGGGGGATGTTAAGATAGGATAGAGAAGAAGCGTTTAGGGATATTAGTGGCTAGATTAGATGAGAATGGGGGGTTAAGCCAGGTGATATTTCTAGGCCTATTTATTCTAGGGGTTCTAGTGGGGTTGGTAGGGGCCTTCTTAGGGTTATTATTACCTGGGGATTTGTTATTTGTCATCCCATTTCTCATTCCTATTCTAGGGTTGATTTTTAGCTTGCTACTTGGAGTGGGGAGCAGGCCGCTGCCACCATTAAAGTTCCCTGTATAGGTGCTGTAACTGCTAAAATTCCGGCGAATCTGGCTATATGCTAAGGTATTTCTAACATCCTGCTGGACCCTTTTGAGAAAGATCTATTCAACTTCGTCAGGAGCATTAAATTCAAAAAGCATTATAGACACAAGAATAATCTCCTCACTAAATTAGCAACAACTATAAACAAATTTAAAGATAGCCACCTCTTACATGTTATGTCTGACAAAACTAAAAATCTATACACCATGACTCCTGAAACTTACAACTCATTCATTCTTAAGGAACTTAATAAAAACTATAAAAAAAACTATACCCTCCAGTGTAAACGTACTTAACCGAAAAGCGCAGGCTTTGGTTAAGGACTTGCATCTGGATAGATTTACCCACCCTTATGTACCAACAACCCAAAGGTTCTCTCTCAAGTATCATAAGCCAAACTTTATAGAGAACCCATCTATTAGACTTATAAGCCCAACCACATCCGACCTGGGTCGTATCAGTAAGAACATCCTTGATAGGATCATCCCTGGACTACGGGATGATATCACCTACAAGTTGTGGTCCAACACCGGCCAAGTCATTAGATGGTTCTCCGATCTATGGTCCAAGCAATCTATGAGGTTCATCCAATTTGACATCGACAGCTATTACGCTTCAATAACCCCGGAACTGCTCAACAAAGCACTAACCCTAGCCAGCACCAACTCGGACATAACCAATAATGAGATTGACATCATACTTATGGCTAGGCAGACCATCATTGAATTCAACGGAACACTCTGGACTAGAAAAGACAGAACAGACAACTTTGACATCACGATGGGCTCAAGTGACTCTGCGCAAATCAGCAATTTAGTTGGAATTTACCTATTACATAACATCAGAGACGAAATCCAACCCTTGCAAGGCGGAATATACAGGGACGACGCCCTATTTGTAGTCCACAATTGCACTAATCGGGGCATTGATTTGCTCAAAAAACAATTACATAGATTCTTTAAAAATAACGGTCTCTCTATCACCATCGAGCCGAACCATTAAGTAGTAAACTTCCTAGACGTCACCCTGGATCTTAACAATAACCTATATTACCCTTACCATAAACAGGTGAAATACTCACATATATTAGCCTACACTCTAACCACCCACCGGCAGACATCAGAGTAGTAATCAAATCTATCTCGTATAGGATCTCCATGCTATCAGCAAATGAGGAGATATTTATAAACCATGCACCATATTATAATAAGGCTCTTTCTGAATCTGGTTATGAACAATCCATTTACTACATACCTAAATGCCATAACACAGCAATTCACCATAATAAACTTAACACTAGAACTAAAAATACCTTAGCATATAGCCAGATTCGCCGGAATTTTAGCAGTTACAGCACCTATACAGGGAACTTTAATAGTGGCAAACTAAAAATCAACCCTAGAATAGGAATGAGAAATGGGATGACAAATAACAAATCCCCAGGTAATAATAACCCTAGGAAGGCCCCTACCAACTCCACTAGAACCCCTAGAAGGAATAGGCCTAGAAATATCACCTGGCTTAACCCCCCATTCTCATATAATCTAGTCACTAATATCCCTAAACGCATCTTCTCTATCCTATCTAAACATCCCCCGCCCCCCAACCATAGATATTACAAACTCTTTAATAAAAATAACATTAAAATCTCATTCTCCACAACACCTAAGCTAGCTAGCCACATCGCATTCAGTAACCATCATAAACTAAGACAGTATAACTCCCACACCGCGGTATTACCACCCCTGTCAAATACACCACGCCACTACACCAATACTTACTCTAGTAGCACACCTCCCCCATCTAATCCTTCTAACACTGACCGCTTAGGTTAAACTTAGGTTAAACTACCCTACTCTCACTAACCGCAGAAGCAACTGCATCTGCCGTTACCCTAATGCATGCCCACTAAATGGACACTGCCTGACACCCAACATAGTCTATAGGTGCACGGTTAAAACTGCTTCTAATACCAGCTCCTATATCGGGTCTACCTCTAACCCTTTTAAGGTACGCTATAACGCGCACTCTTTTTCCTTCCGAGACCCTAACAACAGATGTTCGACATCTCTAGCTAGGCTCATTAAAAACCTTAAATTAACCAACATTGAACTCTCACTAACATAGGATATCTCAGCTAGGTCCCAACCGTTCAATGGACGAAGAAAATCTTGTGATCTCTGTATTACCGAAGCATATTACATAACTCTATCACGACCTCTACCGAATAACGATAGAACAGAGGTAACTATTAGCTGTCAACATCGAAGGGCTAATTCCTTCGCCAACCGAATATTTGATCCAACATAGTCATCTAGCCCCATTTTTACTTGTAGCTAATAAGTTAAATAGCTATAACTAACTTAGATAATTATAAGTTACCTCCCCTACATTGTCTCTCAATTAAAAATTTAAAAATTAGCACTTAACTATAAACTACCCACAATTTCTAATCCCTCGAGGAGTTACTTCCCCTGAAACCACCCTCTAATTAGTAAGGTAAATTTGTCCATTGGCGGCTACCTTGTTACCCATAGGCAGATCTCACACAATGCAGCCTCGACAGATGAATACTGCTTGATTATGGCTGACAATTGATACACTCAGGACACCATAGTGAAATACCAATATATGGAACATTACATTATGTAACATTCTCTCCTTATTTTAATTTATATTCCTTTGAAGTTCCGATGAGCCGCTCTGTTTTGAAAAATGTTAATTATTTTCAACTGAACCAGATCAATAATGATATATAGTCATTTGATCCAGAAATATTATATGGAGTAGCGAAACAATTGTAAACGGACATTATTATTATTAGGGCGGTGGATTGGCAGTATCGGTAGAGGGTCGGACGCCATGCTTTGTAGCTCAGTTACGTCCCTTTACGAACTGAGTTCAAATCCCGCCGAGGTTAACTTTGCCTTGCATCCTTACGGGGTCGATAAAATAAAGTACCAGTAATACACTGGGATAATTGCTGGCCTTGTGCCAAAAAGTAGAAACAAATATTATTAAGGCGGTGGATTGGCAGTATCGGTAGAGGGTCGGACGCCATGCTTTCCAGCATAGTTACGTCCCTTTACGATCTGAGTTCAAATCCCGCCAAGGTTGACTTTGCTTTCATCCTTACGGGGTCGATAAAATAAATTACCAATAATGCACTGGGTAATTGCTGGCCTTGTGCCCAAAGTAGAAACAATTATTATTAATATTATTATTATTATTCTCTACATTACTTACATCAAACTAAAATATGTTGACAATCTTTTAATAATGTCTTCCTTGTGAAATGTGTGGTCTTGTTTTGCTTAACTAATGAATATTTCCAGCTCTGCGCGCCTAACTTCTGCATGAACTCAGCCACCTAGCTGCTTTCTACTGCATATTGCACATTGAGCACATGCCTTTACGCTTTGGCTTCTAACTAATTCACCAATCTCTCCTCTTCTATCTCCATCTCTTTCTTTAAGATTGGTTACTCTCGAACTGTGTATATATATATATATATATATATATATATATATATATATATATATGTATGTATGTATGTACTGTATATATATATATATAGAAAAACCACAGACCCTCCATCTCAACTCTACTTTTGAAAAGCAGAAGAACTGCGAAACCGGTAAAGGAACCAAATAAATATATATCTTTTTTTTAAATAAGACTCCAGTTGCATTTTCGATTTCATCTTTTTTTTCTTCATACTTTCACTCGTGTAGGACACCTCGGTTATTTTTCATTTTGTAAAAAAAACCTCACTTTCTAATATATATATATATATATATTATTTAAACACATTCATTTACTATGGCTATTGCTGAGCTTTGTTACTCTAAAGCTTCACCTGTGCACTCACGGGATAACCAGTCTTGTCTAATGATCCTGTGAGGCTCATCACTTAGCCATAATAAATGAATATCTAAACTCTACTTCGGTATTGAGTTTTCATTCTTACGTCCGTCAATAATTCACGTACCCTCAGGTCTTGAATTATCCCCCCCCCCCCCATCCCGCTTATTAAATTTTGCTAATCTATCTCCGGCGAAATGTTATTGTAAATGATTCATATTGATACACCAGATTTTATTTTACATTAAAACAATATTATATACGACAAAAAAAAAACCTTACAAGAAATCCTATCTTTACGAACGTACTCTATACAATTACTGATTTCTCAAGCCACTCCCCCTCATTCCCACCCCTCCTATTATTTGGAACACGACAGTCCACCAAAGTCTCCGACTCTCTATGTCTATCACACAAAACTCCCCTCTCAAGACCTACTACACGGAACTCTCTTCTAATCCCCTCTCTATATCTACTACACGTTACTCTCTTCCAATCCCACTTTCTATATCAATTAACACTTGATATAGACGTGATTTACTTTGCTCCGGATTTTTACGGATTGTTGTCAAAAAAACTGTGAGTTTATTGCTCAATTTAATAACATTGTTTAGTTTAACCCCTTGCCTGGGCCGTCAGACGTTGAGTCAACTAATTTTCGCCCCTTTCTGGGGCGGAATTTTCAATTTTTATCTAAAAACTGTAGACTTGGTGGCAATGGATGCCATTTCCACCTCGTAGACTGTCGTGAGTGCCACGCCCACTAAGAAAAGTGGTGGAGGGAAGGTAGAAGTACAAAGCTTGCAGCCGTCCCCCCTCGCATCATCGAAAAACGTGAAAAATATCGAAACCACGAAACCAAACCCGGTAAATAATACCAGCACCAACAACAAGAACAATGACAACAACACCACAACCAACAACTGCAACAATAGCAACACCAATATTATCAACAGTGACAGTAACAAAAAAGACAACACCAAAACAACATTCGCACAGACCGTAAAAAAAAACGAACTATACACGCCAATAGACATGACAAATGCTAAACAACTATTACAAGACGCAAAACAATTCGTGACTTTTGGCGAAAACGGTGCTTTAGCATCAATTCTCCACAGGAATTACGTAGAGAAGCTGTCCTGAAAACTGTGGTTTTCAGGACAATATCGAACGAAACAAGAAAACCAGCTCAATTATCACAAAATAAAATTGAGCTGGTTCTAAAAGATGCAATGAAGGACTTAACCTTCATAAAAAAAGGTAAACTGTTTGGTAGCATTTCGGTGCTAATGAACAACCAGTCAACAGCTCAAAAGTACTCGGTAGCACCCATTGTGTCCCCCCGCTTCACCTTTTACCCCACATACAGGGGAAAAAGGACACAAAGAATAAAAATAATGAGTATCACACCAAATGTAAATATTTGGTGGATACTATGTGGAATAATTAACTTTGACGAAGACAAGATAATTTCAATAGGAAAGTCCGCCGGAGGTGTATTTGGTGGGACCACCGTAGAAGTTCTGGTGCAAATGAGCACAGAACGAATAGCGAATATCCCACAACGCGTGCCTCTGGACGGGCTAACTTATATAAACATTTCAGTGGAGGGAAGGCGGCCGTCATGTTACCACTGCTTAAGCAGGGGTCACCTGAGGGCTGCCTGTCCTCAATTAACGAGTCAAACAAAAAAAGGCTCTTCTGCCAACCCCGAACACAACAACACAACCACCACAACAACAACAACAACAACCACAACAACACGGAAAAATAACAACACAAAACACTGTTCCACCCAACCCCTCCCCACCTAAAACAAATACAAAAGCAACCACAACAAAACCCCAAAATATACCCCTCCCCAACAACACGGAAGAGGACTCCGTATCAACGTCACCCAGTGACGACGAGGGAGAACCCTTTCAACAGGTGAAAAGGAAAAAAAAGGCACCACATCAACAAAAATGCCACAAACACACAGCCACCAGCACAAACAGAACAAACATCACAAATAAAAAAAACCACCCCTCCCCAAAACATAACACGTACTATAAAACGCAAACACCCGCAAGAACAACAAACAAAAACAAACACAACACAACAAAAACTCTATACATACATTAACAAGAACAATAAAACGTTGATGAAAGCGATAGAAAATAACCCTTCGGTGGAAACCGAAGGGATCACTTTCACCTACGCAGCGAACAAACCGCACCTAATGATGATTAGGGTCCCAACGGAAACCTATGTAACTTTGAAAAAGAACCATCCAATGCATGTGGGGACCAACTGCACCAAACCACATAACAGCGTCCTATTGAGATGTTTCCCCACCCCCACACCAGACACCCACACCCCACCAAACACCCTAATCCCACCACACACTGATGTCCTCACCCCACCACAAACCACCACCCCACCAAACAACCCTTCCAACACCCCCATGGAAATTGTGCAGCCTGGCCCCCAGGAGACGAAGAGGTAAGTAATTTCCTTTCCTCTTCCTTTTTACCTCTTCAGCACCAACATGGCCAATATAAGAGTTGGATGTGTGAATGCACGCGGCTTGGGGATGTCCTGGAAACAGGGCAAACTCTTAAATGACCTCGGGTCGCACAGAGTGGATGTAATGGTTATTTGCGAGTCCAGGATCAGCAGCGAGCGCCAACTGGCCCCCATCTTCGACGACTTTGAGATCTACGTATCTCTCTGTCAGCCGAGGGGTGGGGGTGGGGTTGTCGTTCTGCTGCGAAAATACCTGGGTCTTGCCACACAGAAGGTACACCTGGACCCGGAGGGTCGACTGGTGGTTTTAGACGTCGGCAGTGGTGAAGGTGGAGCTTTCAGGCTGGTGGCAGCGTATGCCCCATCTGGGACACCGCGACCGGACTTCTTCCGACGCCTGGAGAATTTCCTGGGAACGTCTCGCTCCTTGCTTTTGGTGGGGGACTGGAATGGTATCCTGGATGCACGTTGGAACTATGTAGGGGCATGTCCCGATAGAGGGGGGGGTGTAACAGCCTCAAACGATTAATCGGCCGATTTGATCTGGCCGATAGATATCGACTAGATTTTCCGACTGTGCCACGGTGGAGGTGGAGTAATCGCAGCGGAACATCTAGGTCGTACCTAGATAGGTTCCTAGTTAGAAATAAGGATAGGGACATATTAAGCTGTCCACGAATGTTCATGGTTGACTATTCGGATCACAAGTTGGTGACCGGAGTGGTCAACCTTGATAGAACTCATAGACAGGGACCCGGTTACTGGAAGCTAAACTTGTCTTTACCGACAAACAAAGCTTACAGTAAGCGGATTAGCACACTAGTTAAGCAGCGTTTGACGGGGGCAATTGTCAACAACAGGTGGTGGGGCTCTCTCAAGAGAGAAATTAGAATAGAATCGATAGGTTTTAGTCGGGAATTAGCATCAGATAGGAATAGAACTGAAAGGGAATTAACAAATAGAGTAGAAGAGGCGATTAGGAGTGGCAACGTGGCCGGCTTGCTGGCGTCAAGAACGGCCCTAGACCAGTTCTTTGATGCGAAGCACGAGGGCTGCGTTGTCAGGAGTAAAATACGTGCTCTGGGTAACGAGGGAGCCAAAGCTGTTAGCTGGGCCCGAGTGACAGAGGCAAAAAGTGGAAACAAGTCCACGATTCGGTCTTTGAAGGACCAGGATGGACGCGTGATCCTTGAACCTGAGCGGATGAGCGCGGCCTTTCAACGGCGATTTGCACGACTGTTCGGGAGGGGCGGCGGGCCGGGTGGGGCCATGGATTTCGGTCCATACCTCGACGGTCTGGCGCGGCTCTCGGACGGGGAGGCGAAGTCCTGCGAGAGGCCGATTTCAGCCGCTGAAATAGGGGAAGCGCTGAGCCAATGCGGCAAACGCAAATCTCCGGGTCTCGATGGTCTACCATACGAACTTTATGTAGCGATGGCGGGCTTGTACTCCGGTCTCCTCGAGGCGGTCTACTGCAACTGGCAACAGAACGGGAGAATTCCCAGTTCTGTGACCAAGGGCGTAGTCACGCTGGTGAGGAAGGACGAGAACAAAGGGGATGACATAGATAACTTCAGGCCCATAACTCTGCTAAACACAGAGTTAAAGATTTTGGCCAAGGTGTTAGCGAAGAGGTTGGCGCTTGTCGTCGGGAACCTGGTGGGAGAAGCGCAGACATGCGCAATCCCGTCCAGGTCCATACACGACAACCTCCACCTCATGCGATACATCGTAGAGAGGGTAGGGAACGAACCCGGCTTTGGTGGGGCCCTGATCAACTTGGATCAATCTAAAGCGTTCGGTAGGGTTGACCATCGGTACCTGGATTCGGTGCTCGCGGCGGCAGGCTTCGGACCCGTTTTCAGAGGCTGGATTGCTGCAATGCACAGCAGCAACACCTGCTCGAGGGTCAAGGTGAACGGCTACCTCTCGGAGCCGTTCCAAATCACGCGATCCATTCGACAGGGATGCCCTCTCTCCTCCCTCCTGTATGTGCTGGCTCTCGAGCCACTACTGAGGAAGCTGGAGCTGTTGCAGGGCATCCCCTTGGAACCGGGATTGCGGAAAGCGGTGTCGGCCTACGCCGATGACGTGACAGTAATGGTGTCGTGCGCCTCGGAAATCGGACAGATCGGCACCTTACTGGAGGAATATGAAAGGTTCACAGGAGCCAAGCTGAACCGGGACAAGTCCGTCGGTTTGCAACTCGGGACGTGGAGGGGCATCGGACGCTGGACGGAGGGACCGGTGAAGCTGCTCGGGTCTGGTTCGGACCGGACCTCCAGGTGGAGAAAAACTGGGACGAGGTAACGGGCAAGGTGTTTGCACTCGCCCAGAAGTGGGCCGAGTGCAAACTATCCCTGAAAGGTCGAGCGGAGGTGGCGAACACTTATATAGCGTCCGTCATCTACTACCGCTTGACCGTCGTGCTTTGCCCAGAGAAAAGACTCGCCAAAATGGAGCGCGCGCTCTTCCGATTTCTTTGGAAGAAGCGGGCTCCTTTGGTGAGAAGATCCATCTGCTGTCAACACCCTTCGAACGGAGGGCTGGGGATGCCGTGGCTGACGATGCGTAGACACGCATTAAGGCTACGGCACCTCCAGGTATTCCTCACCGGTCAGCCGGTGTGGGCCCTGTTTGTGAGGCGAGCCTTTCCGAGACTCGTCTCACTCACCGAGTTGCAATCCTGGGTCAAGCAAAGACCGAGAAAAGTGGGCGACTGGCACATTGAATGTGCCCAGGCGCTCACGGCGCTCTGGCAAGCGGATCCGGCAATCAGTGGAGACTCAACCTCAACATTCTATAGAGGGTTGGTGCGCAGTAAGTGCGACGACGCTCTCGGAGAGGCTCTGGGCATGGAGGAAGACGAGCTGGCCAGTCTGTTTGGTAGGACGTTTCGCCCGGGACCGATGGACAACTTCCAAAAGTCCCTGGCTTGGCAATGTTACCGAGGAGCTCTACCCGTTCGGGACAAGCTCTACAGACACGGGCGCCCGGGTAGGGACCCCTCGAAGAAGATCTGTCCAAGATGCGTGCGTGACGAGAAAACCGTCGCACACGCATTCGTACACTGCCCGGGCGTTGCTGACCTGTGGGGCTATGTAGAACGACTACTGTCGCGGGTGGGACCAATCCGGTTGACCACCGAGAACATTGTCACAATCAAACCGCCTCCCCCTTTCAAAAACGAAGGAGAGGCAGTTTTCCTCTGTGTGATAGCCATGGCGAAAGAAGTTGTATGGTGGACAAGGTTTAAAGGGCTGAAGTCAGACACCTATCTCTCCGGCCAACAACTGGTATTTTTTTTCAAGTACCACTTTAGAAGAAGGATCAGAATGGAGAGAGAGGTGCTCTACCCCAGCAAGTTTTATGAAAGATGAGTGAAAGTAGCGAGAATGGCCCGAGTGAATGGGCCTTCTCTCTATATCAGCCTGTAGGTGAGAGAGGAGAAGAATGAGAAGAGGAAGGAAGCACCCGCTCTTTGTGCTCCTGAAGAGGAGGGTTGCACCATTTTTCGGGGGTGTGTGCGACCCATGTCAACGCCCCTCCCTATTGAGGACATCGATTGTTAAATTTAATTTGTTATATGTTTTTTTACACGTCTTTTTAAATGTATGTAAACTCCCCACCTTTGTATTTGTCCCAATCTTTGATGCCCTGGTGGCAAATAAATAGAAATATATATCAATTACCACCAAACTCTCCCCCTCTCTATATCTATATCTATCTCTCCCATCTGTCTCCTCATAAAATGCACATAAATTGTAGCGTATATACAAATAGATGTGTGTTTTGATAGTTTGGTGAGGAAAATATAATTATTGGGTGAGGGTGGGGTACCGTTAATCTTCTACGCGTTGTAGAGCTTTTAAACTTATTTAAATGTATGTGTGTGTGTATATATATATATATATATATATATATATATATATATATATATATATATATATATATATATAAATTAAAATTAAGAATTAGAAATAGAAGCCAGGACTATCCATCATCAGTTGTCTACTCATAGGTATTTCTTCGCATTAAAGACCAGATACCTCAGGCTAGCGCGAAAAATAACTAAAATAAGTTATTGGGATAAAAAGAATTGGATGGAGAAAGAGAGAAAGGTAAACAAACACGAATGGTGAGGCAACGTAAAGAGAGGAAAAAGTCCATCGTCTCACACCGTGCGAAATTCTTTCCTCGCTTACTTTCGCACGGTTAAGATGTGTCTTTCGTCTTCTCGTCAAAATTCGCAAGTTCTTATGTTCAAATGAATCATTGACTTAATTTTCTCATTTTTGTTGTCTTTACGTTGCCTCACCATTCGTGTTTGTTTACCTGTCTCTCTTTCTCCGCCCAATTCTTTTTATCCCAATAACTTATTTTAGTTATTGTATTGCTCTAGCCGGAGGTATATGGTCTGTAATGCGAAGAAATACCTATGATGGCTAGTAGACCACTGATGATGGATAGTCCTGGCTTCTATTTCTAATTCTTAATTTTAATTTGTATATCACATTTGCATCAACACAGCACGCCATTTTTCATTCATATATATATATATATATATATATATATATATATATATATATACCTGGAGTTGCGACCGATAGATAGTATTAGCAACTGGAAAGACCAATGGAAACATAGTTTCCTAGGTCCGATTTGACGAAAGTCAATCAACTGTCGATATATATATATATATATATATATATATATATATATATATATATATATATATATATATATATATATATATATATATATATATAACTTTGATAACTTTGATAGGTTTCGGCCAGTATTGGCCCAGGCCATGTCTAACTTAATAGCACCACCTGGCAAAGTCTTACAAATCAGTGTTTGGGCAGCATGACCCACTCGATCAGAGAGTTATTGTTTACAGAGGCATATCCGGGTATAGGAGGCTTATCCGGGATTTCTTGAAGGAATTTATCCAAAGACTTCTTGAACTTGATGGGGTCTGTCTCTGCTTTGATGTGTCTTGGTGTAGTGTTAAAGAGTGCAGGGTCAATTGAGGTGAAATAATTGTGCCGCGTTGTTGTTATGTGTTGCGAGTGAGATTTTTGTTGCGGGCGGATAGCACGGGGCCCAAGCCTTGGGTGTACACTAAAGGTGATGCCAACATCATTTGGGCAAAGCTGATGGAATATTTTCCACATCATGTAGATAATGTACCACTCACGGCGACGTTGGAGAGAATAAAGTTTGAGCTTTTCTAATCGATTCCAATAGTCAAGGCCTGTCATGCCATCTATCTTTTTTGTAATTGACCTTTGGGGTGCTTCAACTTTCATAATACTTTGTTTCGTGTGGGGTGACCACAGTGGACAACAGTATTCAAGGTGGGGTCGGGCAAAAGTGGAGAAGAAAAGGATAATAGTGTGGATATCTCTCGACTGGAAGGTTCTGAGAATCCAGGAACACATTCTGCTGGCCATATCAACTTTGCTGTTTATATGAGTGACCCAGCTTATGTTGTTATCCACCATAATTACTCCCAGGTCTCTGATGTTATTGGATGCCACTAGAGTTTCACCCGAAGGAAGAGAGTATGGTAGTTTCAGGGCATCCTTTTTTCCAAAGTGGATTAATTCAAATTTATCCTCATTCAACAGCATATTGTTCATTTCTGCCCATTGGATAACAGCTAGTAGGTCTGACCGAAGGCAAGTCCGGTCACCCACCTCATTGATGACCCTTTGGAGTTTGGAATCATCTGCGAAGATTCTGATATTGATGTGCTTGATGATGTCAGTAATGTCATTAATGTAGATGATGAAAAGAAGTGGGCCCAAAGCAGTGCCTTGTGGGACGCCACTGTTGACTTTGGCAGGGCTTGATTTTACTTCTTCGACTACAACATGCTGGGTTCTGCCTGTCAGGAAACATTTGATCCACTGTAGTAACCTTCCAGAGACACCAACATTGGATAGTTTTTTCAGTAGAATCTTATGATCAACCCTGTCGAAGGCCTTGCTGAAATCAAGGTAGATGACATCAGTGTTGGAGCCCTCTCTCAAGGCTCTCAAAACATTGTCAAAGTGATGCAGGAGCTGCGTTAGGCAGTCCCTTCCATTACAGAACCCATGTTGGTTGGAGTTTAGCAGGTCGTTGATTTCAAGAAAGTGGGTTATTCGTGATCTCACCACCCTCTCAAATACCTTGATAATATGAGAGGTGAGTGAGATCGGTGGTAGCTCACTGCAAGGGACTTATTTCCCTTTTTGAAGACTGGGACAACAGACTGGGACAGAAAGTTTTCAGGAATATAGCCAGTGTCCAGTGAGTTCCTCCACAGATTAGCAAGAGGAGATGCAAGTTGGTGTCGACACACCTTCAGGACACAAGCAGGGAACCTGTCAGGGCCTACTGCTGAATTGTGTTTAATTTCGTTTATTGCCGCTAAGACAACAGGAGCGCCAAACGTTATGTCTGATATAGTGTGTTGGGGGTTAACATCACTGATACAGCCCAGATCGGCCATATCAGGATTGCTGAAAACAGAGCAGTATTGTTTCTGCAGTATCTCGCCAATGGTTTTGGCATTGTCCTGGAGTGTGCCATTTTCATCAACTAGGGGGCCAACAGTAAAGACGGTGACCTTGTGTTTTTTAGCAAATGAAAAGAACATTTTGGGGTGAGTTTGATTTTCTCAATGGCCCACCTCTCTTCAGCTATTCCCTGGTTATTGATGATGGTCATCATGCATTGCTGGAGGTTATATTCTTTTTACTCAAGCAGGGTGATAGCCATTGAAATTTTTTTGTTTGTTCTTTTTATTTTTCTGATAATTGTTTTTTTGTTTTGGGGGATACTGCACTTGGTTTTGTTCACAGGTTTTGGTGGGGTGTGTTTTGTACATATATTTGTGACAGTGTCTACAAAGATCTGCCAAGATATTTTGATGTTGGTGGAAGTGTGTGCGTGTGTAAAAGACCAGTCGACATGTGATAGTTCGTTCATAATTGCATCCCAATTGGCATTGTAGAGATCCATGTTATCAAATGGGTGGGCTGGAGAGAGGACCCTAGGATTAGCTTTCAGCTGGCGGAATCTCAGGTTACAAAGAACCATGTCATGGTATGAGAGAAGGGTGTTTTCCACTGTAATATTATGTATAGTGTTAGTGTGGTTACTAAACACTAGATCCAGAATGTTCTTCTGATGCCTCGTTGGTGCAAGGACAAGTTGGGACAAGAAAAACTCATTCATAAAGTCAAGAAGTGACTCGACAGCCTCTTTGTCAGTGGTTGAGGCTGTGGAGCCTGGTTTCAAACTACATGTAGACCAATCGACACAGGGTAGATTAAAGTCTCCCATCAAAAGTATGTTGCTAGAATGGCACTGTTTAATAAAGCATTTAATACTGTTGAGGCATTCTTTGAAGCAGATTATGGGTGTTTGTGGTGGCCTATAGAGCCCAACTAATGTCAGGTCATTGGCTTTATTGCGCACAGTATCCATTAGAGAATGTTGTGTTGCCATCTGCCGTAAAGGAATCATGCAAGAAAATAGCAGTTCCACCCTTCCTTCTGCCAACACGATCCGCACGGATGGTTGAGAAATTTCTCACTCTTACTTCGGCCTCCAAGTGGGAGTTGTCAAGGTGGGTTTCAGTAAGAATGAAGAAGGGGATGTGAAATGGATGGTTACCAACCCAATCCTCAGTGAATTGGACCTTCCATTTCTGTGCATTGATGGATGGGCTGATACCTTGTGTATTGAGTAAGAATGTGGAGGCTAGTGTGGTGGCTGGTTTTGACTATTGCAGGGGGCTTGTTTTGTGATTGTGTGTTAGTGACAGGAAGGATGGTGTTGGGTGATGGCTAAAATGTTTTTCTCTATCTCTTTTGCCAAGTTCACGGCTAAAAAATAAAGATTTTTTTTTTTTGTTCAGAGAGCAGTTTTTGATTGGATTTGTGGTTACAACATTGGATAGGGTTGCAGTTCCCTCTTTTGTTGTTGTTGTTGTTGTATTTGTTGTGATCGTGTCTTTGTGAAAAGACTGGAGCTTATATATAGAAATGTCCTTAATCTCCAACAGACAACTGATGATGAGAAATATCCCTCATTTGTGCTTTCCTCTTATTTCTAAATACACTTTATCCAGTAACCACACAACCCCCTGTTGCTTCTGGATTTTTTTATATACATAGATACATACATACATACATATATATATATATATATATATATATATATATATATATATATATATATATATATAATAATAATAATAGGATATGTGTTCCTACACGCACAAAGCGCTAAGGGACACATGTATTGTCCAACCATATGCCAATGTGGTTCAAT
>OZ024740.1:397803277-397808277 GCA_964016885.1 Eledone cirrhosa | reverse complement strand
TAACGCATTGCCCGGTCCGGGATCGAACTTACAACCTCACGATTGCGAATCCAATTCTCTAACCACTCAGCCACGCGCCTTCACATTAATGATGTTTCCATACCATAAAAAGATGATATAACACTGTGATGAAACTGGAGTGAAGATGCAACTGACAATAGATTAAAGATGTCTTCAGTAAGCTTTAACAAGTTACATATGCATAAGGTGTGTAAGAAAAGTGTAACATTTGTGATTATGGCTACGAATGCCATGCTCCTCTCCGAAGCTTCAAGACCAGATAATTGGGATTTCATCTGTCCACCATCCGAATAATATTGTTGTAGACATTTCTGCATGATAGACATAACTATGCATGATACCTTTCAGCATATTAATACTTTTGTATCTGCACCATTATCTGAATATTTAGTATATTGATGATCATATAGTGTGAGACGATGAGACAAAAGAGTCGCTGTACCAGCGAAGAAACCTTTATCCAGTCGTTCGACACGTTAAAAAAAGAAACCAAATTTCAATTATTCTCAGGTCTTGAATAATCGCCGCCCCCCACCCGCTTTTGTTCGCCCCCTCCCGCTTATTAATTTTCAGATGTTTTCTAACCCCACTCGCTATTATTCCACCAATACCCCCACCTCCCGCTTATTAAATTTTGCTAATCTATCTCCGGCGAAATGTTATTGTAAGTGATTCCTATTGATACAGAAGCTGGAGAATCTAATAATTTTATTTTACATTAAAAAACATTATCACCTTGATCACCTTGACCGACCAGTCTGTCGGGCGCCATTCGGCGCCGCTGGTCACAGCACGTGCTGTCTTAGCCATACGATGACGCCATCCCACTGGCTGGGCAGGCCGTAAGTCTAAAGTCTGTCTTAAGCCAGAAGGCTCATTTGGCCGGTGCTTATCCCGGCGAAGCGACTGAGAACACAAGACTTCCCCCTGGACAGGACGCCAGTCCATCGCAGGGTTAAACCTCCAGCTATTGCTGGTATTCATTTTCAGCTGAGTAAAGTGGAGCAACGTGAAATAAAGTGTCTTGCTCAAGGAAACAACACATCACCCGGTTCGAGAATTGAACTCACAACCTTTCGATTGCAAGCCTATTGCTCTAACCACTAAGCCATGCGCCTTCACAAAAAAAAAAAAAAAAAAAAAAAACACATTATATATGACAAAAAATTAAAAAAACATTACAAGAAATCCCATATTTGCAAACGTACACTATACAATTACTGGTCTCACCCCACACCGTTTATTCCAACTTCCCGCTTATAATTAAGCAAATGTCCACCCCCCACCTCCGGCTTATTCCAGACACCCCTATTATTTGGAACCAGAGAGTAGACCACAAGCTAACGTGTTAAGCAAATAACCAAGAAATTATATTCTGTTGTCTTAATTGTAAACAAAATAAAGAGAATGGGGATGGTAAATGCTGGAAGACTTTTGTCAGTTTGATCAGAGGTGGCATCTAAACAGCGACAAAGGATAGTAATATATTAGTGGAAAACAGAACTTGGACACCAAAGACTTCTAGAATTTGGTAACTATCAAGTGGTTCTCTACACGATGCAGTTAACTATTTTATATCATACATATAAATGCATATACATATGCATTCCTTCGTACAAACATATATACGTATATACATATGCACATACATGCACACATACATACATACACACATACATACATACATACATACATACATACATACATACATACATACATACATACATACATACATACATGAGGGTTGCCCCCTCGTTATAAAGTATGACCATTGCACGATATACTATTATTAATAATTATTAATTAATTCTATCGTGCAATGCCTGTGCGTGAACATTTTTTTTAAAATGAGGAAAGACTGTGCACTGAGCCAATCCCACTCTCTGAGCGACAGTAGCTATAACCCGAAAAGAAGAAAAGATCAACATTATACGTAACTACTGAGCCGCAGGTTTTATGTCGGAGTTATCCCAGTTTCCTGAGTTGCCTTCTCCTAGAAGAATGCCCTGACAAAGGCTAGAGGTCCTTCACTCCCAGTGGTTTAACCGCGCGATCGGGTGTCCAGCCCGACTATTTCTATGTCCCCGCGCATATACATACACATGCACACATATACATGTGTATATACATATTTACACATTTTTGGATGGCCGTTGACTCTTATGAGTTCTTCCACCCTTTGTCAGGTTTTGTCTTTTGTCCTGCAGGGTGTCCAAAATTACCCTCCTCACATACATACATACATACATACATACATACATACATACATACATACATACATACATACATACATACATACGTATGTGCATACGTACGTACACTCAAATATACAGATATGAATGCATGTTTAAATACATACATACATACATACATACATACATACATACATACATACATACATACATACATACATACATACATACATACTGTGATATTATTCACCTTGTCATTAAACCCCTTGCCCTTTCTGCTCAAGAAATGTGAGGGATACATCATTGGCTCACAGGAGGACAGAAATACGAACCTAACCCATAATTTCTTTGTGGACGATCTGAAACTCTATGCCAAGAACATGGATGGGATGAAGAAAAATCTTGACCTGGTTACAACGTTCTCAAAGGATATAGGAATGGAGTTTGGCCAAGATAAATGCTCGTACATGACTGTAAAGCGGGGAAAACAACAACCCAATCTAGCAACATTGTCATCAATGGCCTAACTGTTTCACCGATATCTGATGCTACAGATACCTGGGGATAGATGAGAACATATCCTATAATGGTATCTGTAATAAGGAACGCGTAACCAGGGAATACTACACCCGATTAAGAAAGATTTGGTCATCGGAACTCTCTGCGCAAAACAAAACAGTGGCTCACAAAGTGTTTGCTGTGTCTGTCCTAACATCAACGTTTGGAATACTCAATTGGACGATAGATGAAATCCGAGCAGTTGATGTTGGAACTCGAAAAATACTAAAAAACACCGGAAACTTCCACATCAACAGTGACATAGACCGCCTTTACTTGAAATGTAAGCAGAGAGGCAGAGGCCTAACATCAGTCCAGACAGCATTTGAATGTCGCATCATATCTCTCCCACAACATCTACGAACCTCGAAGCGTAGGAGCCCGTTTCTCAAGCAAGTCTATCTGCATGAAACAGATAAGATCATGAGAGTTGGAAAGGAACTCCTCGAGAGATATTCCCTGTGTGATAATCAAAAACTCACACCCAGGGAAGTCGCTCAGCAGTATCGCAGTGAATCCATGGATGAACAACTGCATGCTTATCAGCAAAAAATCATGCATGGATATGGTGCCAGGAAACTCCAGAGTGAGAGTAATATAGATAAGGAAAGTAGTCTATCTTGGACCAACAACCGCTATATTGGCTCCCACTTTGAAGGATACGCTTTTGCAATCCAAGAACAGGAGATTAACACGAAATACCTGATTCACAAAAGAGATAGGGATGCAGGCAAAACACCTAGATGTGATAACAAGTGCAGACTCTGCAGAACTAACATCGAGGATATCACCCATGTCATCAGCAGATGTCCAAAGATGTCATCGCGGTACTATCTACCTATGAGGCATGATATAGTGGCCAAAACACTGTACAATGCAGTTAGTAAAAAAGATAGCTCCGATAATAAACACATTAAAAGCTACAGCAATGTGGAAGACACCCATGTACATCATATGAAAGAGTACTGGTGGAATGTTCCAGTAAAAACCCCAATAAAATGCAGGCATAACAGACCAGATATTATGATATGGGACAGGGAGAAGAAAGCATGCACAGTAGTGGAAATTAGCTGCCCAGCAGATGCCAATATAATATCAAAGATTAGCGAAAAGGAGAATATTTATGCAGAACTGGTGAGAAATCTGCAGATACTCCACCCTGATTACACCTTCAGATTTATGCCTGTGATTATTGGGACACTGGGGTATGTTAGTAACTGCCTCAATACAAATCTTGAGAAGCTAGGCTTCACAGGAACAGAAATAGCACAACTAATTAGGAAATTACAAGTACAATCCATTAATGGAACAGTAAAAATATGTAAAACATTCCAAAAATGTTGCATCTAATAACTGCATATACACATGTACAGATACAAAGCATATACACATGCTCACATACAAAGCATATACACATGCTCACATACAACTCAAAACATACACATCCACACATACAATAACATCCATATCTACACATGCATGTATACATACATATCTACCAAGTTGATGTTGTGTAAATTCCAATGAGAGAGTCTTGTGTCTATGTTAGAAACCGACTCTCTCTCTATTGGAAAAGAATTTGTGAAATTATAAAACCAGAAGAACATACATACATACATATTTTTTTACACTGATATAGACAGGGTGGTGTCCTGATCTAGTTTGAATAAATCAGTGTATAATAATGTTAATTCTTCATTTCAGAAATACAGATGAAAAGTAGGTATGTATATACATCATACAAAATACAGTCTACCCCCAGCATTCGCGGTCCCGGTTATTCGCGGAATTTTCTTCAGAATGGTACTAATAATTGTTCGTGAAAACTACCGCGTATTCATGAAATCGTATATATCTTCCGCGATTTTTTTATGGCTTTTTACGTAGCAATACATTTTTTTTCACGCTTTTAAACGCTAAATTATTAACAATATACTGCATTAGCCGGCCTATATCTTACGTTATATTTTGACGTTTTAGGCATTTTTATGGACCACATCCAATATGCCTAATTTTTCACTTTTCGCGGATGCTCTAATGCTCTAAGAACGTAAACCCCGCGAATACCGGGGGACAACTGTATATCTAATAAAATAACGAATATCTAATCACGCCACACTGAAATCAGACGAAGTGGAGTCAGAGGTTGTTAGCTTTGGTGAGGGACAGTGGGAGGAGAAAGATGTGTGTGTATGAGTGCGTGTGTTTGCATATATGTATATATGTGTG
>OZ024740.1:397780777-397800777 GCA_964016885.1 Eledone cirrhosa | reverse complement strand
CAACACCACCACAACCACCACCACCAACACCACCACAACCACCACCACCAACACCACCACCAACACCACCACCAACACCACCACAACCACCACCACCAACACCACCACAACCACCACCACCAACACCACCACAACCACCACCACCAACACCACCACCAACACCACCACCAACACCACCACCAACACCACCACAACTACCACCACCACCACTACCCCCACCAACACCACAACCACCACCACCAACACCACCACAACTACCACCACCAACACCACCACAACTACCACCACCAACACCACCACAACTACCACCACCAACACCACCACCACTACCACCACCAACACCACCCCAACTACCACCACCAACACCACCACAACTACCACCACCAACACCACCACAACTACCACCACCAACACCACCACCAACACCACCACAACCACCACCACCAACACCACCACCAACACCACCACAACCACCACCACCAACACCACCACCACTACCACCACCAACACCACCACAACTACCACCACCAACACCACCACAACTACCACCACCACTACCACCACAACCACCACCACCAACACCACCACAACTACCACCACCAACACCACCACAACCACAACCACCACTACCACCACCAACACCACCACCACTACCACCACCACCAACACCACCACAACCACCACCACCAACACCACAACTACCACCACCACCACTACCCCCACCAACACCACAACCACCACCACCAACAGCACCACCACCACCACAACAACTACCACCACCAACACCACCACAACTACCACCACCACCACAACCACCACCACCAACACCACCACAACCACCAACACCACCACAACCACCACAACAACTACCACCACCAACACCACCACAACTACCACCACAACCACCACCACCACCAACACCACAACCACCACCACCAACACCACTACAACTACCACCACCACCACAACCACCACCAACACCACAACCACCACCACCAACACCACCACAACTACCACCACCACCACAACCACCACCACCAACACCACCACAACCACCACAACACCACAACCACCACAACAACTACCACCACCAACACCACCACAACTACCACCACCACCACCACCAACACCACAACCACCACCACCAACACCACTACAACTACCACCACCACCACAACCACCACCACCACCAACACCACAACCACCACCACCAACACCACCACAACTACCACCACTAACGCCACCACTACCGCCACCAACACCATAACTACCACAGCCACCACCACCACCACCAACACCAACACCACCACCAACACTAACCACCATCAACACCACCACCAACACCACCACTACCACCAACACCACCACCACAACTACCACCAACACCACCACAACCACCACAACCATCACCAACACCACAACTACCACCACCAACACCACCACCACAACTACCACCAACACCACCACCACAACCACCGCCAACACCAACACCACAACCAACACCACCACCACAACTACCATCAACAACACCACCAACACCACTAAAACCACCACCAACACCACCACCACAACTACCACCAACACCACCACGACAACTACCACCAACACCAAAACCACAACTACAACAACCACCACCAACACCACCACAACAACCACCACCAACACCACCACCACAACCACCACCAACACCACCACCAAAACCACCACCAACACCACCACCACAACCACCGCCAACACCAACACCACAACCAACACCAACACCACAACTACCATCAACAACACCACCAACACCACTAAAACCACCACCAACACCACCACCACAACTACCACCAACACCACCACGACAACTACCACCAACACCAAAACCACAACTACAACAACCACCACCAACACCACAACCACCACCAACACCACCACCACAACCACCACCAACACCACCACCACAACCACCATCAACACCACCACCACAACCACCGCCAACACCAACACCACAACCACCACCAACACCACCACCACAACCACCACCAACACCACCACCACAACCACCACCAACACCACCACCACAACCACCACCAACACCACCACCACAACCACCATCAACACCACCACCACAACCACCGCCAACACCAACACCAAAACCACAACTACAACAACCAGCACCAACACCACCACCACAACTACCACCAACACCACCACAACAACCACCACCAACACCACCACCACAACCACCACCAACACCACCACCACAACCACCACCAACACCACCACCACAACCACCACCAACACCACCACCACAACCACCATCAACACCACCACCACAACCACCGCCAACACCAACACCAAAACCACAACTACAACAACCAGCACCAACACCACCACCACAACTACCACCAACACCACCACAACAACCACCACCAACACCACCACCACAACCACCACCAACACCACCACCACAACCACCACCAACACTACCACCACAACTACCACCAACACCACCACCACAACCACCACCAACACCACCACCACAACTACCACCACCACCACCACCACAACCACCACCAACACCACCACCACAACCAGCACCAACACCACCACCACCACAACCACCACCAACACCACCACCACAACCAGCACCAACACCACCACCACAACTACCACCAACACCACCACCACAACCACCACCAACACTACCACCACAACTACCACCAACACCACTATCACAACCAGCACCAACACCACCACCACAACTACCACCAACACCACCACCACAACCACCACCAACACTACCACCACAACTACCACCAACACCACCACCACAACCAGCACCAACACCACCACCACAACCACCACCAACACCACCACCACAACCACCATCAACAACACCACCACAAACAGAACACCAATAATAATAATAATAATTGTTTCTACTTTTGGCACAAGGCCAGCAATTATCCCAGTGCATTACTGGTACTTTATTTTATCGACCCTCGTAAGGATAAAAGGCAAAGTGAACCTCGGCGGGATTTGAACTCAGAATGGCAAGGGCCGTAACCCTATGCGTCGAAGCATGGCGTCCGATCCACTACCGATACTGCTAATCCAAAATAATAATCAATTTTTTAATCATAACTAACGAGGCCCTTGTGTTTAATTAATGTTCTTATTTTCTATTTTGATGCATAAATTCATCGATTTTCATAACAATGTTTCATTATATTAAAAATTTCGGACGCCATGCTTTGCAGCATAGAGTTACGGCCTATTGTGGTCTATGTTCAAATCCCGCTGAGGTTAACTTTTCCTTTCATCCTTACGGGGTCGATAAAATAAAGTACCAGTAATACACTAGGATAATTGCTGGCCTTGTGCCAAAAGTAGAATCAATTATATTAAAAATTTCGATTATATCTTCGATTTCGTTCGATAGTTAAAGTTCTTGAATGCATAACATTCCAACTTGTTTCGTTATATTGAATATTTCGATTATGTTTTCGATTGCGTTCTATACAGTCAAAATTTGAAAATATGAGAGTCCCAAACGTAGAAAATAATTATAATAACAGTCGATATCTATAGATAATAGTTTGAAAAATTAAAGACGTGGCGGCTCCATCTATCCACTTTTTCCATCTCTAAGGGTAATTTAGCAATTTTCTCAACTATTATCTATAGTGTTCGACAGATTTTACAGTTATTTTCTGCGTTTGGAACTCTCACAAGTTTCAATTTTCAAACACTCCCAACACTTTCATAATTTTGACCAGCCACAGGTGTGAGCCTCGCGAGATGGAATGGCTCTTCCAGCGCATTTCCCTTGCCATCTTCCGGGGAAACACCTTTGCCATTCTGACCGCCGGGGCTATGGGGAGGCCAGCACGTGGGACCCCATTTGCTCACTATACAGAGCGATGTGGCGGGCGAGAGAGATGGGGGCGATGACGGCGAGAGTTCGGCTCTTCCGTGTTTGGACACATTGCACCTATCAAGAGTGTATATTGATGAAATCGATCAATTAAAGTCCACTCAGTGATTCCCTTCAACGGTGAAGGGCGGTGAAGTGGCAGTATCGATAGAGGGTTGAACGCCATGCTTTCTAGCATAGTTACGTCCCTTTACGGTCTGTGTTCAAATCCCGCCGAGATTAACGTTGCCTTTCATCCTTACGGGGTCGATAAAATAAAGTACCAGTAATGCACTGGGTAATTGCTGGCCTTGTGCCAAAAGTAGAAAGAATTATTTATGGCAACGGTGGTTTGGCAGTATCGGTAGAGCGTCATTTATAAGGTTTATAATTAACGTTATTTAAAGTGTAGCACCCGAACTTGTTTAATTATTCAAAAGATTTTGATTATGTTGTCGATTTGGTTCCATAGTTCAGGTTGTTGAAACCGTAACACGTTATCTTATAAAGTTCAATAATGTATTTCATTACATTCTATAGTCAAGCTTGTTAAAAACCCATCAGCCAAATGCATATCGCGACAAATAGAACAATATTCCAGATACTTATGAATTATAGATTTGCCACGATTTCAAATATTTGTAGAGATGAGGTATAGTCGGGTTTTAACCAAACCAAATGCATGAGGAGTATGTATTGTTATGAAGCCTGTATGGATGAGAGGTAGATACTTCCACTCTTCATCCTGTTGTAATTTAAACTTGCAGTGTAAGGCGATAAAAAGTAAATTATCGTAGGGTGTTTTTTTCAATGATCTACATTTTCTGCCAAAGAATGCTGTTGATGTTGTTGTCATTGCTGTTGTTGTCATTGCTGCTGGTGATGGTGGTGGCTGCCGTGAATATTTCTAAATTTAACATAAAAGGACTGTTTTGAACCGAGAGAATATGAATACAATCCATTCACAAATCCACACACACACACATACATACATAAACTCACACTCACACATACATTCACATACGGTTACAAGTATGCATGTATTTACGTAAATTTAGTAATTTTCAGTCACGCTCACTCAAAGTTATTGAACACAGCACAGCTGGAAATTGTAGATATGTGGAGCAAGTAAGGTGAAATGGGTCAAATATAAATCGAACTTGTTTGAAGACACGACTTTATGTATACATAAGTAAAGTTGACAAATTACATGAATTCGTATGCTGTGTGGTTGTGGGGGAGTCAAGAATTCTGAAACACACATACACACACACGTTGATATATATATAGGAAAAGAGTCAGGACCCCGACGGCTGAGCTCCGGCCGTTTCAACAGCTAGATCCAAATTGTTCGATCTAGCTGTTGAAACGGTCGGAGTTTCAGCGGTCGAGTTCCTGACTCTTTTCCTATTATCCAATCTACTACCCTAAGTATCGAGTACTCTGGTGCGTTATGGTCCACCTGGTTTCTTACCACACTTCCTTCGTTATATATATATATGTGCGTGTGTGTATATATATATATAAACACACTTATTCACACACACACACACACACATATATACATATATATATATATATATATATATATATATATATATATATATATATATACATATTATAAGAACAGATTAAAGTTTAAGCAAAGAATCGCTGCTTTCACCCTTAACGAGCCCTCTTAGGATTTAATCTTCATATTTATTATTACTATTATTATTATTATTATTATGGCGGTGGATTGGCAGTGTCAGTAGAGGGTCGGACGCTATGCTTTGGCGCATAGAGTTACGGCCCTTGCCATTCTGAATTCAAATCCCGCCGAGGTTAACTTTGCCTTTCATCCTTACGGGGTCGATAAAATAAAGTACCAGTAATGTACTGGGTAATTTCTGGCCTTGTGCCAAAAGTAGAAACAATTATTGTTATTATTATATATAAATATATATATATTATTTACTTACATAATAAACAGCACTATAATTATTCCATTACCCAAGCTTTCGAGAAACTAGACGATTCTTGCCTTTTCTACGGAAATACTTAACATATAAATATGACCCCCAGAAGACAACTGATGAAAGGGAAATTATTCCTCTTATTTATAAATACACTTTATCCAGCAACAACACAGCCTTCACAAATATATATATATATATATAAGGTATTTTACCTTTTCTGTGTTGCCGGAAGATTTCTTGACAGGGTCATCTTGAACAGTCTTAGAAATGCTCTAGCCAATTCAGTTTTGCCTGAATCAGTGTGGCTTTCGATCTTGTAGAGGCACTGTGGACACGATTTTCAGTGTGAGCCAACCGCAGGAAAAAGCACGAGAGCATGACAAGGATCTCCTTGTCCTCTTCGTTGATCTCACAAAAGTTCTCTATAATGATAATAGTTTCTGATATAGGCACAAGACCAGCAATTTCGGGGGAGGAGAAAGTCGATTAAATCGACCCCAGCGCGTGATGTTTATATTTTATCGACTACGTAAGGATAAAAGGCAAAGCTAACCTCGGCGGGATTTGAACTCAGAATGTAAAGCGCCGTAACTCTATGCCGCGAAGCAGTGTGTCCGACGCCCTATCGATTCTGCCAATAATAACAATAACTTTGGGTGTTCTGAAAATGTCCCCAGTAATATCAAACTTCCTGATATACAACATGTCTATATGGAATACAAATCTATCACTGTCACACAGTGATAGAACTATAAATTCCAGTAGCATAAGTACCCATTGTGGTATTTTTACAGGGCGATTCGTTTTCTCGCTGTCTTTAGCGCTCAACAAAACAAAATATGGCTACAAAATAGACAGCAAAAACCACAAATCATCTGTTTTATGTGGATGGCACTTAAAATTCTATGCCAAAAATGACAACGAATTGGAAGGACTGCTGAAAACAGTCAAGGTGTTTAGCGATGATGTGGATATGGAGTTTGGACTGGAAAAATGCGCCAAAGCAACATTCAAGAAAGGCTGAATTACAAGCACAAACTCAATGGAAATAGATGTGAATACAGTAATTAGGGAACAAGAACAAGTCTACAGATATCTAGGGATCAATGAAGACCAAGGTATTCACCACGCCAGCATGAATGAGAAAACTAAGAAGGAATGCTACCGTGCTATCATGAAAACGGAGCTAACTCGAGAAATAATTATCTAAATGCGCTTGCGATCCCAGTTGTCACCTGCAGCTTCAATATTATAACCTGGAACCTAAACAAAATTAAGAGATTGGATACCAAAATCAGAAAACTTTTGACCTGTAATAGAATTGGCATACGGCGCTCCTAAGACTCCCTCGGGAGTTACGGGACCATACATACATACGTACATATATATATATATGGAAAATTCGGGACCTCGATGTTTGAGCTCCTGCCGTTTCAACAGCTAGATCCAAACTTTGGAAACGGCAGGAGCTGAGTCGTCAGGGTCCCGAATTTTTCATATTATTCACTCTACTACCCCAATTATCGAGTACTCTGGTATGGTGAGTAATGGTCTAACTGGTTTTTACCGCTTCTATTCTGATATATATATGTGTGTGTGTGTGTGTGTGTGTGTGTGTGTGTGTGTGTGTGTGTGTGTGTGTGTGTGTGTGTGTGTGTGTGTGTGTGTATGTGTGTGTGTGTGTGTGTGTAAAAGGTAAACAGAAATAACAACACAGTCGGTACAGTATATGGAAGGAATATATTAGGTTAACACTTGAAATAGCAGGAAGAGGGTCTCAACGTTTCGGATGCTAGTCCTTCATCAGAATAAAGAATGAGAAATTAGAAAGATTGAAACAATAATGAAAGAAAATAAAAATAACAATTATAATAATAATAATAATTTCTTTATTGGACACAAGGGCTGACATCAAGAAAAACATCACAGACGAACAGGACGGTACGATGTGGGTTTTGTGCGTGTAAATATTTTTATTATTTATATAAGAAAAGAAAAAAGACATAAAACATATATATATATAAACAATAAAATGAAAATTGAAACAATGAAAAATTTCCCAATAGGGGGGAAACCTCCGAGGGTTACTCATGGCGAAAACCACACAAAAGACCACGGCCACCCTGACTACCAGGGCAAGCGCCCTCTCTCAATTTGTCCATCTCTCAAACTACAGACGTATATTCAGAGTGGTCCCATTCACTCGGAACATTCTCGCTACATTCACTCACCTTTCAACAAACTTGCTAGAAAGCAGCACTTACCTCTCCACCCTGATTTTCCTCTTCAAGTGAAACTTGAAAAAGTTAATCAGGGATTCGCCGAAGAGGAAAGTGTTTGTCTTTAATCCTTTTAACCTTGTCCACCACACAATCTCTTTCGCCATGGCCACCAGGCAGATGAAAACCGCCTGCCCTTCCTCCTTAAAGGAAGACGGCGAGACCATCTGCACAATGGACTCAGTCGACAACCGGATCAGTCCCACACGTGACAGCAACTGTTCGACATAGCTCCACAAGTCAGCAATGCTCGGGCACTGAACGAGTGCGTGCACAACGGTTTCGTCGCTATGCGCGCATCTCGGACAGGCTCGGCTGACGGCACTTCCGTGCCTGTAGAGCTTATCTCGAACCGGCAGCGCTCCCCGGTAGCACTGCCAGGCCAGGGATTTTTGGAAGTTATCCATAGGCCCCGGGTTGAAAGTTCTCCGGAAGAGAGCAAGCAGCTGATCTTCTTCGACGCCCAGGATCTCTCCGAGAACGTCGTCGCTCCTCCCCTCCACTAGTCCTCTATAGAACGCCGAGGTGGATGTTCCACCGATACTGGTGCCCAACTGGGAGAGGGCAGTGAGCGCCTGGAGACATTCCAGTTTCCAAGCGCTATCCCTCGGTCTTTTTCTGACCCAGGACTGCAGCTCCGTCAAGGAGACGAGCTGTGGGAAAATGTGCCTGGCGAACGGCGACCACACCCGTTCACCATCAAGGAAGCACCAGAGGTGTCGCAGCCTCAGCGCATGTTTGCGCATCATCAGCCATGGCATGCCCAGTCCTCCACGCAACGGATGTTGACAGCAGATGGATCGTCTGACCATGGGAGCGCGTCCCTTCCACAAAAAGCGGAAGAGGTGGCGCTCCATTTTGGTGAGAGTTGGGCTGGAGCAAGGGACGAAGGTGAGGCGGTAGCAGATGACGGATGCGATGTACGCATTCGCCACTTCCGCCCGGCCTTTCAGGGACAGCTTCCTCTCAGCCCATTTCTGGGTGAGGGAGGCCACCCTGCTCGTCACCTCGTTCCAGTTTTTCTCCATCTGGAGGTCCGGTCCGAACCAGACCCCGAGCAATTTAACCGGCCCGTCCGTCCAACGCCTCACGACGCTGTCGGACGGCATGGACTTTCCTCTCCAGGTGCCGAGCTGCAAGCCCACCGACTTTTCCTGGTTTATCTTTGCTCCTGTCACAGCTTCGTATTCCTTGAGAGCGGTGCTGAGCATCTGGACGTGTCTGGTGCTCGACACCACCACGGTGACGTTGTCAGCGTAAGCCGACTCGGATTTCCCGCATCCTAGTTCGCGTGGGACGCCCCTCATCGTCCCCAGTTTGTGCTGTAACGGCTCGAGAGCCAATACGTACAAGAGGGACGAGAGGGGACAACCCTGGCGGACTGAGCGCATGATGCTGAACGGCTGCGACAGGTGACCGTTCACCCTCACAATGTCGCTGTACATCGCAGCGATCCAAACCCTGAAAACGGGCCCGAAACCGGCTGCCTCGAGGACCGCCGCCAGGTACCGATGGTCGACCCTATCGAATGCTTTGGATTGATCCAAGTTGATCAGGGCCCCACCCTTGCCAGGTTCCTTAACCACCCTCTCTATGATGTATCGCATGAGGTGGAGGTTGTCGTGTATGGATCTGTCCGGGATGGCGCATGTCTGCGCCTCTCCCACCAGACCCTTGACGACAAGCGCCAACCTCGTTGCTAACACCTTGGCCAAAATCTTGAACTCTGCGTTTAGCAGAGTTATGGGTCTGAAATTATCAATAACATCCCCCTTGTTCGGGTCTTTTCTCAGCAGCGCCACTGCTCCCCGGCTCACAAAACTGGGAATGCTCCCGTTCTGCTGCCAGTTGCAGTAGACGTCTGCCAAGAGGTCACCGAACAAGTCTGGCATAAATGCATAAAGCTCGTAGGGCAGACCATCTAAACCTGGCGATTTACCTCTTGTGCAGTTAGCCATCGCTTCCCGTATTTCACCGGCTGTTATTGGCTTTTCGCAACACTGTACTGCGGTCGTCGAGAGCCGAGGCAGTCCGTCGAGGTATGCACTGAAGTCCATGTCCCGATCCGGGCCGCCGCCGCTCCCGAACAGTTCAGCAAAGTGCTGCTGAAAAGCTTCACACATCCGCTCGGGTTCGAGCATCACGCACCCGTTTTGGTCAGACAGAGACCGAATTGTGGCTTTATTGCCACGTCGCGCCTCTGCCACCCGCGCCCATTGGACGGCTTTTGTCCACTCGTGTTTCAGAGCACGCGCTCTAGCTCTGACAACGCAGCCTTCGTGTTTTGCGTTGAAGAATTGGTCGAGTGCCAATCTCGCCGCAAGCACGTCGGTTGCGATGCCTGTCCTAAACGCCTCTTCTAGATTTCTGACTAGCTCTCCCTCTACTCTATTTTCCTCTATCACTACTCCTTTGCTAAACCTAATCGACTCTACTTTAATTGCCTTTTTCAGGGCGAACTACCACCTGTTGTTGACGACCGCTCCCGTCAACACCCGCTTAACTAATACGCTAATCCGGTCTCTGTAGGCCTTGCGCGCCGGAAAAGACGCATTCAGCTTCCAGTAACCAGGCCCTTGTCTATGAAGTCTGTCTATGTCGATCTCACAGATCACAAATTTGTGGTCTGTGTAGTCGACTATTTTAAATTGTGGACAACTTATACTAGCCTTATCTAGTTCCCTGCAGAATACCCTATCTAGATACGATCTGGATGACCCGATGCGGTTTGTCCATGTCCACATTGGCACATTCGGGTGATCCAGTCGATACCTGTCAGACAGTTCAAAACGTCTGAGCAGGTTGGTGAGACTCTTGCACCCTCCTCCCCTATCCACTAGCCCCACACGATCCCAGCGTGCATCCAAGATACCGTTCCAGTCGCCCACTAACACTAAAGAGCGGGACGTTCCAAGAAAGGTCTCTAGACGTCTGAAGAAATCTGGCCGTCCTGCCCCTGTTGGGGCGTAGACGGCTACTAGCCTGAAAGCATTGCCTTCGCTGCCGGTCACGTCCAGCACCACCGACTTACCTTCTGGGTCCAGGAAGATGGCCCGTATCGCGAGATCCAAGCCTCTCCGAAAAAGGACGGCAACCCCTCCCCCCGATCCTGGACGGCTGGGAGATGCGTATACATCGTAGCCGCCGAAGATCGGTGCGAAGGCCCGTGCCTCGGAGATTCTGGTTTCACTGATGGCCACCACATCTATGTTTAGTGACCTGAGGTCGTTGAGCAGGTGACCCTGCTTCCAAGATGACCCCAGGCCACGTGCATTTATACTGCCTAGTCTGAGTACAGCCATGTTGGATGAGAAACGGGGCAAATGAGAAAGGGTCACTTACCTTGTTCGTGTGGTGAAGGGACAGTAGAACCGTCCCTTTCGCTGGTCATGGGTGTTTCCAAGAGGATGTCAGTGTATATCCTCTTGGTAACCGTCCATCTGAAGTCTCCAACTGCGTTGGGGAATTTTTGTTTTAAAGGTTTGTATTGTTCTATTGAGATTTCGATGATGCTTATGTTTGTCGGGAGAGTTCTTGGTGTTGGTCGGGTGTAGTAATTTTTTTCCGTGATGTCTGTGTGCTGCTTTATATATTTTATGAGTTCTTCTTTTGCTATGTTTATGGCTGTGTACTTTTTGGGGGGAGGGGTGATTTTGTTGCCGTTTTCTTCTTGTTGCTGTTTGGTGTGTGTGTCTTGTTGTGTTTGCGTTGTTGGTGTTTGTGGTGGTGTTGCTGCAAGTTTCCTTGCTGCCTTTACCCCTCTTTGTATGCCTTCGCTTTTGGAGGGTGAATGTAAGGTTTTTTTCTTTTTTGTTTTTTGTGGCAGACTGTTTGCCACGTCACTCCCGCCTCAAACTCCATGTCGGATTCTGTGGCGTCTGGGAGGGGTATGTGCTCCACGGCTGTTGGTGGTGGTAGTGGAGCCCTCTTCGGCAATGTTGTTGCTGGTGTAGCTATTTCAAATGTAGCTATTGGTGTTGCCGCTACTGATGATGCTGCTTTAGTTATCCGTGGCCTTGGTACGGGTGCTACGGACGTTGCCCTCCTACTCACCGTGGAAGGGGCTTCTTCGTTTGTTGCTTGTCCTGCTCTTGGTAGCAGCGGACCAGGTATTGGAAGGAGAGGGGCCCTCTTCGGTGTCTTCTGCGGGCAAAAGGCCCTGAGGTGACCTTTCGACCCACAGAAATAACATTTTGGCCGTCTTCCTTCTACACTTATAGGGAGTTGGAGTCCTTCCTCAAAGTCTATGATATCGGGGATAGCCTCGATACATTCCTGGTCAGTTTGTATAAGCATTTGCATGCCTATACCTGACCAGTTCTCTCTCCCTATTTTTTCTACTTGCAACATGGTCGCCCTGTTCCCAATTCCAGCAAGGACAGACGCGGCCAGCCAAGGTATGGGCACGTCGGGTGGGACCTGGGTCACTTTGACCCTCACAATTTTCTGCCCGCAGTAGGAGGGCACCAAGACTAACTCCTCACTCTTTAGGGTTTCCAAAGAGTGAGACTTTGCTTCCTGGGGGGTGGCGAAAAGTACGTCTACTGTGGCGTACTTTCTGCCTCGGGTGATGTGGGTTTTGTGTGCCCAGACGCACCCCAAGGCCTTTGGGATTTGAGCCTCCGTGGCTCTCTCCACTCGATGTGAGATTTTGCTTACGGTGCGGTAAGTCACTGTTCGTAGCTGCTGGTCCTTGAAAAAATCGGGTGGAGGTTTCAGGGAAACTCTATTTGCGCTTCTTGTCACCATGGCCCTTGCGACTGCCATCTCCTACTCTGTGACTAACACTGTCTCGATATTTCGGGCGACACCTGCAAAAGAAGTGGTCCCTTTTTCAGCAGCACCACTATTGCTGCCGCTACTGGTCTTACTGGTGGTGCTGAGGTCGCTTTTACAGGTATCGGTGTCATTGTTGTTCTTTTCGCTGGTACAGTTGTTGGTGTTGTTTTCGTTGATACTGTTGCTGCTGTTACTGTTATTGTGGCTGTTGTTATTATTGTTGTTTTTGTTGATACTGTTCCTACTATTATTGTTGTTGTGGCTGTTGTTATTGTCATTGTTATTGTCGTTCTCGACCTTACCGCTGTTATTTTTGTTATTGTCGTTCTCGACCTTACCGCTGTTATTTTTGTTATTGTCGTTCTCGACTTTACCGCTGTTATTTTTGGTGTTGTTGTTGGTGATGTTATTGGTGTTATTGTTGGTGTTGTTTGTGTTAGAAATATTTGTTAATTTTAAATCTGTAACAATCTTTTTTTCCTTTGTAATATTTTCATTTATATTTACCTCCGCTGGAACGCTGTCTTGTTGACATGCTGATAAAGTCTCCCTTTCTCTGTGTTGTCTGACAGCGCTCTCTCTCTTTTTTTGTGTTATCCATGTTGAAATTTTTCAAAAAATATTTTTACACAAATACAATTTGTGTATTATTTACTAGTGAACCCCTGTATTAGGTGGGTCAGTTCTTCTAAACTTTTATCAAATTTAAAACTTGAATAAAAGGTTTAGAACGGTTGAAAAAGAGGTAAAACGTTGAAAAAGACTAGAGGCGATAAGAAGCGTGGCTTCACCAACCAATAATAATAATAATAATGATTTCTTTATTGGCCACAAGGGCTGACATCAAGAAAAACATCACAGACGGAACAGGACGGTACGGTGTGGGTTTTGTGCGTGTAAATATTTTTATTATTTATATAAGAAAAGAAAAAAGACATAAAACATATATATATAAACAAGAAAATGAAAATTGAAACAATGAAAATAATAATAATTGTTTCTACTATTGGCACAAGGCCAGAAATTACCCAGTACATTACTGGTACTTTATTTTATCGACCCCGTAAGGATGAAAGGCAAAGTTAACCTCGGCAGGATTTGAACTCAGAATGGCAAGGGCCGTAACTCTATGCGTCAAAGCATGGCGTCCGACCCTCTACCGATACTGCCAATCCACAATAATAATGTCTGTCCATAATGTGGAAACTGTTAACAAGCATTGTGTCTGAGGAAATCTACCATCACCTCCACATAAACAACTTGTTACCGGACGAACAGAAAGGATGCCGAAAGAAGTCCCGTGGTACAAAAGACCAGTTACTTATTGATAAGATAGTAATGAGGAATTGCAAGAGGAGACACACTTGTCTTGCCATGGGATGGATAGATTACAAAAAGGCATTGGACATGGTACCTCATTCTTGGATAACCAAAAGCCTAGAGATCTTCAAGGTGGCAGATAACATCAGACAGTTGTTGAGCAAAAGTTGAAGTCCTGGGAAACAGAGTTAACATCTGGTGGAGAATCCTTGGGAGGCGTGAAGATCAAGAGAGGTATCTTCCAGGGAGATAGTTTGTCTCCTCTGCTGTTTGTCCTTGCCCTGATACCCCTGACCGTTATATTGCGAAAAGTGAGAGCAGGATACAAGTTGGGAAAAGGAGAGCTTACAATCAACCACCTTCTCTTCATGGACAATCTTAAACTCTTTGGGAAGAGTGAGAAGGAGTTGGATGTACTTGTTGACACTGTCCGTATTTTCAGCAATGATATATGTATGCAATTTGGTATTAATAAGTGTGGAGTCCTAGTGATGAGGAGGGGTAAATTGAGCAGAAGCAACGGAATCCAGGTACCAACAGGTGAGATGATAAAGGAAATTGACACTGAAGAAGGATACAAATATTTAGGTGTTCTGGAGGCAGATGACATCAAGAACAAAAAAATGAAGGAATTGATAAGATCTGAGTACATAAGGAGAGTAAGGAGCGTATTAAAATTACGTCTAAATAGTAGGAATGTCATAAGTGCAGTTAATTCCCGAGCTGTGTCTATTATTAGGTACAGTGGGGGAATCTGAAATGGAATGTTGCTGAACAAAAAGAAATGGATAGGAAGACTAGGAAGCTATTGACTATCTACAACATGTTCCACAAGAGGAGTGATGTCGATAGACTCTACTTAAAGAGATCTGAAGGTGGAAGAGGTCTTATCAGCAAAGAGGACTGTGTTCAGATGGAGAAAAATAACCTGCACAAATACGTGACTGACAGTAGGGAGCCAATGCTCAAAATTGTACTGAAGGAGAGGACAATAGACCAGGGGATGCCCAAGGAGGAAATAACAACAAGGAGGAAGAGCAGCCTTCATGAAAAATCCCTTCATAGCACCTTCTTTAAGAAAACTGAATTTAGAGATCCACAGACATGGAACTGGTTAAAAAGAGGAGACCTTAAAAAAGCTACAGAAGGAATGCTAATGGCTGCGTAAGAGCAGGCCCTCAGAACGAAGTGGGTGAAACACCATATTTACAAGGAGGAGGCTAGCCCACTGTGCAGGATCTGTGGAGAGAGAGAGGAGACTGTGGCTCACATTGTATCCGAGTGTAAACACCTAACCCAGACTCACTATAAAGGCTGGAGACATGGTGTGATAGGCAGGGTGATCCACTGGTGTCTATGCAAAGTAAACAATTTACCACATTCTAAGAAGTGGTATGGACATAAGCCAGAGTCAGTGATAGAAAACGATCAGGTGAAGGTGCTATGGGATTTTAGGATACAGATGGACAAGAAATTAGAACACAATAGGCCTGACCTGGTGCTTTTGGACAAGGAAAAAAGATCGTGCCCGATTGTAGATGTAGCTTGTCCATTTGACACGAGAGTGCAAGAAAAGAAGAGGGATAAAATTAACCGATACCAGGACTTAAAGTGGGAGTTAAAAAGGATTTGGAACTGCCATGAAATCAAGGTCGTCCTGATTGTCATAGGCGCACTAGGTACTATCTCAAAGAGTTTCCTGGATGGTTAAAGAAGATTAGAGCCCCGCTTTTTGGAATACTTCAAAAGCCATGCTTCCTGGGACAGCAAGAACCCTCCGATACGTCCTGAATATCTGAGGCTGCAGGTAGTGGCTTGATATTCATTTCAACAAATTTTCCAGTTAACTAACATCAATGACTGAGACTCAAAGAACAATAATAATAATAATAATATTAATAATAACAATGACAACAATGATAAATAAATAAATAAATAAATCATTATTTAGTTGGGGTTTTTTTCCACCACAGTTTTATTGAGGTTATTGTTGTGGTGGTGGTTATTGTATTGTTTCCTTTCAGGGGTGAGGTGGGGGTGGGGTGGGGGGAGAGGTGCTATTGTTGGCAGTAGTGGTAAAAGGGTGAAGACAGTGGTAGTGGCTGTAACAACAGTTGTGGTGATGGTGGTGGTGGTAATGGTGCTGATGGTGGTGGTGGTGGTGGTGGTGGTGGTGGTATCGGTGGTGGTGATAGTGGTGGTGGTGGTATCGGTGGTGGTGATAGTGGTGATGTTGGTGGTGGTGGTGGTTGTATTGGTGTTGGTGGTGGTAGTGGTGGTGGTGATAGTGGTGGTGGTGGTATTGGTGGTAGTGGTGGTGGTGGTGTTGGTGGTGGTAGTGGTGGTGGTGGTGGTGGTGGTGGTAGTGGTGGTGGTGTTGGTGGTAGTGGTGGTGATGCTGGTGGTGGTGATAGTGGTGGTGTTTGTGAAGATGTTGTTGAGTAGTGGTAGTGGTGGTAGTGGTAGTGGTGGTAGTGCTGGTGGTGCTGGTGGTGATGGTGGTGCTGGTGCTGGTGCTGGTGGTGGTGTTGGTGGTAGTGGTCGTGGTGATGGTGTTGGTGGTAGTGGTGGTGATGCTGGTGGTGGTGGTGGTGGTGGTGGTGGTGATGGTGTTGGTGGTAGTGGTGGTGATGCTGGTGGTGGTGCTGGTGGTAGTGGTGGTGGTGGTGGTGATGCTGGTGGTGGTGGTGCTGGTGGTGATGCTGGTGGTGGTGGTGCTGGTGGTAGTGGTGGTGCTGGTGGTGGTGGTGGTGGTGGTGGTGGTGGTGGTGGTGGTGATGGTGTTGGTGGTAGTGCTGGTGGTGATGCTGGTGGTGGTGGTGCTGGTGGTAGTGGTGGTGGTGGTGGTGCTGGTGGTGGTGGTGGTGGTGGTGGTGATGCTGGTGGTGGTGGTGGTGATGGTGTTGGTGGTGGTGGTGGTGCTGGTGGTGGTGATGGTGTTGGTGGTAGTGGTGGTGGTGATGCTGGTGGTAGTGGTGGTGGTGGTGATGCTGGTGGTGGTGGTGGTGATGGTGTTGGTGGTAGTGGTGGTGATGCTGGTGGTGGTGGTGCTGGTGGTAGTGGTGGTGGTTGTGGTGGTGGTGGTGCTGGTGGTGGTTGTTGTGGTGGTGGTGGTGATGTTTGTGGTGGTGGTGGTGGTGATAGTGGTGGTGGTAGTGGTGGTGGTGGTGGTGGTGGTGGTGGTGCTGGTGGTGGTGGTTGTGGTGGTGGTAGTGGTGGTGGTGGTGGTGGTGATGGTGTTGGTGGTAGTGCTGGTGGTGCTGGTGGTGGTGCTGGTGCTGGTGGTGCTGGTGGTGGTTGTTGTGGTGGTGGTAGTGGTGGTGATAGTGGTGGTTGTACGTCTAGTGAAGTTTGTTGTGGTAATGATGGTAGTAGAGGTGTTAGTAGTGGTGGCAGTAGTAACGACAACCGTGGTAGCAGCAGTGGAGGTGCCTTGCTGCTAGGGTGGTGGTGGGGGGGGGGGGTATTACAATACATTTCGCTTCTTTAACGTGCAGATGTACGGTAACAATAGGTGGAAGTGGGTGGGGCGGAAGCGTTCAGTAGTAAGGAGTGGGTGGTGTGGTATGGTGGGTGGGTGTTGAAGGTTGCTTAAGGGGTCGGGGAGAAGGGAGAGGTGTCGGCTGGTAACAACAAAAGCGTTCCACCATAGATCTGAAAGAACAACAGTAGAGCCGGTGGAGGAGGGGACTATAGTAACTGGTGGTGGTGATAATGGTGATGATGGTGGTGGTGGTGGTGGTGGTGATAATGGTGATGATGATGGTGGCGGTGGTGGTGCTGGTGATAATGGTGATGATGGTGGCGGTGGTGGTGCTGGTGATAATGGTGATGATGGTGGTGGTGGTGGTGGTGGTGATAATGGTGATGATGATGGTGGCGGTGGTGGTGCTGGTGATAATGGTGATGATGGTGGCGGTGGTGGTGCTGGTGATAATGGTGATGATGGTGGTGGTGGTGGTGGTGGTGATAATGGTGATGATGGTGGCGGTGGTGGTGCTGGTGGTGATAATGGTGATGATGATGGTGGTGGTGGTGGTGGTGATAATGGTGATGATGGTGGTGGTGGTGGTGGTGGTGGTGATAATGGTGATGATGGTGGTGGTGGTGATGGAGATGATAGTAACTGTAGGATGGTGGTGATCATGATGATGATGGTGGTGGTGATGGTGGTGTTGTTGGTGGTGGTGGATATTATAGTAACTGTAGGATGATGATGATGGTGATGATGATGGTTATGATGGTTGTGTGGTAGTGGTGGAGATTATAGTATCTGTAGCTTGATGATGGTGGTGGTGATGATGATGATTGTTATGATGATCGTGGTGGTGGTGGTAATGGAGATTATAGTGAGGATGGTAATGGTGATGATGATGATGGTGGTGGTGGTGGTGGTGGTGGTGGTGGTGGTGGTGATAGGACAAAGGTGGGAGGTCTGATGGCTATTTGACTGAGATGGAGGAGGAGGATGTCGTTAGTAGAGGGTGTACGTAGCTGTGGTGGTGGGAGGAATGGTAGCTGGTGGGCGGGGAGACGGGCGGGTATGACTGGTACGGGAGCGAGAAACTGATCTCAGATAACAAAACAGACAAATGAAGTGGCGTAGTGTTCGGCGGCACGTGCCATCACTCGGTCAGTCGTATCTTCACTGTACCCCCTCCCCCCCAACACACACACGCGTGCACACACATTCACACACACTCTTACTGTAACCTGTCTGTATATACATATATACTTGCTTACATAAACACACACACAAACACACACATACATACATATATATATATATATACATAATTATATATATATATATATACATATCGGGAAGGTTTTTTTTATATCGATATTTGTCGGGCATCCACTGATGATTTATAAGTACCCACCTACATATATTCATATGGACTATGTGTAGGCTTCTACATAACCTGGACATTATTTTCCCAATTTGTAGAAAACTTATAATGAAACGATCGTTTGGAAAGAGAGATGTATTTTAATTATGTCTCATATAAAATATTACAACTGGCTATCCGCAAAATACGTATAGTTAGCAACGCAAACGTATAATTGGGATTATACTAAGGTATATCCTAATGTTTGTTGAGTGAGACGGAAGTCGGTCGGAGTATTGCTTAAAGCTTTCTCTGTTAATGTATTAAATATATATAAATATATGTATGTATATATATAATCAGGAGTTGACGAACCCAGCATATTTATCAATGCCAGGACCGGATATATATATATATATATATATATGTGTGTGTGTGTGTGTGTGTGTGTGTGTGTGTGTGTGTGTGTGTGTGTGTGTGTGTGTGTGTGTGTGTGTGTGTGTGTGTGTGTGTGTGTATCTACGAAGGTGGGGAGAGCACTTTCATGAACTTTTGAATCAGCCGTCTGTCCGCAATGAACATTTCCTCAATCTCATTCCAGAAAGTCCTGTGAAAGTAGCTCTCGCAGAACCTCCGACACTTGTGGAGGTTGCAGTAGCTATCTCGAAGCTGAACAGTGGAAGGTCTCCAGGTATGGATGGCATACATGCAGAGCTCCTACAATATGGTGGTGAGAGACTCCTGCAACATCTTCACTCTTTGTTTGACAGGATATGGGCTAATGAATCCGTACCTGAGGACTGGAGAGATGCAGTAATGGTGGTCTTGTACAAGGGAAAGGGTAACAGGAATGATTGTGGGAACTACAGAGGTATATCATTGCTTTCTGTCGTAGGGAAAGTTTTATGTAGGGTGCTTCTGGACCGTCTGC